>CM045846.1:20657500-21247872 GCA_025170145.1 Pyemotes zhonghuajia | reverse complement strand
ACTCACAAAAGAAACACATGGATAACCTTAGATATTGTAAAGAGATACACACTAGAACAATTACAGATAACAGAACAAGATAGGGACATTACCAAACGAGACAGTACAAGAGAACTAAAAGTGAACAGCGTAATAAACACGAACAAAACGGCTAAACAGCTAATTAAGCAAATAATAACGATTAACTAGAATAATAAAGATTAATAAACGTCTTAAGAGTAGAATAGGAAACTTTAATGGAGTGAAAATGATTAAGGTGTAGAAATAGCAAAACTTTGTTATTTACATCTGAGCTTAACCCTTTGCCTGATAGATGGCGGCCAAAAATCTAAAAACTTTTTAATTACTTTTTAATTATCTTTTAACGATTAAATGAGAGGTACACATAGAGAATAGATACCAAAGGATGCAATCAATGGAGTCAAACAACAGAGACAGAGGAAACATCAACGATAGAAAGAAGAAAAGTGAACGAAACCAGAAAGTAAGACAAAACAAGAAGGAAAACAACTAAAGTATGAAAAGCGAATAAAGGTAATAAGTACAACACGACAAACACGTAAACAAGTAAGATAGATGGAAGAATGAATGAAATCGGAATAAAGGGATGAGTATTATATCCGGGACAACTTGTATAAAGGGCTTGCAAGTTGGACTAAAACAAATCGAACCAAACGCAAACACTAAACGGTGGTCAATTGTCCGTTAAAGTTAGATTGTGGTTCAACTAATTAACCCAAGCAGGGAGACAGCAGTCGTTGTTCTAAGTAAATTGAAAGACGAGAGAGAGACCTCGATTTCAGCCCACTTATATACAAAACTCTGTCTGACTTAGAATTCTATTGGCGAGAACTCGGTCACTAGCACGTCCAAGATTGTTCTGCGTCCCTCTGACTAGCCTATATCGATATATATGGGGCAGAGGGAGCATATACTTTCTGTGCTATTGTTGATATTACATAAGGATACAAACTTAATTCTTATTCCCAATATCCTTATTCTTGATTCCGCGCCCAGAGTGAGTGGAAGCCGCGCGGTGCCAGAGAACTGTTGGTGTAAGCATATGAAGCTAACAGGATGTTCTTCTTGCTGTTGCTTGAAGAAGGCACTATGGATCTGCACGATAAGTGGAGATCGAAAGTATGCCGTTGCTCTACACCCTCGATGTGTCTATGATCTAGATAAACTCTAGTAGATGACTTGCGGTGAGCACGTAAAAACCAACCAAACCAAACCTGTTCCTTGTTGCTATCACAGCGAGGAACATGTTTAGGACACCCTTATCTTCACCAAAGGATTACAGTGATAGTGAAAAGTGTAAAGTGATGTGATTAAGTGTAAAGTGATGTGATTAAGCGTTTTGAACAACAACAAAGGAGTGTTTGTGCTAGTGATTAGTAAAGGCGATAGGTGTAAACTGATATCGCGGTAAAGAATGAGTGATAAGGAAAATCTCGACAAAAGAAAGTTCAAATTAAACTAATAACTACAAAACTGGTAACTTAGCTAATAAAAAGGCGTACAGTGGGTGATTAACTGGAACTGATCAAGTAAATTAGTATATATAAAACAGTGACATGATTGAAAAAGTGTGCGAGTGAATAATGAATGTGATAAGAGTGTAGTGATTTCTTGGTAAAGATTTGAGTAACATAGAACATTTACATAGAATGGTACACTCAGAGAGTGGAACAACAGAGTATAAATTGAACAAGAGTAGTATGATTTAGTGAGTGAGCTGAACATGGTGGTAAAGTGTAATGTTTGTCTGCAATTTAACGTGAGAAAAATGGTAAAGAATAGGGAGGTGATGCTTTAAACTTTAAACCTAATCCTAAGAAGGGGCCCACCAGTAGAAAGTGATCAACACTACGATACAAGAAGCAAACCAACATCACAAACAGAATCAATAGACTCAGAAATAAGAGAAAACGAACGAGCCAGGAGGAAGGTCATCTAACATCGATGGGTACGTATCAGTAATAAACTAGTTAAAGGAAAAGGAGGCCACCAGAAGCAAAAGAAATACCAAAAGTATAAGAGAGTAAGATGCAAATACACAAACAGCGTACGAGCCAAAATCAAATAAAACAGAACGAAAGAACAGATCCAAACCCAGAACCAAACCCAAAACCAAAACACCAAAGCCAAAGCCAAAACACCAAAACCAAAACCAAAACCAAGACAACAAAGCGTAAGGCTAAAACCAAAAACCAAAACAATAAAACAAAGACCCAAAACAAAAACAAAACACTAAAACCAAAACTTAAGAACAAAACGAATACTCGAAACCAAAACAAATAACAAAACAAGCATAGAACCAAAACAACACAAATACAAAACCAATAACCAAAAATATTAACCAAATCTAATAACTAAAATCAATAACCAAGACAATTAACCAACATCCAAAGACCCAAGACCCAAAACCAAAACCAAAACCAAAACAACAAAACAGAATCAAGATCAAGAATGAAAAACATTGACATAACAACAGACAAATAAAACATAGTAAGCGTTTAAAACTAAAGAAATTAAACAGAACCAAGATATGCAGAACAAGTAGAAATAAGAGAAATAAAAACGACACACAAGAATAAACGATTAAATCCAAAACGAAGAAGAGCAAGACACAACTTACGAAACAGGTAAAAAGACTAAAATACACAAGATAGAACAGTAAAAACAAGCTAAAGCAGTAAAGCAAATATGAAAAAAAAAAAATAATAAGAAAACAGTTAGATAGTAGCGAGTAAATTAAGCAAATGGTAAATGAAAACTTTAAGAATTAGATACAAAAATTTAATGGGGTAAAAATAATTAAGGCGTAAAAATAGCAAAATTGTGTTTATTTACATCGGAGCTTAACCCTTTGCCTGATAGATGGCGGCCAAAAGTCTAAAAACTTTTTTAATTATCTTTTAATGATTAAATGAGAGGCACACATAGAGAATAGATACCAAAGGATGCAATCAATGGAGTCAAACAACAGAGACAGAGGAAACATCAACAATAGGGAGAAGAAGAAGTGAGCGAAACCAAAAGAAAAAGACAAAAACAAGGGAGAAAACAAATAAAATATGCAAAGTGAATAAAGTAGTAAGTACAGCACGACAAACATGTAAACAAATAAAATAGAGGAATAAGTGAATGGAATTGGAATAAAGGAATGAACAGTATGAGAGATGTGAACAAACACGCTGTCAATCCATAGCCACCCGCTCAGCGTCTCATGGTACGGTTAAGTCAGTGAGAGCAAGTTACTTGTAACAGAGTAATGAGTATACAATGGGGAACTATGGTTGATGGCAAACAGAACCACACGTTGTCAGATTGTAGACATTCACTCAGCTCCTCATGGTACGGCTAAGTCAGTGAGAGCAAGTCACTCATAACAGAGTGGTGAGTACACAATGATGAGTTATGACTGGCAATGAATACAATATTGTAAGACTATACACGCTTGCACGCAGCAACCTATCGCAGTACACGGAGGAGGGAATATTAAAGAAACGAGCAACCAATAGAACACGAACACACGCGATTTAACATAAATTATTCTATTAACTTTTTACGTTTAATCTCTTTATTGATTAATTGAGAGGTACACTAGAAGATCAGATACCAAAGGATGTGATTGGTGAGGGTAAAACAACAAGGATAGGAAAACATCAACGGTACGGAAAGTAAGTAATAGTAAGTACAGTACAGACTAACACAAATTACTCTTAACATAAAAAACTAACCAGGTGGCTTCGTGTATATATAGACACTCCCGCCGAACTTAGCGATAATAAACACTACCTGTGCAATTGGACATATACTTGAACTTTGGACTTTAATGAATTCATGGTACGGTAAAGTCAGTGAATTGGAATTAAAGAAAACTGAACATTCATGGTATAGTGATTCAGTGGATGTTCAGAAGGTCCAAAGAGAAACAAGTTCTGTACCATGTAGCCACACTTTTCAAAAGTAACTATTCTGAACCGAGTAGAAGCAGTTATATTAGGCATATACCTTGAGAGAGCAACACAAACGTAGCTTTGTTAATCCAGAGTGAAATAATTGATACTGATGCTAGCTTCGAGATTCTGCTCTAAAGAGAAATAGCTCATTTCGAAAACGTTTAGAGAATTAATTATTCTAGAAGTGAAATAGTGAGCCGATCTTTTCGGGAAAGGTCGAGGTAGCTTTTGACTTTAATAGAAATTAATTTGCTGTTACGACTCTAAGATTGTTTGAAATGCATGTTCGGATAATATGCCAGAGTAAAACGCTTAGTGTTAAAGGTGTCTGTTGATACCAATCTGTTGAAAGTAGGAAGCACCCGAACTTACCTATATCCGGGACAACTTGTATAAAGGGCTTGCAAGTTGGACTAAAACAAATCGAACCAAACGCAAACACTAAACGGTGGTCAATTGTCCGTTAAAGTTAGATTGTGGTTCAACTAATTAACCCAAGCAGGGAGACAGCAGTCGTTGTTCTAAGTAAATTGAAAGACGAGAGAGAGACCTCGATTTCAGCCCACTTATATACAAAACTCTGTCTGACTTAGAATTCTATTGGCGAGAACTCGGTCACTAGCACGTCCAAGATTGTTCTGCGTCCCTCTGACTAGCCTATATCGATATATATGGGGCAGAGGGAGCATATACTTTCTGTGCTATTGTTGATATTACATAAGGATACAAACTTAATTCTTATTCCCAATATCCTTATTCTTGATTCCGCGCCCAGAGTGAGTGGAAGCCGCGCGGTGCCAGAGAACTGTTGGTGTAAGCATATGAAGCTAACAGGATGTTCTTCTTGCTGTTGCTTGAAGAAGGCACTATGGATCTGCACGATAAGTGGAGATCGAAAGTATGCCGTTGCTCTACACCCTCGATGTGTCTATGATCTAGATAAACTCTAGTAGATGACTTGCGGTGAGCACGTAAAAACCAACCAAACCAAACCTGTTCCTTGTTGCTATCACAGCGAGGAACATGTTTAGGACACCCTTATCTTCACCAAAGGATTACAGTGATAGTGAAAAGTGTAAAGTGATGTGATTAAGTGTAAAGTGATGTGATTAAGCGTTTTGAACAACAACAAAGGAGTGTTTGTGCTAGTGATTAGTAAAGGCGATAGGTGTAAACTGATATCGCGGTAAAGAATGAGTGATAAGGAAAATCTCGACAAAAGAAAGTTCAAATTAAACTAATAACTACAAAACTGGTAACTTAGCTAATAAAAAGGCGTACAGTGGGTGATTAACTGGAACTGATCAAGTAAATTAGTATATATAAAACAGTGACATGATTGAAAAAGTGTGCGAGTGAATAATGAATGTGATAAGAGTGTAGTGATTTCTTGGTAAAGATTTGAGTAACATAGAACATTTACATAGAATGGTACACTCAGAGAGTGGAACAACAGAGTATAAATTGAACAAGAGTAGTATGATTTAGTGAGTGAGCTGAACATGGTGGTAAAGTGTAATGTTTGTCTGCAATTTAACGTGAGAAAAATGGTAAAGAATAGGGAGGTGATGCTTTAAACTTTAAACCTAATCCTAAGAAGGGGCCCACCAGTAGAAAGTGATCAACACTACGATACAAGAAGCAAACCAACATCACAAACAGAATCAATAGACTCAGAAATAAGAGAAAACGAACGAGCCAGGAGGAAGGTCATCTAACATCGATGGGTACGTATCAGTAATAAACTAGTTAAAGGAAAAGGAGGCCACCAGAAGCAAAAGAAATACCAAAAGTATAAGAGAGTAAGATGCAAATACACAAACAGCGTACGAGCCAAAATCAAATAAAACAGAACGAAAGAACAGATCCAAACCCAGAACCAAACCCAAAACCAAAACACCAAAGCCAAAGCCAAAACACCAAAACCAAAACCAAAACCAAGACAACAAAGCGTAAGGCTAAAACCAAAAACCAAAACAATAAAACAAAGACCCAAAACAAAAACAAAACACTAAAACCAAAACTTAAGAACAAAACGAATACTCGAAACCAAAACAAATAACAAAACAAGCATAGAACCAAAACAACACAAATACAAAACCAATAACCAAAAATATTAACCAAATCTAATAACTAAAATCAATAACCAAGACAATTAACCAACATCCAAAGACCCAAGACCCAAAACCAAAACCAAAACCAAAACAACAAAACAGAATCAAGATCAAGAATGAAAAACATTGACATAACAACAGACAAATAAAACATAGTAAGCGTTTAAAACTAAAGAAATTAAACAGAACCAAGATATGCAGAACAAGTAGAAATAAGAGAAATAAAAACGACACACAAGAATAAACGATTAAATCCAAAACGAAGAAGAGCAAGACACAACTTACGAAACAGGTAAAAAGACTAAAATACACAAGATAGAACAGTAAAAACAAGCTAAAGCAGTAAAGCAAATATGAAAAAAAAAAAATAATAAGAAAACAGTTAGATAGTAGCGAGTAAATTAAGCAAATGGTAAATGAAAACTTTAAGAATTAGATACAAAAATTTAATGGGGTAAAAATAATTAAGGCGTAAAAATAGCAAAATTGTGTTTATTTACATCGGAGCTTAACCCTTTGCCTGATAGATGGCGGCCAAAAGTCTAAAAACTTTTTTAATTATCTTTTAATGATTAAATGAGAGGCACACATAGAGAATAGATACCAAAGGATGCAATCAATGGAGTCAAACAACAGAGACAGAGGAAACATCAACAATAGGGAGAAGAAGAAGTGAGCGAAACCAAAAGAAAAAGACAAAAACAAGGGAGAAAACAAATAAAATATGCAAAGTGAATAAAGTAGTAAGTACAGCACGACAAACATGTAAACAAATAAAATAGAGGAATAAGTGAATGGAATTGGAATAAAGGAATGAACAGTATGAGAGATGTGAACAAACACGCTGTCAATCCATAGCCACCCGCTCAGCGTCTCATGGTACGGTTAAGTCAGTGAGAGCAAGTTACTTGTAACAGAGTAATGAGTATACAATGGGGAACTATGGTTGATGGCAAACAGAACCACACGTTGTCAGATTGTAGACATTCACTCAGCTCCTCATGGTACGGCTAAGTCAGTGAGAGCAAGTCACTCATAACAGAGTGGTGAGTACACAATGATGAGTTATGACTGGCAATGAATACAATATTGTAAGACTATACACGCTTGCACGCAGCAACCTATCGCAGTACACGGAGGAGGGAATATTAAAGAAACGAGCAACCAATAGAACACGAACACACGCGATTTAACATAAATTATTCTATTAACTTTTTACGTTTAATCTCTTTATTGATTAATTGAGAGGTACACTAGAAGATCAGATACCAAAGGATGTGATTGGTGAGGGTAAAACAACAAGGATAGGAAAACATCAACGGTACGGAAAGTAAGTAATAGTAAGTACAGTACAGACTAACACAAATTACTCTTAACATAAAAAACTAACCAGGTGGCTTCGTGTATATATAGACACTCCCGCCGAACTTAGCGATAATAAACACTACCTGTGCAATTGGACATATACTTGAACTTTGGACTTTAATGAATTCATGGTACGGTAAAGTCAGTGAATTGGAATTAAAGAAAACTGAACATTCATGGTATAGTGATTCAGTGGATGTTCAGAAGGTCCAAAGAGAAACAAGTTCTGTACCATGTAGCCACACTTTTCAAAAGTAACTATTCTGAACCGAGTAGAAGCAGTTATATTAGGCATATACCTTGAGAGAGCAACACAAACGTAGCTTTGTTAATCCAGAGTGAAATAATTGATACTGATGCTAGCTTCGAGATTCTGCTCTAAAGAGAAATAGCTCATTTCGAAAACGTTTAGAGAATTAATTATTCTAGAAGTGAAATAGTGAGCCGATCTTTTCGGGAAAGGTCGAGGTAGCTTTTGACTTTAATAGAAATTAATTTGCTGTTACGACTCTAAGATTGTTTGAAATGCATGTTCGGATAATATGCCAGAGTAAAACGCTTAGTGTTAAAGGTGTCTGTTGATACCAATCTGTTGAAAGTAGGAAGCACCCGAACTTACCTATATCCGGGACAACTTGTATAAAGGGCTTGCAAGTTGGACTAAAACAAATCGAACCAAACGCAAACACTAAACGGTGGTCAATTGTCCGTTAAAGTTAGATTGTGGTTCAACTAATTAACCCAAGCAGGGAGACAGCAGTCGTTGTTCTAAGTAAATTGAAAGACGAGAGAGAGACCTCGATTTCAGCCCACTTATATACAAAACTCTGTCTGACTTAGAATTCTATTGGCGAGAACTCGGTCACTAGCACGTCCAAGATTGTTCTGCGTCCCTCTGACTAGCCTATATCGATATATATGGGGCAGAGGGAGCATATACTTTCTGTGCTATTGTTGATATTACATAAGGATACAAACTTAATTCTTATTCCCAATATCCTTATTCTTGATTCCGCGCCCAGAGTGAGTGGAAGCCGCGCGGTGCCAGAGAACTGTTGGTGTAAGCATATGAAGCTAACAGGATGTTCTTCTTGCTGTTGCTTGAAGAAGGCACTATGGATCTGCACGATAAGTGGAGATCGAAAGTATGCCGTTGCTCTACACCCTCGATGTGTCTATGATCTAGATAAACTCTAGTAGATGACTTGCGGTGAGCACGTAAAAACCAACCAAACCAAACCTGTTCCTTGTTGCTATCACAGCGAGGAACATGTTTAGGACACCCTTATCTTCACCAAAGGATTACAGTGATAGTGAAAAGTGTAAAGTGATGTGATTAAGTGTAAAGTGATGTGATTAAGCGTTTTGAACAACAACAAAGGAGTGTTTGTGCTAGTGATTAGTAAAGGCGATAGGTGTAAACTGATATCGCGGTAAAGAATGAGTGATAAGGAAAATCTCGACAAAAGAAAGTTCAAATTAAACTAATAACTACAAAACTGGTAACTTAGCTAATAAAAAGGCGTACAGTGGGTGATTAACTGGAACTGATCAAGTAAATTAGTATATATAAAACAGTGACATGATTGAAAAAGTGTGCGAGTGAATAATGAATGTGATAAGAGTGTAGTGATTTCTTGGTAAAGATTTGAGTAACATAGAACATTTACATAGAATGGTACACTCAGAGAGTGGAACAACAGAGTATAAATTGAACAAGAGTAGTATGATTTAGTGAGTGAGCTGAACATGGTGGTAAAGTGTAATGTTTGTCTGCAATTTAACGTGAGAAAAATGGTAAAGAATAGGGAGGTGATGCTTTAAACTTTAAACCTAATCCTAAGAAGGGGCCCACCAGTAGAAAGTGATCAACACTACGATACAAGAAGCAAACCAACATCACAAACAGAATCAATAGACTCAGAAATAAGAGAAAACGAACGAGCCAGGAGGAAGGTCATCTAACATCGATGGGTACGTATCAGTAATAAACTAGTTAAAGGAAAAGGAGGCCACCAGAAGCAAAAGAAATACCAAAAGTATAAGAGAGTAAGATGCAAATACACAAACAGCGTACGAGCCAAAATCAAATAAAACAGAACGAAAGAACAGATCCAAACCCAGAACCAAACCCAAAACCAAAACACCAAAGCCAAAGCCAAAACACCAAAACCAAAACCAAAACCAAGACAACAAAGCGTAAGGCTAAAACCAAAAACCAAAACAATAAAACAAAGACCCAAAACAAAAACAAAACACTAAAACCAAAACTTAAGAACAAAACGAATACTCGAAACCAAAACAAATAACAAAACAAGCATAGAACCAAAACAACACAAATACAAAACCAATAACCAAAAATATTAACCAAATCTAATAACTAAAATCAATAACCAAGACAATTAACCAACATCCAAAGACCCAAGACCCAAAACCAAAACCAAAACCAAAACAACAAAACAGAATCAAGATCAAGAATGAAAAACATTGACATAACAACAGACAAATAAAACATAGTAAGCGTTTAAAACTAAAGAAATTAAACAGAACCAAGATATGCAGAACAAGTAGAAATAAGAGAAATAAAAACGACACACAAGAATAAACGATTAAATCCAAAACGAAGAAGAGCAAGACACAACTTACGAAACAGGTAAAAAGACTAAAATACACAAGATAGAACAGTAAAAACAAGCTAAAGCAGTAAAGCAAATATGAAAAAAAAAAAATAATAAGAAAACAGTTAGATAGTAGCGAGTAAATTAAGCAAATGGTAAATGAAAACTTTAAGAATTAGATACAAAAATTTAATGGGGTAAAAATAATTAAGGCGTAAAAATAGCAAAATTGTGTTTATTTACATCGGAGCTTAACCCTTTGCCTGATAGATGGCGGCCAAAAGTCTAAAAACTTTTTTAATTATCTTTTAATGATTAAATGAGAGGCACACATAGAGAATAGATACCAAAGGATGCAATCAATGGAGTCAAACAACAGAGACAGAGGAAACATCAACAATAGGGAGAAGAAGAAGTGAGCGAAACCAAAAGAAAAAGACAAAAACAAGGGAGAAAACAAATAAAATATGCAAAGTGAATAAAGTAGTAAGTACAGCACGACAAACATGTAAACAAATAAAATAGAGGAATAAGTGAATGGAATTGGAATAAAGGAATGAACAGTATGAGAGATGTGAACAAACACGCTGTCAATCCATAGCCACCCGCTCAGCGTCTCATGGTACGGTTAAGTCAGTGAGAGCAAGTTACTTGTAACAGAGTAATGAGTATACAATGGGGAACTATGGTTGATGGCAAACAGAACCACACGTTGTCAGATTGTAGACATTCACTCAGCTCCTCATGGTACGGCTAAGTCAGTGAGAGCAAGTCACTCATAACAGAGTGGTGAGTACACAATGATGAGTTATGACTGGCAATGAATACAATATTGTAAGACTATACACGCTTGCACGCAGCAACCTATCGCAGTACACGGAGGAGGGAATATTAAAGAAACGAGCAACCAATAGAACACGAACACACGCGATTTAACATAAATTATTCTATTAACTTTTTACGTTTAATCTCTTTATTGATTAATTGAGAGGTACACTAGAAGATCAGATACCAAAGGATGTGATTGGTGAGGGTAAAACAACAAGGATAGGAAAACATCAACGGTACGGAAAGTAAGTAATAGTAAGTACAGTACAGACTAACACAAATTACTCTTAACATAAAAAACTAACCAGGTGGCTTCGTGTATATATAGACACTCCCGCCGAACTTAGCGATAATAAACACTACCTGTGCAATTGGACATATACTTGAACTTTGGACTTTAATGAATTCATGGTACGGTAAAGTCAGTGAATTGGAATTAAAGAAAACTGAACATTCATGGTATAGTGATTCAGTGGATGTTCAGAAGGTCCAAAGAGAAACAAGTTCTGTACCATGTAGCCACACTTTTCAAAAGTAACTATTCTGAACCGAGTAGAAGCAGTTATATTAGGCATATACCTTGAGAGAGCAACACAAACGTAGCTTTGTTAATCCAGAGTGAAATAATTGATACTGATGCTAGCTTCGAGATTCTGCTCTAAAGAGAAATAGCTCATTTCGAAAACGTTTAGAGAATTAATTATTCTAGAAGTGAAATAGTGAGCCGATCTTTTCGGGAAAGGTCGAGGTAGCTTTTGACTTTAATAGAAATTAATTTGCTGTTACGACTCTAAGATTGTTTGAAATGCATGTTCGGATAATATGCCAGAGTAAAACGCTTAGTGTTAAAGGTGTCTGTTGATACCAATCTGTTGAAAGTAGGAAGCACCCGAACTTACCTATATCCGGGACAACTTGTATAAAGGGCTTGCAAGTTGGACTAAAACAAATCGAACCAAACGCAAACACTAAACGGTGGTCAATTGTCCGTTAAAGTTAGATTGTGGTTCAACTAATTAACCCAAGCAGGGAGACAGCAGTCGTTGTTCTAAGTAAATTGAAAGACGAGAGAGAGACCTCGATTTCAGCCCACTTATATACAAAACTCTGTCTGACTTAGAATTCTATTGGCGAGAACTCGGTCACTAGCACGTCCAAGATTGTTCTGCGTCCCTCTGACTAGCCTATATCGATATATATGGGGCAGAGGGAGCATATACTTTCTGTGCTATTGTTGATATTACATAAGGATACAAACTTAATTCTTATTCCCAATATCCTTATTCTTGATTCCGCGCCCAGAGTGAGTGGAAGCCGCGCGGTGCCAGAGAACTGTTGGTGTAAGCATATGAAGCTAACAGGATGTTCTTCTTGCTGTTGCTTGAAGAAGGCACTATGGATCTGCACGATAAGTGGAGATCGAAAGTATGCCGTTGCTCTACACCCTCGATGTGTCTATGATCTAGATAAACTCTAGTAGATGACTTGCGGTGAGCACGTAAAAACCAACCAAACCAAACCAAACCTAACCTTAAACCTAACCATAGGTAGATTGAGGTGCAATCTGTCGCTTTATGCCGTTGGCTCACGTAACAGGGGTATCTATAATCTAGGTTTGTCAGAAATGATGGATCCTAGTAGATGGCTTGTGAAGGGCACGTATAAACCAGTAAAAAAAAAAAAAAAAACCTTTTATGAACTTTTTTGAACTTTTTTGAACTTTTTGATGTTTTCTTGTATTAGTGAGGTGAAAGTGGCCTGTGGTATTGTGTGGTATTGTGTGACATTGTGGTGTATATTGGTGAAGTGAAAGTGGCCTTTTGGTGCTAAAAAGTGGCCTTTTTTGTTTTTCTCGGCACTTTTAATGTTACGATGGTATTATTTGTGTCCCGCCGGTTAGAATGGTATTACTTTGATGAACATTGGAGTATTGGATGATGGTTTGACATTGGTTCGTCCTTGAGTGACCATGTGCGCGCTTCCATAAGGATACCATTGGAGCACATTGTTGACCATAGGCGGGTATGCTAATTACATTAATGGTGTGACCTGCATCGGTCAATGGTGTTTTTACACCTGTTCCCATTGTCCGGGAAGGTCGAGCAAGGTGTTGTTTGAACCCTTGTGGCCCGCCGCATATAGTTAGCAGGTCATTTTGTTCGATTGTGGCCTGGTTCTAATTTTGGCCTTTGAACTTTTTCGAAAAATTTTTTGAAATTAATTTAACTATTAACTATTGTGTATCATTGGATTATTGTGTACTGTGCATTGTGATCTACGTGACAACTTGATACAACGAGAGTGCATTGGAAAAGTGAAGTGTTATATGGTGAAGTGTTATATGGTGAAGTGTTAAGTTGTTTTTAGTACCGACTAGGCTTGCACTCACCTAGACCTAGAAGACTTATTAGTGAAATTGATGATGAAATAATAGGAAATCTAAAAGTGAAAGGATGGAAATTAAAAACGGATTTACTCATTACAAACAAACATAAATATAAGGATTTATTAAAATATATACACATAAAATTAGAATAGGGAAAGTAATAGGCAAAACTTTAGAAAGAAACACAGGGTTGAATAGTAGACATCCGTCCAGCTATCCATGATGTAGTGATCTAGTGGAAGCAAACTGGCTGTTGATTTGCTGGTGGACAAACAATGATGAGTTACTAGCAACAAAGAACAAAATGATACACAAATGTAACACAAACAAACTCATAAACATCTGCTCAGTATTTCATGATGTAGCGATCTAGTGAAATACAAGTTAATTGGTGGAAGATTAATGAGCTTACAATGATGAACTATGGTTAGAATAAATGAATTGTTAGGATAGCTGTCTTAAGTATTTGCTTAACGTTCTTCATGATGTAGTGATCTAGTGGAGAACTATCTTAATGTGGGTCAATTAAGATTAAGCATACAATAATATTTAAGATGAACACAAACATAAAAATTAAAACAGAACTAGATCATAGTTATTTGCTCAGCCTCCCAGAGTACGGTTAAGTCGATGGTGGCAAATTGATCCTTTTACGAAAGAATCGATGAGTATACAATGATGAGCTATGAATAGTAAAATGATAGGATAGATAGCTTAGTTAATATAGCACATAGGGGTGAGAACGTTTATGTTACTCTCCATCTTGAACATACCATAGACCCTGCCTTGGAAAATCCTGGGAAACTCGTGATCAACCATGTAATGTGGTTGATTAATCTTGTTTTCATAAGGATCTAATGGTAATCTAGCTTTTTCGAATTAGACAGACACTGTGGCCAACGGTCTATAAGTTAATCTAATTCAAACTTCTAACTGAGGAGGCAAAGACATATCACAATTAACTGGTAGACGAGAGAAAGACCTCGATGCCAACCAAAAGTGGTACCATACTTTGTCTATCCGAATGATTCTATTGGCGTGAACTCGGATCTAGCACACAATGATTGTTCTGCGCTTTCTTCTTCGCCTATATCGATATATATAGGAGAGAAAGGCATATACCTTCTGCTGCTATAGTTGAATTTTCTTATACGCAAAGACTATTAACCCCTTCTTATTCCCAAATCTTTGTATGTCATTCCGTTCTTTAAGAGATGGTAAGACTCTACAAAGGAATGCGTGGTACTTATATGTGTTATAGACGGTGGAAGTATAGGAATCCGTCAGACTCACATTCGTTGTTGTCTAAGTGGTTACCAGGAGAACCTCCTATTCATGAACGAAAGTACTAAAAGTGGTTCGCGGTGCCGTTCTGCTGCAGTATGCCGTTGCTCTACGCCACTTGACGTAACTATAATCTAGGATCCTGACCTCTCTTTATTGTGGAGTAATGGTACTTAGTAGTTGGTTAGTGGCGAGCACGTAAAAACCCAACAAAACAAAACAAAACAAAACTAAACCTAAGGTAGAAGAGATGGAAAATATTTTAGAAATGTACACCGATGGTTCGAAGATGGAAGCAGGAGTTGGAGCAAGCTTCACAATTAGACAAAAGAATAAGGAACTATATTTTGGAAAAAGAAAACTCCACCCGCTGTGCTCCAACCATCAAGCGGAGATACTAGCCATAAAAATAGGATTAGACAAAATCATAGAAATTAGAGAGGAAATTGAAAAGCTAGAAATTTTAGGAATTATAATAAAATCAGATAATCAAGCAGTAGTCTGTGAGCTACACAATACCAAAAGCATAGATTTATTAATCAATACGACACAGACAAAAATGACAACAATCAAGAAAGAAATGAAATTGAGAATAAGACTAGAATGGGTGAAGGCACATGTTGGGATTGAAGGAAATGAAAGAGCTGACCAACTTGCCAAAGAAGCAGCAAATAGCCAAGAGGATAATTTTGAATGGAAGAAAATACCCCTAAGTTTCGTAAAAGAAATAAAGGAAAAAGAACAACGAAAAGAGAGAGATGAGATAATTAAACATAACAACGTAGGTATGAAGGAAAGCATGCTATTTAAGTACAGGAATGGAGAAATACTAGAGAGGTGTAACTTTTATACCACGCAATTCCTGACAGGACATGGAATTTTTAAAGACTACCTATACAAATTTAAAATAAAAACGAATAACTCCTGTAGATTTTGCAAGGATGGAACGATAGAAGACAACAAACACATATTGTTTGCATGTCCAGCATTGACAAAGAGCAGACAAAAACACCTAAATATTAAAGGAATCAACAGCGAAAAGGACTTGTACAAAATAGAAGATGAAATGGTTGGAGAAAGCTTCAAAGCATTCTGTAAGAAAGCTCACGAATTAATGAAGGATAACGACATATAAAAAAAAAAAAAAAATCCCTAAAAGTTATTAACAATTATGTAAACAGTTAACCAAAAACTGACAAATCCTCTCACACCACCAAAACTCTATTCTTAGAACACCAAACACACTACCTTGACCAATCCACTGGCGGTGAAGTACTAATAAATAGAAATAAGCTGCACTCCCTTAAACCTAAAAGAATCATTAGTGAATAGTATTAACGATGTAATATCCAACCAATATGACAAATATACACAGTGAAAATAGTAATAACAGAATTATGACAAATAACAATAATATAAAACGATGTAATAGTAATAGTGAATTATACAATGAAAATAAAACCTTATTGTAATACAATGTACATTATTAACAGTTGTAAGTAAGTAACTTAAGTAAAAGAAATAAAAATTGAATACGAATAAGGAATAAACACAACAAGTACATTGGCACTTATTGGAATCCAAAGGAGGAAGAATAAAAAGATGTGGTAATAAGATAGAATAAAAGAAAAATCAATGAGGAACTGTGAATAAAATACACTCACTTAAATCAAATAACTTACTAACTTAATTAATAGAAAATGACTAAGAAAATACAACCAACAATCCCAAAAAAAAAAAAATATACAGAAGTAGAAAATATTTATCTAAATTCAGAAGCTCTATTAGTAAAATTGAGGAAGACAGAACTAAGATGCATCCAATTAAGGATGAAAGAATTATTAGCGGAATTAATGGAAAATAACCAAAAATACATAATAAACAATCTAATTGAAATATAGTTAATATAAGGGAAAATATTGGAGAAATATAATTAAGAAACATTGGAATCAAAAGAAAAAGGGAAAGAAAAGAGGAATTAGTCTCGAGAGGTATACATAACGAAATAAACAGATAATAGATTTAGCAATTAAAACAAAACACAAGGAATTAGAATAAAAACATAAACACAATAGAATAGTTAGCAAAATATAAGGAGTATGATAAAACACAGGGTTGAATAGTAGACATCTGCCCAGCTATCCATGATGTAGTGATCTAGTGGAAGCAAACCGGCTGTTGATTTGCTGGTGGACATACAATGATGAGCTACTAGCAACAAAATACAAAATAAACACAAATGTTAATACAAAAGTTAAGTCTTAGACATCTGCTCGGTATTTCATGATGTAGTGATCTAGTGAAATACAGATTAATCAGTGGAAGATTAATGAGCTTACAATGATGAACTATGTTTAACAAAATAAAAGGTTAGTATAGATAAAGTTGTTAGAATAGATGTTTTAAGTATTTGCTTAGCGTTCTTCATGATGTAGTGATCTAGTGAAGAACAATCTTAATGATGGCTAATTAAGATTAAGCATACAATAATGCTTAAAATAAACACGAACATAAAAACCAAACAAAGCTAGATCATAGTCATCCGCTCAGCTTCCCAGAGTACGGTTAAGTCGATGGTGGCAAGTTGATTCTTTCACGAAAGAATTAATGAGTATACAATGATGAGCTATGGATAGAAAAATGATAGAAGAATGAATTAGATTAGGTAGCATAACACATAGGGGTGAGAACGTTTATGTTACTCTCCGTCTTGAACATACCATAGACCCTGCCTTAGAAAATCCTGGGAAGCTCGTGATCAACCATGTAATGCGGTTGATTAGTCCTGCTTTCAATAAGGATCTAATGGTAATCTAGCCTTTTCGAATTAGACAGACACTGTGGTGGTCCATAAGTTAGTCTAATTCAAACCTCTAACTGAGTAGGCAAAGACATATCACAATTAACTGGTAGACGAGAGAGAGACCTCGATGCCAACCAAAAGTGGTACCATACTTTGTCTATCCGAATGATTCTGTTGGCGTGAACTCGGATCTAGCACACAATGATTGTTCTGCGCTTTCTTCTTCGCCTATATCGATATATATAGGAGAGAAAGGCATATACTTTCTGCTGCTATAGTTGAATTTTCTTATACGCAGAGACCACTAACCCTCCTTTATTCCCAAGTCTTTGTATGTCATATTCCGCGCCTGAAGATGTTTGTAAGTTTCATTTAAAGGAGCCGCGTGGTGCTGATATGTGTTATAGTCGGTGTAAGTATAGGAATCCGACAGACTCACATCCATCCTTGTAATAAGATGGAAGGCACTAAAAACTTGCATAGAAAATGGTGCAATGTTGCAGTATGCCGATGCCCTACACCTTTGCGTATCAGTGACCTAGGATCTTGACCTCTCTTTTTTGTGGAGTAATGGTACCTAATAGATAGCTTATGGTGGGCTCGTATAAACCCAACCAAACCAAACCAAACCTCGTAGCTTCACTGATGTTACTAGGGAGGAGGTAGTTGACTTTCTTAGGGGTCTACGTCGTGGCAAGTCCCCCGGACATGATGGTTTCACCGCAGACCTTGCAAAGGATATTTTTATTGATGAGCCCGATCTTCTTGTGGCTCTTTTTGGTAAGTGCTTCGAATTAGGACACTTTCCAAACATCTGGAAAGTCGGGATTCTAAGACTTGTGCCAAAGCCCGGTGGCGTGGGCGCCGGTTCCTTCAGACCAATTGCGCTGCTTCCTTGCCTTGGCAAGATGCTGGAGCGATTGCTGATGAATCGCGTGTGGCATTATGCAATCCCTGTTGCGGAGAGTATGTCCCAACAGTTTGGTTTTCTTCCGGGGAAGAGCACCTCCATGGCCCTCACTGCTCTCCTCGATCATGCTGATGGTGTCCGAAAATCGGGGCGTAGATCTGCAATTGTTTCCCTCGATATAAAGGGGGCTTTTGATAATTTGTCATGGACAAAGGCGATTTCCGCGGTGGAGGACCTGGGTGTTGACGGTCTTACCCTTGCAATCACTCGCAGTTACTTGGTTAATAGAGCTGTTACCATCGATCCGGCTCTTAGGTCTCAGAGTGCTCTGCTTAGTCGGGGTTGTCCGCAAGGTGGCTGTGCTAGTCCCTCGTTGTGGATTTTGGCGTTGAGAGACTTGTTGCTGCGTCTATCACATCTGGATGATGTAAGAGTTTTTGCCTATGCGGATGACATCGCGATCTGTGTCTCTTCCGATATGACTTGCGCTTTGGTGGACAGATTTTGTGGCAATGTTGCGCCGGTGTTGCTGAACTGGGCTTTGTCGGCCGGGGTGGAGTTCTCGGCTCACAAGAGTTCCTTCATTGTTATTGGCGGTGGTGATCCCGAGATTGATGGTTTGCGCTTGGGTCTGGATGTTATTAACAGATCCCAGTCGTTTAAATTTGTGGGCATCAACTTTGATGAGAATCTCTCATGTGTTGTACATGCTGAGAAAATTCTGCGGTGTGCGGAGAGAGATCTTCGCTTTCTCCGTATCTTTGCTGGCGGTAGACGGGGTTGCTCTTCTGGGCTTAGGGCTCTCCTGTATAGAAGCTTGTTGGAGTCAAAAATCCTGTACGCGGCGGATGTCTGGTGGTTAGAAACCTTTAAACTTAAACCTAACCTTAAACCTAAACCATTACTTGTCAACGACCTAGGACTGCTTTAAATTTTATAACAATTTATTCTGATTCTGGAGAGGTAGCTTGTGATGAGCACGTAAAACACAAACAAAACCAAAAACAAATCCGGGGTGGTTTGGACTCAGCTTTTTGTAATTGCTTACCTTGACTAGAATAAATGGGGTCCTAATCCTATGTGGCGGCCGGGAAATTAAAAAAAAACAACTTTATTTTATTTCTTAGATAATTACAATTAAATTTAAAAAAAAATTTAATTTTTAAAAATAACTTTCAATAAATAACTTTTATATTATATAATTTTAAATTATAGTATATTAGTTAAAGATAAAAATTATTAAATTAAAAATTAAAAAAAATTAAAACTGTATCTTCTAAATAGACAAAAAATATCATCTTTTTTTGTTGCTATATGACTTGGAAATATTTGATTTTTATTAAAAATTTTCTTTAAATTTTTTATGTTATTAGATATTACCCCATCAGGATCATACCTTAATATATCAATAAAAGTATTTTCTAAATCAACTCTTCCATAGTAATATTTAGAAAAAAATGAGAGAACATCTGTGTTTTCTCTTGTGCTAATATGATCAGCAATATTACAATTTGATATACCATGAATTCCCCAATTACTAGAATCAGAAGCTTGCCACACATTATATTCATTATTTAAAGTTTTTTTCCATAAATTGCTTATTTCTGAAGATTTTATTTTACTTTCACCCCACGCTGTATAATCAGAAATCAAAAAACCAATATTTTTTTCAAATACTTCACCGAAATTTTCATTATAAAAACCATTTTTAACTTCTTTAACAAATTCTACATCTTTTAATTCATAAAGCTTAAATACAATTTTTAAATCACTTTTTTGTTTATAAATTTTATGAATAATTTTTTTTGTTAATTTTGTTGCAGCATCTTTTTTGTTCACATTATTTAATTCTAAATCCAATAAAACTAAAACTAAATTAGATTTATAAGTTTCAGAATCTAAAAAAAAAATATGGTAAAAATTTTTTAATTTTGAAAAATTAACTCTAACCTGGTATTGACAATTTAGCTAAATGTTCCAAAATTGAGTCTGGATAATCCCATCTATCACAAAATCTTTGGGCATCGCAAGTGCCAAAATGAGCGGCAAAATTAATATTTGCTTCTTTATCAAATGTCAAATCTATTTCTAAAGCGTTAGCACCATCATTTATATATTTATCAATCCAATATTTTGTACCGGACATATGTCCAATTAAATAAAATGGTCTACTTTTACTTCTTGGACAAATTCGAACACAACTTATTAAATTGAAATTTAAATAAATAATTAAAATTAAAACGTAATAAAAATTAAATTTTGCATTTTTTTTTTTTAAAATATTTTGATTAAATTCAATGTTCATGATTGTTTATATTTTAAACTATTAAATTTTTTAATATTTTTTTGGTATTTATAAAAGTATTCAATTAATAAAAAAAAAAACAAAATAATTAAAAAATTAAAAAATATTTAATTTAAAAACACATAAATAAAAAAAATATTTAGATTTCTAACTGTTATTTATTTGTAAAAAATTATATTTTATTAATAAATTTTTTATTATTTTTCTTTATTAATTAATTAAATTAGTCTTTTTTTTAATTGGCAACCCAGCCGGGTTTATTCCACAGCAGTCCAGACTGAGAAACATAAACATGTTTCCTTTCTTGTGTTTGTGTTCTTTTTGATGTAAGTATAATTTAATAATAATAGTATTTTTGTTTTTGTAGGTGGAAGGATGAGCGTGAGTGTGAGAGAGACATGTCAAGTATAAGACTAAGTTTTTATTTAATTAAAATTAATTAATTTAGTTTTAATATTTAAAATGTTTCAATAAATTTTTGTTTAGGTTTTTTTAATATACAATCATTATTAATTTATTTTATTTGTTTTTGTTAAAAATATTTTTTATAAAGTTTAAATTTTTTGATATAAAAACTAAAATTTTTAATATAAAATTTAATTTTAACTGTAATTAAAATGAATAAGTTAAATTTACAAAAAAGTAAAAATATTAAATTTTTTTATATATGTTTTTTTTTTATTTTTTGTATTACAAATTTAAAAACAGTTTATTGTAATAATCATAATTGTTTAAAAAATGGTTCGCGTCCTTTTTATTTAATAGGACATATGACCAATACAATAAATGAAGTAAAACATTTTATAGAATTAGGAGCTAATGCTATTGAAATTGATGTACAATTTGACGATAAAGGAAATTCAATAGAAACAAGACATGGAGGTTTGTGTGATTGTTTTAGGTTTGTTTATAATTTAAATTTTTTATATTTTTTAAATTATTATTTTTTTATTTTTTATACACTAAAAGATGTTGCGAGCTAAATGAAAAAATTGATGAAATGTTGTATTATTTAAGAAATATATCTACTTCAGGTAATTATTTTAAACCTATTGTTTTATAAAAAAAAATTGAATTTTATTTTAAAAGGGCATCAAATTTATAAGCCACATTTTGTATTGGCTATATTGGATCTAAAAATAAGTCAATATAACGATATAGATTTAAAAAAAAATGCTGGTAAAATCTTAGCCGAAAAAATTATTAACATTTTATTTGAAAATGGAAATAAAAAAAATCAATTAAAAATTATTGTTGGAATAGAAAGACTTGAAGATAAACCATTTGTTGAAAGTTTTATAGAAACATTTAAACTAAATAAAAAAGATGATTTACTTAAAAAAATTGGTTTTGATGTATCAGGTAAAATGCATATTCTAAAATTTTTTTATAATATTTATATAAAATATTTTTTAGCTCATAATGAAGATATTACAAAAATTCAAAATTTATGGTTAAAAGATTTTAAAAATGAATATAATGTATGGCAATCAATAGGAATTACTAATTGTTTATCAATTTTTAAAACGGATAGACTAAATACCGCTTTAAATACAAGAGAAGGAAAAAATCCATATGCTTCTAAAGTTTATTATTGGACTGTAGACAAAGTTTCAACAATAGAATGGGCTTTAAATAAAAATGTTGATGGTTTTATTACTAATGAAGTTGCATCATTTTTTAAAGTAATTGATAAAGATAATTATAAAAATAAATTTCATTTAGCAACTATAGAAGATGATCCATTTTGTTTAGTTACAGAAAATGATTTACAACAAAAAAGAAATCAATGAAAAATATTTTTTATTTATTGAAACCTAAAATTTATTTAAGTTAAATAAATTATCATTTTTTTTTAAATTATTTTTATTATATTTAATAAGTTTTTTAATTATAACATGTAACCAAATTTAGTTTTATCCTTTGTTGAAAAGATAAAAACAAAAGACAAGTTTAAAACCTAAATAGTCTAGAAACATTCTAGAATTTACAACAAGATTAGCGTTTTTTGAGTTGTTATATATGCTCTGAACTTCTGTTTGCTTTGAACATTATTTATACAACCTTGATGGTAAGTCATACACACGTTTAGGTAAAAATGCGAGCTGTCTCAGAAGAAGAGTCTTTTGAGATTCGCGTCAATACAAGGAATGTAATAGCTGATTATTACAGAGTCCAAGTTACCGACACGAACGCAGGTGAAATCAGAGTTAGAAATTGACTCTAAAAGTTCAACTCTTAGAGACCTATCAAACACTGCTACTGCCGCTCGACAATGCCTTCAGAGTTTAGAAAAGAAGGAATATAGGCACCGTCAATACCTCTAACGCCATTAAAGCAATAAGGTTCTTGAATGAGCGCAATACTCCAACCTAAGTCAATGGCAGAAGTAGAAAGAGAGAGGGTCGCTTTTCTGGAGCGACCCAAGTTAATTTGGACTACCTTGATGGACTTATCCATTCAAGGCAGATTTACGCTTGGCCAATTTCTTGGAGTAGAGAGGGCAGGGTCCAGAACAAGCCGCGTGGCCTTTGAAATCGAGACCAGCACGTTTAAAACCTAAAGAATTAATAAAATAATAGAAATAGAAATTAATAGGATTAACAATATCGATAATTTAAATTATATAACTGAGAAAATTCCTAAGATAATATTTAATAAAAAAACTAGTAAGAATTTAGCTACCAAAGACTCAGGTACCACGTATTTAACAGAGAAAAGCAAAGACCAGAATAAAGAATTTAAAATTATAAAAAATAAATTGAACAAATTGAAAAAATGTACAGATCAGAATGAGAAAAGGAAAAGTGAGTTATTAGAAAATTATAAGAAATTAAAACGAGAATTTAGGAAACAAAACAAATAAGATAATCTAAAAAGACATGAAGATGAAATGAACAGTATGAATAAAGATAATTTTTGGAATTTAATTAAGAAAATGAATTATAAGAAGAGAATTGATTTACACATCACTTCTATTTTTAATCAAAATAGGCAAGAATTAGATAACTTAGCAATAGAAAACCTTATTTTTAAACAGTTTATCCAGAATAACAACTCAAAAGAAAATCATGAAAAAAGTAATAGAACTAAGGAAGTTATTGAGAAATTTTAAAGAAACAGCATTAATAATATGAATAATAGTTCTAATATAAGCTATTTTGAAGTAGAGAACGCATTGAGAAAATTAGATAATAACAAAAGTGCAGGACATGACGAGTTAGACTCGAATATAGTTACAATGATTTTTACTAACAATGAAGCAATACTAACTAAATTACTCAACAAATGCTTAGAATTAAATTAATTTGCCAAATGCTGGAAAAGGGGCATCCTGCGATTGATTCCTAAGGGCTCAAGAAATAACATAAGACCGTTAACTTAACTCCCTATCATAGAAAAGATGTTAGAAAAGATCAAAATGAATAGATGTTTAAAATATTTTACTGACAACATAGAATTATCCAATTCCCAATACGGTTTTAGAAAGAATACCAACAAAATAGACTTGCTATTAGACCTACAAGAGAAAAGTGAGGAAATCAGAAAGAAAAATAGGAAGTCAATATTACTTTCACTTGATATTAAAGGTGCTTATGATAATCTTAGAATTAGTTACATCCCCCAATCAGTATTAAATGACAAACTACCAAAAGATATAGACAATTTAATAATTAACTTTCTCGAAGATAGAACTATTAGTTTACACGCAGATGGTGAAATAAATAAACAAGTTACTAGGAAGGGATGTCCTCAAGGAGGAACTGGGAGTCCGATGTTGTGGATATTATCTAAAAATAGCGTGTTGTTAGAACTAAACAAAATTGAAGGTGTATATCCTTATGCATTTGCCGATGATTTGCAATTATTAATTGAAGATGAAAACAGAAAAAAGATTTACAAGAAACTTAATGATAAAATTATTCCTAGTTTAAATAATTGGTGCAATAAAGCTGGTCTTGAAATCAACCACTTAAAAATATTTAGCAATAAAGAAATGAATTATATAAAATTTAATAGAGATTTAATAATTAGTAAAAATGAAATGAAAAGTGGGTATTAATGTAGACAATAGTCTTGGAACTAGTAAACATGTGGAGGTGATTCTGATGAGAGCTAGAAATAACATAAAATGGTGCAAATTATTAGGAAAAGAATTTTTCGGCGCAGATGCTAATACCTTAAAAATGATCTTCATTATGATTATTGAAAGTAGAATTATGTATGGTTGCCAATTTTGGGCAAAAGGTCTTAGAGGTCTTAGAAGAAGTAATCCAATATGGAGAAATATCAGGTCAATTCATAGATTAAATTTGGTGTGGATTACGAGAAGTTATGTTACAGTGTCCTATGCGAAACTTTATTGTTTGACAGGTAGTACTCCTTAGATCTGAAAATCATTAAACTAGTAGAAATAAATAACATTAAGAGGAGAAAGGAATTTATGTCAGAAGTATTCGGACGAGTAGACTTACAAACCAAAATTAGTTTTAAAGATAATATACTTTTTAGAAATAACTTTAAGATACCTATTATTAAGAAATCTGACGAATCTTGTGAAATAGATAGAATGAATATCTATACAGATGGATCTAAGAGTAGGAGTAGGATCGGGTTATAGCATTAGAAAGGTTTAAACCATAACAATGGCAGTCGATGTATTAGAAAAAGAATGGCCAAAATTATGTAAACAAGAAATTACCTAAAACCTTGAAGAACACTCACAAGTTGATAAACACAACTCAGAAAAAATATATAGTTTGAGCAAGTCAAGTAAAATAATAGTCAAGATAAGATGAGTAAAAGCGCACGTTGGCATTGAAGGTAACGAGAGAACCGACGAACTGGTTAAAAAAGGAGCCAACATGGAAAACAAAGACAAGAAACTAGAATGGGACTTGGTAACAATCAGCCAAATAAATAAAATTAGAGAGTAAAGAACTAGAAAAAACCAGGAACGAAATTATTACTAACAACAGCTATATCAATAGAAAATATTTCTTATACGAGACCATTCTAGAACTATGTAACTTCTACAACACCCAATTCCTTACAGGCTATAGGGTATTTAGAGAGTACCTACACAAATACAAAATCAGCAAAGACAAATGGTGTAGATTCTGCAAAGGCAAAACCATCGAAGATCCAAGACATATGTCTTGGACAAACCTAAACCAGAACGAAAACAATGACAGAATAACACCAAGACCAGAAAAACCAAACTGAACAAAGAAAACAACGTAACAGACCAAAACAAAAAAACTTAAACAAAAATCAAGACATGCAAAAACAAACTAAAATTAAAGAAACAAAACTAAACAGAGTAAGACATATTTTACAAAAATTAAAACAAAAGAAAACAATAAAACACAAATACACAGGTATCACACAACAAACAACGACACATCTAAAACAATGAAACAAATCAACAAAGAATAAGGAAACAAAACTCAGAAAGAACTAAAAGAAAACAAGATAGAAAGAAAACCAAGAACGAACCAGAAGAAAATCAGAAAAACAAATGAACCAAAGAACTAAAACAGAAATAAAAATAAACCAACACAAATGAATTTAAAATCAAGATCAAAGCCCAAACCGAACGAAACAAAACAAGAAACAAAGAAAGACAAACCAAGACAAACAAAACAAGACAAGTTAAATCGAAAACACCTGAAAAAAAAAACAAGAACGAAAGAAAGAAACAAAATAACCAGATAAACTTAAAACAAAAGGCGGGCAAGCCTTTTTGTTATTACTTATTTAACCATTAAATAAACCACGGCATTAACAAAATCAAAGCAAAAGTTATAATTCAGAGATCTAGCAAAAACCACAAACTCAAAATTAAGCAACCCAAAATTCTTACAACAAACCACACAGGCGAAATGGAACACTTTACGGATAAGAAGAGAAAATATGATCAGAAAGAAAGAAACAGGGACAAGAAGATCAAGGAGACAAAGGCAATAAGAGCAGACAAGCTAAGTATCATGCAATCGAACATGGCAAAATCATACACATGTGCGATGACAATACAGGACAATACATTGACATCGCGCTAATCCAGGAGCCATACATGGACAGAGACAACAAGATCATCTGTCCAGGAAACCATAAAATTATTTACCAGAAGGATAGGGACAACTCAAGCAGGACAAGAACAATGATCGCAATCTACAACAAAGAGTTATTAGTAGAGAAAATAAAGGACGGGAACTCCTCGGACAGGATATTTGCGACGATAGGTAGTAGCAAAGTTATCATCGGTTCTGTGTACATACCGGTAAGTATATTTCAGAACCGAAGACATAACTCACAACAGGTAAGAAAGGTAATGGAGGAAGTTATGCATAGTTATGCAAGAAGTACGTGATCAGCATGGACAGCAATAGCAGAAACGCGGAATTGGAAGATTTTGTAACAAACGCGGGAAATAAGGGGTTAAAACAACAAATAGAAATATGCGACGGCAGGATTATGAACAAGATACCGTCACCACCAACCTTCTGCACTTTGGACAACAGAAGCAAAAGCTGGATTGACATAACGATCGCGTCAAAGAAAATGGAGGATTTAATAAGGAATTGGCAGATGCTTTCTTACTTTCATGCAGACAAGTTGCCTTTTTTGCCTTTATTCAATTTTCTTTGTTCATTTTATTTATTTCTCTTCTATGTTTTTTTTCCTTTGATTTCCTTAATATCTTTTTATATCTATTCTTACCTTTTCTATATTTTTTAATTAATTTCTTGTTTTTATATTCCATCCCTTTTGTATTATTTCTCTTAATTTCTCCTTTTAGGACTTTTAATTCTCTCCTTATTCCTAATTCTTTCATGTTTCTATTTTCTTCTTTGGTTATCCATTAATTTTCAACTTTATTTATTTCATTTGTTGGTTTTTACAAATCTCTTTTAAAATTAATTCTAGAATTTTTTCTGTTATGTAATTTAGGTTTGTTGGTTGATTTATTCTTGCTATTTCTTTCTCTAAATATTTATTTATCTTTATTATTTCCTCTTTATTTATCATTATATTCCTATACTTCTTTACTTTCTTATTGTAGAACGGTACCTTTTTCTCTTCATTTTCAAATTTTATTTTTAATTTAAAGGTAATGGGTTGATGATCGCTGTGTACCACCGCTTCATTCTCTAACCTCCATCTCTCTACAATTTTTTTTCTTTTATATAGGCTATCGTGATATCGATCCAACTCTTACTTTGTCCATTTTTGGTACAAAAAGTAGGTGGTGATGGTATTTTATCTAGAATATTACTAATATATATTTCCTGCGTTTGTTCCACCACTTTCCCTCTAGCATTTGTTTTGAAATCGCCCCAACACGTATTTCTGCTATTAAAATCCAATCCAATAATGTATTCTTTATTACATAAGTCATCCATTATTGGTTCAAGTACTTTTCTTACTTGTTAAGAATTGAATCTTACATCCCTAAATCTGCTGACTGGTATGTATACTGATCCTAATATGATTTCACTGTCTTTTATTCTTGCAAATATTTTGTCATTATTACTAATATTATTTATAGGTTCTATTACTAATTCTTTATTATATACTAAAATTATTGCTCTAGTTCTTTCATCTCTGTTTTTTGCTAATAATATTCTTTTAACCTAACGAATTGAAGGAATGGAAAACATAGGAGTAAAAAGGAACAGGGAAGAAAAGAGTATACAAAACAAATTAATGAGGCTGAGAAGAAAAATTAAAAGCAAGAGCATAGTGGAAAGGACAACCAAGGAAAGATGGGTAAGAGAGTACAAAAAAGCAAAGTACGTATTGAGGAAGAACATCAAGAAGAATAAGAAGTGCAGAAACTAGAGGACGATGAACGAAGTGAATAGAGAAAATATTTGGAATACAATTAAAAATATAAATTATAAGGAGAGAATCAATACCCACATCACGGAATCATTAAACCACAACGAATCTAAGATGAACAACCACAAGATTGAAAGACAGAAATTTGAAAAATACATACAAGAAGAAAATGGAATTAATAACAAAGAAGAGGACGAGAAAATAAAAGAATTTTAAGGATAATGGAATTAGTAACGACAGAACATCTCAACAAATATTAGAATTTGAAGTGAAGGAAGCGTTAGACAAGATAGAAAACAGCAAGAGCGCTGGACACGATGAATTAAACTCAACTATAATTAAAAAACAATTTACAAAGAGAGAGGACATTGGCGGTATTATTTAACAAATGTCTGGAGTATGAAACCTTTCCAGAAAGCTGGAAGAGAGGAATACTCAGACTAATACCAAAAGGACTGACGGAAAATTTAAGACTACTGACACTATTGCCAATACTAGGAAAACTATTAGAAAAGATTATCATGGAAAGATGCATATATTATTACTCAAAGTGTCAGGAGCTATGTAAAGCTCAATATGGATTTAGAAAAGGAATTAGTACAACGGACATGTTATTAGATTTGTTTGAGAAAAGCAAGAAATTAAAGAGAAAGAATAAGAAAGTGATATTAGTAACGGTGGATAATAAAGGAGCGTACGATAATCTGAAGACAAGCAAGATTTTAAAAACAATATTATAAGAAGGATTACCGAGAGATATGGGAAATTTAGTAATTAGTTTTTTGGAAGGAAGAACCATTAGTTTACACCCGGATGGATACACAAACCGAATAATTATTAGAAAAGGATGTCCACAGGGTAGCACAGGAAGCCCGATATTATCGAAAATAGCTATGGACGATTTATTAAAAGGACTGAAGAAAATTAAAGGAGTGACACCATTGGCATTTGCTGACGATTTACAATTAGTGATAAACGGAGACGGAAAAGAGGACATCTACAAGAAATTAAATGAAGAAGTGATACCAACAATTAATGAATGGTGTACAGAAGCAAAACTAGAGATAAACCACAATAAAAGCGCGTTTATGGAATTATTAGGAAACAGAGAAGGAGTATTAGAAGACGACGATAGAATGTGGTACATCAAATTGAAAAGAGAGATTATTGGTAGAAGGAGCTCGTTAAAAGTGGTAGGAATTACCTTTGATAAACACCTAAGGGCAGAAGAACATGTGGAGATTGTATTAGCCAAAGCGAAAAACGATATTAGATAGTGCAAGAGGATAGCAAGCAACTCTTTTGGAACAAACACGTCGACAATGAAAATTATATACAAGATGCGAATTATGGGCGAAGGAATTGAAAGGAATGGACCAAATCTGGAAAAATATTAGAGCAATGCACAGGACTTATTTGATATGGATGGTAAGAGGATATTGTACGATTTCGTACGCTAAATTATACTGCTTGACTGGGAGTTATCCACTGGATTTAGAGATAAACGGAGAATTAGCATAAATGAAACCAAGAGGAAATGAAATGTGTCAATGGAAGGAATTGGAAGGTTGAGAATACAGATGAAATTGGAAACCTATATTGTTTGAGAAATGATTTAGAGAAATTATAAGAGAAGTGAATCAGAATAAAGAAGTGGATGTGAATACCATCGAGATATATACAGATGGATCCAAAATGGAAATCGGAGTAAGAGCAGGATTTAGTATAAGAAGAGAAAACAAGGAATTAGCAAATGAATCTGAACAATTAATGAAGTTATGCTCCAACCATCAGGCGGAATTAATGACAATAAAATTAGCAACGGACAGACTCAGGAACGAATGAAACAATTTGACCACGGATGGAATTAACAAGATATTGATTTTAACCGACAATCAGGCAGTAATTAGAGAAGTAATGCACCTGAAAAACACGAACAAATTAGTAAACACAATGCAAAGGAAACTATAGCAGGAAAGAAGCAGCGATGAGTAATAGAAGAGAAAATTACGTATGGGATTTGATACCAATAAGTTACGTTACGGATTTAGCTAAAAAGGAATTAGAAAATAAAAGGGATTTGATTTTAACAAAAAACGGAAGTATTAGAAAAGGAGAGTTATTATACAAGATCAGAAACAAAGGAATTATGAAGAGATGCAGCTTTGCAAACAACCAGTTCCTGACAGGTTACGGAATATTCAAAGATTTGAATAAATTCCGGCTGGCAGAGAATAAGTGGTGCAGATGTTGCAAAGGAGAAGTGGTAGAGGACGCAGACCACATATTATTCAAATGCCCAGCATTAAGCAGATTGAGACAGAAGGATTTATTTTCACAAGAAATTAATAAGAATTTGAATTTAGAAAAGATTGAAGAAGAAGAAACGGGCAGAAGATTCGAACATTGAAACAATCACCCACAGCAAAACAAGAAAAAATGACAATAATATACAAGACAAAATAAAAAAAACAAGTTAAAGTAATTAAACATGAATAAAAGCGATTGAACAACAAAACTAATAAATAATAACGAATTAATTATGAAAATAAAGTTTAATAAACTTTGAGAATTAAATAGAAAAAACCAATGGAGTAAAAAAAACTTAAAAATTATATAAACACAGAATATGATAAATTAGACCCAAAATAAAAATTGAGAAATCTTTTAAAACAAGAAAATCAAAAAACACAGAAATATAGAATTGAACAAAAAAGATAAGTAAAAATAATCACAATATTAGAAAAAAAATAACAAAAATAAATTGTTTCAAAAACTTAATTTACATAACAGAAAGCATGTCAGATATTATTATTAATAAATTAAGAAAAATTTATCAAAAATATTAGGGAGAAGAAAGATGGTAAGTTAGAACAAAGAAATTAAAGATAAGAAAAGAAATTAAAAATTATATTAGAAATAAAACCGATGTAGTCATACGTTTTTATTTTAAATACAAATGTGGTTTACAAACTTATTTTATGAAGATGCAGGACTTAGCTAAACGTTTGTTAGGTTCCAACTGACTAAAAGAACCGTAAAAGGGAACAACTCTATGTGGTTTTCGTGAAGATAGCATTCAACTATCTCACTTATGACTAAGTGAGCAACACATCCAACATACGATGTCGAATGCTATATACTACAACCGGGTACAAAAACAGAAACTTAATTAAAGAATACAAGAAAACCAAAAGAAAGTTTAAAAAGATGTTAAAGAAATTTAGAAAAGACAAATATCAAGAAGAAATAAATTTAATGAACAGAAATAATATTTGGAACATCTTAAAGAAATTAGACAGAAAAGGAAAAATAGAACTATACATAACATCGGTGTTTAATCATAAAAAAAAAAAATAAACAATCTTAAAATTGAAGAGAAAATACTAAAAGAATTTATATTAAGAAATACTTTAAAAAAATATAAATGAAAAAAATAGAATAAAGAAATTAGTAAATGAATTTAAAAAAACATTAAAAAACTTGAAAATAACAAAAATGCAGAATACGATAAACTAGATTCAATTATAATCAAATTTAATAACACTGAAACAGCAAAATTATTTGACAGATACAGTAGATTCGGCAAAAGTACGGGGTAAAAAAAATATTAAAAAATAATAAATATATCACCCCTTTACTTAAGTCACTTTTAAGAAATATATAGCATACTTTAATCATGCGCATTTTTTTTTTTTTTTTAATTTTAAAAAATTTTAAATTTATATTTTTTAATACTTTAAAATAAATTTTACAATTTTTTTACAACTATATTATTAATTTAATATTTTGTGGTTTTACCATCTTTTTTTATTAATTCTTTTAATCTATTTGGCATTGAATTAATTAATGAAAATTTAATACTTTTATCGATGTTAAACCAAATATTATTTGCCATTAAAGTTAAATCTGATTTTCCAATCGGATCTTTTTTTTGAATAATGTCTTTATTGATTCTTTTTTGTAAAATGCCCCACATATTTTCAATTGGGTTCATATCTGGAGATTTTGCAGGCCAAGATAAAACATTAATTTTTTCATCATTTAAAATTTTTTTAACAATTGCTGCAGTATGAATCGAAGCATTGTCCTGCTGAAAAATAAAATTTTCATTTTTATATATATTTTTAATTTCAGGAATAATTTTATTTTTTAATAATGAAGCATATTCCATTGCTCCAAATTTATCAGGTAAAATGTAAAGACCGGACCCTTTGCTACAAATATAGCCCCACAAATTAATTTTAACTCGACTATTGAGGTTTTTGGTGACCATATATTTTTCTTCAAAACTTTTACCTCTTGGTTTTCTAACCAAAAAGCGACCGTTGTTAAAGTTTTGTAGTGTTTTTTCGTCTGTAAAAACAACTTTGGTGATATACTTATTATTTTTTAATATTTTTTTTACCCCGTACTTTTGCCGAATCTACTGTACTCAACTTTTTTCCATTATATTAGAAAAGAAGAATATTAAGATTAATAACTAAAAAAACAACAGATAAAATGAGATCTTAACATTCATGTTTATAACCTAAACCTAATTGGTAAATTATTAAAACCTAAGACAATATTGTTTTAAGAAAAACATAAACTCAACCGACATGTTGCTAAACATGTAAGAGAAATGCCAACAGATCATTATACTATCAGGTATAACAGATATCAAAAGTGTTTATAATATTAAATTAAAATATTAAAAACTAGATTAACAGAGAACATGCCTAAGAACCTGAGAAATTCTTCGTCTATTATCACAAGTCTATTGAATATTGATAAGATTGGGATAAGCACCTGTCCTGTGAAACTATCTGTGGAAATAATTCAATACTTTAAACTTCAGTAATAATTCCATTCTTTCTAAATTACGTAATTCTACTCCTAATACATCCAAACGAGAAAATAAGAAGAAAACCAATTAAAAGAAAAACGAAAATAGAAGGTAATAAAAATAAGAAAAGAAATAAGGTTCAATTAGTGAAACAATGAAACTATACACGAACGGTTCAAAGATAAAAAGAAGAGTAAGAGCCGGTTTACCAGACAGAACAACAGGCAAGGATTGATGATACTGTGTTCAATCTTTTATCTAGTTACACTCGTTAAGGTTTAATTTTTTGATTAACAAAGTCGACTGCTATGTTGGTCGATTTTTTACTTAAAGGTAGATCAAGTTGATTGTAACTGAAATAAATTATATTTATATTTGGTCTTGTTTTTTGATCTTATAAACTTTACTCTTTAGGTTTTAAAAAGCTTATTAAACCTTTTTCAGAAAAAAAACTACCTTCAAAACTTAGCTCACCAGAGTTCTGTCAATAATTTGTTCTGGTCCGTAGAATCACGTAATAAAATTATTGGCATTGAATAAGAAAAAGAGTGTTAGAAATACGACTAGAATAAAATTAGAAAATAGTAGGGGCCGATTTAAGGCCAGAAAGGCTAGTACGCTTAATTTTTGCAGACGTCTCTATTTCTGCCACAGAATTGAGTGAATAAAATGACTCAGAATAATGTTGTATAATTTTGAAATGTTTTTTCTTAAATTTAGTAGGTGAATCACTATTCAAAAAATTTATAAATTCAAAATATTTTTCTAACATGATGATTTTTTTAAGTATGAAGACTAAAATATGAAGCGTATCAGAATAATAGATGATATAAGGATAAGTAAAAAACGATAAAACAAAGAACAAAAAAAATAAAAACAACTAAATAAAAGAATGAATAAGAACAATGGAATTCGAAGCAAACCACAGAGCAACTATACGTTGTAAAAGTAAAATTGAAAGACCCTAAATTTTGCCAAATTAAACGCTTTGTAGTCTTACTGATGATAAAAACCTTTCTCCTAGTCGTGTGTATCTAGTAAGTGTGCGCAGATTAAAAGACATTGACGATGTTAACGTTGGCAATAACTAGTAGAAAAATTTTTAAAAACAGTCCTTAATTTAATCAGAAATACCGATTCTCAGAAGAATTATGTTATTGATCTTATGGTTGTCACCAATGGCCTAAAATTTGTTTGTCCATGGATAATTAAATTAATTTTCTATTGTCTTTATTTTGTCTTTTTTTTATGTTTTTTTTGGTTAGCGTTTATTGGTGTTCTGTAATTACTTTCATTTCTATTTTTACTACTTCACCGTATTTCTAATCGTAAAAAAAATTAATAGTTTTAAGCTTGTATTAGAAAAACTACTTCATTTAGAAAATAATAAAAGAATAAATTCAAAAGAAGATATATTAAATAAAATAAAAAAATGAATAAGGAAATTAACATTAAATAGATTAAAATCCACATTGGAATAAAAAAAATTACACGAGCCTACTTAAAGACTCACATAAAGATAATAATAAAAAAGTGGCAACCTAATAAGTGGTAATTTAACAAAAACAAACAGTGAATATATGTGAATTTAATACGAAAGCCAAGTCAAGAAAAAATTAAAAAAAGAATTGAAAAATGAAAAAGACTAATTAGTAACAAAAAACGGAGGTATAAATAAAAATAGCTGGCTATATAAAATAAGAAATTTAGAAATGATAAACACTTAAACACAATTGTTAATTAGCCATGGTATATTTAAAGAATATGTATTTAGATTTAAGATAAAAAACAACAAAATAATCTGATTCTAAATCAAATGGAACTATCATAAAAGATTTTAGCTTAAAACTTTGCCAATCTTAGACTGGTGTCATTGGTTTCTGCATGATAGCCCGTAAATCTTCTTTTCATTTTTTATCTTTGAAACAAGGTTTTGAAGTCAAATAAAATCTTGTATCTAAAGGCCTTATTAGACATAATAGTTAAAAGATGGTGTTATTAAGTAAAAACAAAAATCCAAGTTTAAAAGTTAATTTCCAGATGAAGCAAAAACCGTTAAACAACCGGATTAAAGAAAAACTATTAAGAAAAATCAATTGGATGAAGAACGAATAAGTACTATTGTAAAACGAGGTCCATAAGGTGATATAAAAGCACAAAGTCTATTATAGTAAAAAATAAAAAAGAATTACTGGATTGAACCTAAAACTGGAGGCACGAGCAAAAAGTGCGATCAGCTTGAACTGAGTCAAAAAAGCAACTGTTTGAAAAATTAGACTGCAATTCATATGTAATATTCTTTTTAAACCTAAACAATAACTGCGCACGTTTTAGAATGTTTTCCTGCCCTAAAGTTACTCCTTTATAAACCACTACTGGAGTTGAGTGTTACTTATAAAGCCAAGATCTGGCTGGACGGTGTTAGGGATGACGTTACGTTTAAGAGGCTTTTGACTTGGCAATGGCGCTTTATCTTTTAGGTGACTGGGGCTTACTCGACTTTTTGTTCTTGTGGATGCTCTGCCATTGGATCTGCTCTCCACTCTAAAGCACAAGATGTCTCCTGCACGATGGAGTAGCAGTCCCAAATCACCTGATGACCATTTGGTAGATGTCATGCGTCTTACTTTTCTTTGTCTTCAGTACTCTACCACTTTCTTATACTCTTGCTAGTATTTTTAAGCGAATAAATCTATTTAAACCTTAAGCTTAAACCAAAAATAATATCAAAACCTCTCCGACCGATCTTCAGGTGTCTACGAATGTTTTGGAGGTCTTTACTGATGGCTCTTCGTCAAGCTCTGGTGACGGCTGCGGTTGAACCTTGATGGTGGATGGTGTGGAGGTAAACTTTGACACCGAAAGGCTTGGTGACAAATGCTCACCGTTCCAGGCAGAACTGAGAGCCATTTCGTTGGGCAGCCTTGGTGCGTGCGCCTTTCTGGATGGTCGGTTGGAACGGCGTCCGGCTCGATCTTATGATGTCCGGATAATAACCGACTGTCTCTCCGCGAAGGAGGCCATTTCGAGACTGGGCTCTCGCGACCCTCTGGTGATGGACGCGCAGAGGTCTATCTGCTGCTTGGCAGGACTTGGCATGGTGCGCACGGTGTCTCTGTCGTGGACGATGGCACACGTTGGAACGCACGGAAATGAATGTGCAGATTGGTTGGCGAAGTTGGCCTCAAGCGAGCCCGCGGCATCGGCACTGGTGGTCTGTGCTCCGCTTTCGCATATCAGGGTGATAATGTGGATGGATGGTCATGGGAGTGCCCTGAGACGATTCAGACCAAGATCGTCTGTTGTACCTGGCTCGCTCCTCTATGACAGATCGGGACAGTCACTTCTCCATTTGCTGGGACGCCAGACCAGTCATTTCGTTTTCGCACACGGAGCTTTTGGGGTCTACCTCCGTGGCATGGCTAGACGGACGTCCTCAGACTGCCGCCTCTGTGGAGCCGTTGGTGGTGAAACGGCGGAACACATCTTGGTGACCTGCCCTTCCATCTGGCGGCTCAGACAGACGCACCTGTCCGGGCATGGTGTATTTTTGCACCGGGACCTTGGCGCCCTTGATCCGAAGGACTTAGGGGCCTGCTCCTCTTTTTCCATCTTTGCGAAACAGTCGTTGTCTCTTCTGGGACGTGCTGACTCCGACAGTCAATAATGCACGCAATAATTAGTGACAGACGTTTTTGTTAATACTGCCTTGGTTGATACAGTTTGATAATGCTGTTTTGATTAATGTTATTGTTAATACTGTTTCTCTCATTGTAAACCTGTTGTCTGTGAACCAATAAACGTGGGTCTAAAGCCCGTTGGGCGGCCCATCAGCAACAACAACAACAATATCAAAACCAAACATTAATTAGAATCAAACATAACTAACATGGCAAAACAATGGTATCACAAAGATATTAGCTAACAAAAAACATCATAAAAGATAACAAAAAAATGATGTAGTATAAAAAATATAATAATATACAAACAAAACAAAACAATGTTTACAAACGAATATAACACTACAAAGAATACAACCATTAAATACTAGAGAAAATAATAATAATAATAGAAAACTTAATATTCCAAACACAAATGACTTTAATATCACAAAAACAATGCAAATTGCTAATGAGCCTAGTTCAGTGGTTACCATAATATTTAAAAAAAAGTTTAAAACTATAGAAAAGATATTTAATAATGCAAATAGTGTAAATGAGAAAATGCACAAATAAATAGTACAACAAAAAGCACAACTGTCAATTGAACAAACACAAAGTTGCAATCAACAAATTTGGTGTACAAAATTAAAACTTAAACAGCAAGAGTGCAAAAGAGAGCACCAAAAATGCTAAAACTAAGTAAAAATTTACATTGTTTCAAACATTACTAGTGCAATATTGTGTAAACTAAAACAAACAAATTTTCGATTACAATCTGTTTTTTTATCTAGAAATTGACAAAACTTGCTTAATAAAATAATTAGAACTGTGAAAAAGAGAAAATTAAGCCCTACTGCGTTGACCAAAAAGAACGAAAAAGTAACAGAAGTAACAAGCACAAAAAATAATAATACTCGTAACAAATGCAAATTTTAAAATGGTGAATAGTAGAGCCAAATAATATTTAATTCATGAAGATCTAACAGCAACAGTACTTTAACTAATTTCAAAGGAGAAAAATAGCAAAATCATTTAAACGAGCAGAATATCGTTTACAACAGCCAACTGGAAAGAGTAACGCAGAGTTAAATGAAGAACGACTGAAACTACCTACAAAGAAGATAGTTTTAAAAACACTTGTTTATACATAAAGAAAAAATTAGAATTAATGAAGCTATGTATCTTTTACAAGACCCAGGTTCTAAATTTTAAAATTTTGGTTTTAAACAAGCTAGAAGACGAAGAAACAAGTAAATTTAACAAATTTTACAAACTAGCTTACAAATTAATGAAAAACAATAAAAACTAAAAAAAATAAAAAAACAATAACAAATTTGGAAATAAATTCTACCCATTCTTATTAGGTTATTAAACCTAATAAGAAATTCTTATTAAACCTAGAATAAAAATTCTTTGTATATATTTATGATTTATTTTAATTAAATACTAGATCAAGTTTACTATAATATAAAAAAAAACTCAATAATAAAAATACATAAAGATACATAGAGATAACCAATCGGTTCTGGAGAAAATGCTAAATTTAGAAAGTACTAATAAATTGATAAATATTACGCAACAAAATATATATAAATTAAGCAATATAATAAAGATTAAAAAAAAATATGCGTGGAAACTGACATAGAAATTAAAAAAAAACGAAAAAAAAAAATGAAGAGAAAAAATTAAAGAAAACAAATGAACAACCGTTTACGAAAAAGATAACCACAGTATGACTCTTTACCCTCAGCGTATTTATAATCTAGATAGTTTATTACTCTTAAAAATAAAATAATGTTTATTAAAGGGCTTATGGTAAATGAGTGAAAAAAAAACCAAAACACTTGTAATTTTACTTTTAACTAATTGGCCTTCTTTATCTAATTTCAAATTATTACTAATGTGTTTTTCATTTTTAATTAATTTATTATTCAATATTCAACTTTATTAATTCTTCGTTTCTAGTATTATTTTGCTTTCTTTTTGATCTCTAGTAATATCAAGTTTCTATTTTTCCACATTTCTTTTTATTAATCATTGCAAACCTGAAAAAATAGCTTGGCAAAAAAAAAATTTTGAGTTTGAGTCATTTAACAAGTAAAGAAAAAAGCGAGTTAAGATTGTTAAATATTCTACAAATTCCTTGTTTTTGTTTAAATTGAAATTCGAGTTTAAATTTCCGCTTTCTGCCCCCATAACTCCCGACAACTTGCCTGAATTGAACTATTTACCACCTAATCTAAGTGCAATACTAGTCTATTAAATAAAAACAATAAAGTAAAACAAAATATCAATCCAAATGAATAAAATAAAATTATTATCATAAACTTTAAAAAACCTAACGCTTTCTACTGTTGTTGTTGCTGATGGACCGCTCATTGAGCTTTGGGCCCACGTTTATTTACAAAGAAAAATATAGTGAAATTGAACAGACAACAGTATTAAGACACTGTTGGAGATGAAGAGTAGCGCGTCTTATCAAGGGCAACCACGAAGGCGTCACTTGAGCATATCCCTCCACCTCCCACTCCACCATGCACCGCTTATTTATGAGTTAGTTGAGCATTAAACTCTCACAGTAACAAAAATATTACCTTTACAACTTTAAACGAAATTAAATACAAATTAAAATTAAATTGTTGTTTAACAACAATTTCCAACTATTTAAAAAAAATTGATTACATTGACCTACAAAAATTTTTTTGTGTAAAAGATTCAAACACAAGAACTAAGGTTAATTTGTGGGGATTTACATGTTCTAAATAAGCAGTTATTTACCCTGTTTTAGATAAATTTAAATCGGAACATTATTTAATAATTTTACTTCAAAGAAAAGTTAATGAAAATTAATAAAAAATGAAAGAAAAATTAATAGTAAAAATTCGTTATTTGCGACTTGTTCTAATGAGTGTCAAACAATAAATAAAGAAACTGTAAATTCTTTAATTACATCAATACCAAGAAGATTAAATGATGTAATAAAAAATGATGGAAACATGACGAAATATTAAATTAATAAATAAAATTTATTAAAAAAAAAAAATATATCATGTCCAGTCAAAATCTGCATGGAATAAAAATCAACTAGATGCATGATCTATGATCCAACAGAAGATCTGGGTCTGTAGGTGTTAATCGTGGCCTCCCAGGCGTGTAAAGTCCATGTTTTTTTAACAAAGGGCAATTTATCGAAAACGGCCAATGCGGTAAATTCCTCAGTTGCATAGATTAAGTGACTGTTTAGTTGTTAAAGTAATAGTATAATAATGTATTACTACAAGGTAAGAAAAAAAAACTTAATTTATAATAATATGCGTTGTAGTGAATCCTTTTAATAGAGTACATATATATATAGAATATATGTGTACATAGTTAAGAGTCTACGTTCTCTTAGCGCTGAGGTAAAAAACGTAGTTATGCTCTTAATCCTTGAAAGTAAGGTTTGGGTAGATCACAGTTTCCTTTTGATATCAAACTTGATATCCCTTCAAAAAAAAGGACCGTGAAGGCACTAGTCGTCATGAGATAATGACATCATGAGTAACTGTGAAGTTCCCAAATAAACAAACTTAAAGATAAAGATAAAGGATAGATGTGAAGTGTGATGTTCTGGTAAACAACAAAATGGCGAAAGCCCCAAAAATAGAAAAAGTAAGTCGGACGAGAAGTCCGAGAGCAGTCGCAAATTGACTTTCAAACAGAGTTGATCAATTGTTGTATTTGTCCAATTTATCAATAAAAATTACTACAGCGTTGAAAAATCAGCTGATTTTTATTTTACAAAACAAAAACGATGACAAAGCAAAACAAACTCCTATGAAGAAAACACACAGTGAAAATAGCAAGGCAATCAATACAATGTAAAATTAGCAGAACAAAGTTTGTTTACAACAAGAAATTAGAAAACAAAAATAGATTGGTTTAGGTTCCTTGTAGAAAAGGTCCTTGTATATTAAACATAATAAGATATGAGAATAGGATTAGTAAACAAAACAAAACAAAACAAAACAAAACAAAACAAAACAAAACAAAACAAAACAAAACAAAACAAAACAAAACAAAACAAAACAAAACAAAACAAAACAAAACAAAACAAAACAAAACAAAACAAAACAAAACAAAACAAAACAAAACAAAACAAAACAAAACAAAACAAAACAAAACAAAACAAAACAAAACAAAACAAAACAAAACAAAACAAAACAAAACAAAACAAAACAAAACAAAACAAAACAAAACAAAACAAAACAAAACAAAACAAAACAAAACAAAACAAAACAAAATAACTAAAAAACAAATTACAAACAACCAACACAGCAAGACAAAGCTTTTGCGTAAAACTCAAATAAGGAAGAAAGCACAACATGAAACAAAGTTGAAAATTATAATAATTTATGTAAACCACACAAACACCTATACAAAACACAACACAGTACACAAAATATACTGTAATTGTAGCGGCAGCAACTAACGGTTTGTGGTCCGTAAACACAGTAAACTCTCTACCTTCAAGGTAGTGTTGAAAGTGTTTAATAGCCTTATATACAGCCTGTAACTCTTCATCGAATGTGCAGTAATTGGCTTCAGTCGTGCTAAGTTTCCGACTCAAAAAAAAGCTATTAGATCGCTGTGATTAGAATCCTCAATAGCAAATTGTTGCAATTGTAGTGAAATCCATGCTATTTTCACTACATGGCCATAGTTACCACAAACAGCCTGTCCGAGCACCTTTATGGCGCCGCATTTGAAATGCTTGCTGTGTCAAGTAACGAGTGCGGCCGAGCCTCGGATAGCTGGTAATCCTCTCCTTAATACAACGGATTAAGGCAACCGTTGACACACAGAAACATATAAAAGACACACAAACAATAGATACAGGACAGACACAACACACACACACTAACGGCCACATAAGCAGCCCAAACTGTACAAGAAATAAAGCTAAATAAAATCTGCCTCATCAAATAACAACAAATCGTAGGAATAACACCGACACCCCGAAAACCTACATTGGTGACCCTAGTGAACAGAACAGATTTAGGAATGGAGCCAGCACCAATATCTAGAGACCATCAGAGAACAGCGGCCAAGGACGGCGTCTCTCGGGAAGAGTTTACGGCCAGGATGACCGCCGTCGAGACGCAGATGGCGAGGATGGACCGACAACTCAGGTCTGAGATGGACCGGATCCAACAAACCGTCCAGGAGTCCACGCTGAGGATACAGGGGATGATTGCGTCAATGACACAGCAGAAAGATGCCGCGACCCCCCCGGCACAACCGACACCCAGTGCCCAGGCTGAACCAACACCACAGCCTCTTCCTCCATCCCAGCCATCCACCCGGGTCACACCACTCACTACGACCCACAACACCCGTTGGATGGCTCAGCAACAGGTGGATAGACTCCCGACACTCAGGGCAGACAATGCCATGCCCTGGTTCGCCGACTTCGAGGCACAACTGGCCGACGTCGAAGACCTTAGCGACCTTGCCAGATTCAGAATGGTCACACCGAAGTTGGCGCCGGATGTCTATACCGCCTGCGCAGATATCATCATCACACCGCCGGCTGGGAACGCGTTCCGTGCCATCAAGGAACGGGTTCTCAGGATGCATCCCAACTCCTCAACGATCCCCCCTCCGTCTCAGCGACCCAGCGTCGTCTTGGCCAATCTGCGTCAGGTCATCGACGTGGATAAGCACCCTATGTTCCTGAGAGATTCCTTCCTGTCGGCATTGACCACCGAATGCCGACGAGTGGCCGAGCAGTTCCCGGACATCGATGACGCCGCCCGAGCCACCGATGTCACCTGGGCCATGGCCCAAAAACAACAGACGACGACGACTCCTGGGGTGTTCAACATCTCAACACCCACAACCGCTCCGGACCGACCGCAAGCTCAGCAAAGCATGGAGGAGACCCTCCACAGGTTAGTCGCACAGATTAACAACGTCTGCCAGCGGTTGGACAGGGACCCGCGCCAGCGTTCGTCTGGATCTTGGTCCCGAGACTCATGGGAACGTCCTTCTCGTTCAAGGACGCCCCGGGGGTCTCGACCCTCATCCAGACCATCAACACCATATCGGCCCCGCGCCACGTCTCGCCCCAGGTCAAGGCCAGGCTCGGCGTCATCACGCTCAAACTACCCCGGATCCCGTTCACCGTCAGCCCATCCACGAGAACGCTCGGAGTGGACGCCACGACCACCGGACACTCCGTGCTGGTATCACTGGCGTTTCGGACCGCAGGCCAAGAGGTGTGAGTCGCCGTGCGCCTATAATGGACCTATAGCAGTAAAAAACTAATCGGCACACCTTCGGAGATGGCCCGGGGGCAGTGCCGCCTCACCAGCAACACGAACACAACAACATCTTCATCTTCATCATCAGCATCACCCCAACTCACCACCACACCACATACACCACACACACCACTCACACCACACACACCACACACACAAAAACCCATTAAAACAAAACCAAACAAAATAAACAATAGACTCTGTACCGCCACAGCCGACATGCCCCTATTCATAAGCAAAGTGGGCATACATGCAAGCAACAACAACTCTTGCAAGTTTCTTCTCTTTGTCACAGACGTGCTATCCGGAACGAACTTCCTCGTCGACACTGGAGCAATGGTCAGCATCATCCCACCGTGTTCGGATGACCTGCCTCCAGAAACCCCGTCCGACGTCGAACTCACCAATCCCGATGGCACGTCAATTCCCGTCTTTGGCAAGCGGAGGGTAAGTCTGGACCTCGGACTCAAGACAGAGTTCCAGTGGAATTTTGTCATAGCCGGAATCAGACATCCTATCTTGGGACTGGACTTTCTGGTAGGTCACAACCTATCAATCAGTCCAGCCCGGGCAAGATTGTTCGGGCCAGATCACACCGCATGGGTAGAATGTAAAAAGTTCTACCTTAACACCAAAGCCCTTCACTCTCTCTTTCCTCCTCACAAGCAGTTTTTACAGATACTGGACCGCTATCCCAATATCACCGGAGCGGCCAACTGGAGAGCGCCCACACCTCACAACGTCCGCCACCACATCGACACCGGCGACGCGCCTCCAGTAACATCTGCCCCACGCCCATTTAGACCGGAACTGCGTGGGATTGCTGAGAAGGAGTTTGAGAAGATGACCAAGATGGGAATCGTCAGAAGATCATCATCAGAGTGGGCATCCCCACTCCATATGACAAAGAAGAAGAACGGCGAATGGCGACCGTGTGGTGACTACAGGAGATTAAACACCATCACCAGAAGCGATAAGTATCCTCTTCCTTTTCTCCAGGAATGCAGTGCCGCGCTTCACGCGATGAAAGTGTTTTCACGAATAGATCTCGTGAGGGCCTTTCATCAAATACCAATAGCAAAGCGCGACATCAAAAAGACCGCCATTACAACACCCTTCGGCCTTTTTGAGTTCCTTCGCATGCCTTTTGGGCTTAAGACCGCAGCCCAAACCTTCCAGAGATTCATCAACACCGTCCTGGAAGGCATAACCAACATCTTCGTCTACATGGATGACATCTTAATTTACACTGTGGACGAGGAGAGGCATAAGGCGAAGTTAGAACAGCTATTCCAGCGATTGAGTGACTACAACATCATCATCAATCCGGAGAAAAGTGAATTCGGGGTAAATGAAGTAGAGTTCCTAGGTTATAGGATCACTGCTCAGGGAATAGAACCCCTACCATCCAAGGTAAGAGCGATAGCTGAGTTTCCCATGCCTAAGACTCAAAAACAACTTAGACAATTTCTCGGCATGGTTAACTATTACCATAGGTTCATCCCTGGCTGCGCTACCATCCTTGCTCCTCTTAACGGCCTAGTATCACACCTTAAGAGCAAGAGCACCGCAGTTTCACTGGGCCCCAAAGAGAAGGAAGCGTTCAGTAACATCAAAGAACGTCTTCAAGGATGTGCCCTGGACTTCCCCTCTGAACACTTGGAGATTGCCATACACACCGATGCCTCCGACATCGGCATCGGAGCCGTCCTACAACAGCGAGTGGGGGAGCGATGGCAACCGATTTCCTTCTTTAGTAGGAAGTTGACCCCCACTGAGCAACGATGGAGCACCTTCGGTCGTGAGCTTCTCGCCATCCATCAATCCATCAAGAAGTTCCGACACTTCATCGAAGGACGACACGTTGCCATCTTCACTGATCACAAACCACTGATCAGTGCAATCTCCAATCCATCAGCAAATCGTTCAGACAGGGAGTTCAGGCACCTCGAATTTATCGCCACCTTCACCACGGACATCAGGCATGTTCCCGGCGCGGACAACGTGGTCGCGGACGCACTCTCTAGAGCAATCAACGCGATAGAACTTCATCCAGCTGTTGACTACGAAGCCATCTACCATCATCAACAGCGGGATTCCGTCCTTCAACGCATCGCTAAGGATGGGGATACTTTCACCATCAAAAAGGTCCTCATCCGCGGCGAGGAAAAACAAATGATCTTCAACACCGAGACGGGATTCAATCGACTCTGCATACCACCCGAAGACAGAAAGACCGTCTTCAAAGTATTTCACGGGATCTCTCACCCAGGAATCAAAGCCACCCGAAGGCTATTAACATCACGATTCCACTGGAACAACATGGGCAAAGACATCGCCCAAATGGTGAGAGATTGCATGGATTGCCAAAGAGCCAAAGTCATCAGGCACAACAAGACCTTGCTACAACAATTACGTGTACCAACTGGGAGATTCCAAACTATCCACATGGACTTCGTTGGCCCCTTGTTCCCATTCGAGGAGGCCAGATACATACTCACCATCGTGGATAGATACACTAGATGGATCGAAGCAATCCCAGTGGTTTCTCCCACCGCCGAAGCAACCGCTAAGGCCTTGGTGCACGTTTGGATCTCCAGATTCGGCGTTCCCAAAACCATCATTACAGACAAGGGAACGCAGTTCGAGTCTCAATTATTTGGCAATCTGTGCTTATTACTTGGTACAAAACGAGCATCAACAACAGCTTATCACCCTCAAGCCAATGGATTGGTGGAACGCTCCCATCGAGACCTCAAGACCGCGTTGACCACCAACACTGACAAGGGATGGTGGAACCGACTTCCAATGGTTCTACTGTTCCTTCGCAGCACATATCGCGAGGATCTCCGTGCATCTCCGGCCGAACTGGTTTACGGCTCGGAGCTGGTCCTGCCCGGGGATCTTAGGTACTCGATGGATGAACAACACGACGTTTCACCATATCAATTCGTCCGACAACTATCTACAGCAATGAAGGAAGTTCGTGACACTGCCCCGCAATGGCATGGACTTCCCGAATACCACCTCGACCCTCGGATGAAGGACGCCACTCACGTTTTGATCAGAGATGACCGACCCGTGAGAGGACTGGCATTCAAATACATTGGCCCGTACCGAGTGATATCCCGTGCAGAAAAATACTACAGAGTCGAAAAGGATGGAGCCGTCCAGACAATATCCCTGGACAGACTGAAACCTGCTTTCATATCACAGGATCCTATCGCACAACCACAACGACAACAACAACCGCAACAACAATCACAGAGTGCTGTCGCTGACCACGACTACGCCGGAACACCTGAACAACATCCTCCCAACACACAAAGTCAACCACACCAACCGGAACAACCCCAACAACAACAATCACAACAACACCAACAATCGCACAATACACAAACACCAACAGATACACACACCATCTCATGTTCACAAGCCATCACTCATCATCAACCCAAATCAATATTACATCCAAAACCTGTAAATTCTCACACATACACAAACACACACAAACACAGACACAAAGTCACTTTTGCACACTGCACAAAAATACACATCATTTAAAAATCACACAAACACAACAGGTAGTTGGCACTTCCACCAACTACCTGACCAAAATATTAGGAGGGGAGCTATGTAGTGAAATCCATGCTATTTTCACTACATGGCCATAGTTACCACAAACAGCCTGTCCGAGCACCTTTATGGCGCCGCATTTGAAATGCTTGCTGTGTCAAGTAACGAGTGCGGCCGAGCCTCGGATAGCTGGTAATCCTCTCCTTAATACAACGGATTAAGGCAACCGTTGACACACAGAAACATATAAAAGACACACAAACAATAGATACAGGACAGACACAACACACACACACTAACGGCCACATAAGCAGCCCAAACTGTACAAGAAATAAAGCTAAATAAAATCTGCCTCATCAAATAACAACAAATCGTAGGAATAACACCGACACCCCGAAAACCTACACAATGCACCGCCTATTCCCACATCGCTTGCATCAATCATTATGGCTGTTGTTCTTTCTGATGGGCCGCCCAGCGGGCTTTGGTCCCACGTTTATTACAAAAGAAGTGTTAACAGCATTAAAAATAAACAATAAAATAAACCAACAGTATTGGCGATAACACAAATCCACAGTATTAAAAATAAAATCAATATTTACATAACAGTATTAACACAACAGTATTAACAGACGTTGGTCAATTCCTGCGTAATTTAGGTTTAGCCAAAAAGGTTTAGGCAATAACCAAATTGCCGGAGTCAGCACGTTCTAATAATGACAGCGCCCGTCTCGCAAAATCAGAGAAGGAAGCACAGGCCTCCAAGTCTCTTGGGTCCAAGGTACCAAGATCCCGGTCTGTCTCAGCCGCCAGACGGAAGGGCAGGTCTCCAAGACGTGCTCCGACGTTTTACCATCAGCGGCTCCACAGAGGCGGCAGTCTGAGGACGTCCGTCTGGCCATGCCACTCTGTGGTCGCTATGAATGTCGAGACTGCAGTCAACTTTCCAATTGGCCACTCAGTCAAACATACCATTGGAGCAAAAAGAGACATCGATTCAACTGGCAAGCCGAATTGAGTCTCTCACAGTGAAGAACGTTGCCGGCGACGGTACACTGTTGAGTATAAATCTGCCATCCAATGAGAGAACGTCTACCAGTTTGTCATTATGGCTAATTTGGACCTTGGGTCCGGATGTTGGAGAATACATACATCACTAGCATACTAGCTACATACATAGCGATTAACAAAGTTGAGTGGTTTTGACATCCACACACTCAATTAGCTTACTAATTTTATCTTCTTCTGCTAAAAATTCAATTTTGTATTGGATTTCAAATTTTAAAAACCATCCTTTTGGGTTAGTTTTTAAATTGCTCAAACTTATTGATTTCAACGATTCCATTTTTATTTTTTAAATTTTTACGTATATTAAAAAATTTTTAAACAAATTTTAAGTGCACCAAACAAAGTTTTTTTTATTAACTGATTTTTTTAGTTTTTCGATTGAAACTTGATTTCAATTCTTTTGCACATTGTACAAATTTCCAGTTCTATTGTCTCAACCAATAGTAAATAACCAGATGTTTTTGGTCTGATTACTTCGTAATCAGAAATTACTACTTGTAAAATTTGCATAGCAAAAATCTGATCTCAACTTGTTGAACAACTTGTTGATACCTAACTTCTGCAACTGCCCTAAGTATTCGAAATCACGTCAGAGTTAACAATAAGGCGGTTTTAGCCCTACTTACTTTAATTAACCTTATGAGGCTAATTGATTAATAGTTAATCATGATTAAATAAATTAAGACACTGGGAATTCAGATTAGATTATGTGGCTAAGACCGCCATCATAACAATAACCTTTTATTGAAAAATAAAAACTAATTTTCGATTTTTTCTTTTGCTATATAATAGCGCTCATTGTCACCGTTAGGTGACATAGGTAGTGACTGCGTTGCTACAAGAAGTTTTCTTGTATATTAGAACAAATGAAATATGAAAATACGATTATTAAACAAAACAAAACAAGACTAAACAGATTAAAACAGGATAAATAAAAGAAACTAAACATAAACAATCAACACAATCAGAACAGAAGCATGAAAATAATTTTTCAAGCAAACACAAGGAAAATAAAGGAAAATATTATAATAATTTATGTAAAGCACATAAAAATCTATAAGAAACAAGCACAGAAGAAATTTACATATGCACACAAAATAGACCAACAAAATCAACAAATAAAAACCAAAACCCTTAAACCTAACCAAAGAACACGTACCGAACACAAAAGACCAACTCCAAATTATATAAATCAACATTACAAAGGAAGAAAAAAAACGTAAAAACAAGAGGATCTCAGCATAAAAATAACGAAATCTAATCAAACCAAAAATAAAAGAAAAATATTAGTAAAAATATTAAAACAAAACCGAATTAAGCATAAAAGGAAAACACAAGAAAATTAAGTGACAAAGAAAATATAATAAAAAATTACAAAATGGAAGAATGGAAAATAAAAGCACTCGAAAAATATCGCCAATATTGACAAAAATATGGCAAACAATCACAGCAAAGGAGTATAAGTAAAACACCTAAGGAAAGCAGAACTCCACGACAGAACAAACAACAAACAAATGGCAATTACAAAATGAATTAAATGAAACCAACAGGACTTAGCGACAACTCAGCTACAATATAATCAGTGAAAAACACACACAATCTGCACAAATTAGAATGGATAAGACAATAAATCAACTAGATGTAAGTAGGAACACAACATCACACTCATTAAATATCACTGTATTAGATACACATGCAAAACAACAAACTGCAACAAAATAAATAGACGATTTAGTAAAAGAATACAAACACCAGAATGAAGACAACACACACGCCACTAATACGTAGATAACGAAGCAAGTTAACCTGATCTGATTGATATCCAACAAGCACGCAATTTCTTTTAATTTTATTTCCATCAATTTTTTCAAGATCTTTACCACAATTTTCTATATCGATATTTCCTTCTAAATAATCTTTATACGAGTCAGATGCATATGCAACTTTTTGCCAAATTTTATTCGAATCTTTAAAATAATATTTTTTAGCATAATCATGATCACACACAAAACTTTTCATATCAATTTTTTGAGGACAACCAGGCTGAGATTTTCCGTCATTTAAATAAATATCTTGACCTATTTTATTTTCAATACCTAATCCTAAAACTTCAATTTTAATTAAATAGTCAATTTTTTTATAATCTGTATGTATAATTTCAACAAAATTTGCATCTAAAGTTACACAAACGAAAAATTAAAAAATAAAAAAATCTTAATATATATTAGTTATATTTTGTTATAATATTATTATAATTAATTAATTTATTTATGTTTTAAATATTGTACAATATTATTTTATTATAAGATTACTCATTGTTATACTTAAAATTTAATCTTTTTTAACTTATATAATTTTTTGTACAAACATATATACAAATTTTTTTTTAATTTTAAACTAAATTTTTTTTATTGTAAATCAAACGTATTAACAATTAAAATTTATCAACAAAATTTTAATAGTTTAAAATATTTATAGTATCATTTAAATTTTAAGTTTATCATGATGAAATGACTAGAATTAATAAACTATAATTGCAGTACATTTACAACAATAAATATTTAATATAGAAATATAAATTATCTACAAAATAAAAAATAAATATATTTAAAAAACCTATATTTTCTTAAAATATATCCTTAACACATGGTATTAAATCTGAACAATAAATTTGTTGAATTGTTAATAAAATTAAAATAATACTAAATCTCATTTTTTTTTTATTTTATTATTTTAATTTAATTTTATGCTAAATCATTTTTTTGAGTTTTTGTTAAAAACAATAATTTAACACTTTATATACTTCTTTAAATTTTTTATTTTAAAAATTTCTATCAATTATAATTAAATATAAATATTATTTTAATTTAAAAATAAATTATTCATTAATAAAAAATATAAAATTAGTTTATTTTTTGTTTTAAAAATTAGTATAAAACATATATTTTTTTTATATTAGTTTGTTTTTATAACAATTAATTTGTTTTTATACAATTTTTTTTTTATGAATTAATTAAAAGTGCTGTTAACTAAAATTGATTTAATTTAATAACAAACAAAAAAAATTAAAAAAAGTGTAGTAGAATTTATTTATCAAAACTAACTGTATATATTAATATATAAATAATATTAATTTATATTTATTTTTTTTTATATTGTAGTAATATATTAACACTATTATTTTAACTACTAAACAGTTACTTAACACCTATAGTGCGAGAGTTGTACTATAAAGGTATAAGATCGTCCAATCCTGTGATAGAGGAGCAGTTAGTAGGAACTAACAGTGAGCTTACGTTACAAGCGAGAATAGCCTTGTTCAACGTTCAAGTGACGAAGCTGTTATACTAGACTGTAATCTCTACAGACGGGGCAGAAGATTCTAGTAGTACTCCGAGATACACGATCACTTACTGACTGATCGTAATAGACTAATAATTAAAGTAACAGAAAAGAATCCGAGACCCAGATAACATGACCTGGTGAGGATTATAAAAAGAGTAGCTCGAGAGAGTGAAGTGGAGTTAAGATTTGACTATTGTAAAAAACAAGGAGGGTTTATCAACCCGTTGTAATTTGTGTCTATTCCTTAAAGTTAAGTAAAAGTAGAGCTTTTCTACTTTTCTGTTTTTTTGTCTATCTCCTCAATTATTCCATAACGAGGACCTACAACAATATTGATTAATTTGTTTTTGTAAAAATTAATTTTTTTATAAATTTATTAAAATTAATGTTAACTAAAATTGATTAAACCTAATTAAAAAATAATTAACAAAAAGTATATAAAGTTTCTAGCAAATTATTTAAAAAAAAAATTAAAATATTTAAAAAAAAAAAAAATGAAATAGAAAATTAAAAATAGAGTAATTAGTTATAATCCAATTGATGATTTAAACGTAATTTTTGTTGATTGGCGTTATTATGCTATTGAAAATTACAACTTTTAAGTTAAATACATAGATAAAGTTGCTCAAAAACTTGCAGATTTTATTGATAAACTTAATAAAAAAGATAAAATTTATTTAGATCAAACACATTTAATTGATTTTGGTGTAAGTGCTCATTAGCAATGTAGGAAAACAATAAAAAAAAAAAATTTTAAAATTGGTTATATAACTGGTCTTAATCCAGCTGAAGTATGTATTTATTTTTTAAATTCAATGATATTAATAATTATTTGAATAATTAAGTAAAAGGAAATCCAAATTAAGTTAGATAAAAATGATGCAAATTTTGTAAAAGTTATTCATTCAAACAGTGAACTAAAACAGGGTGATGTGAATATTTATTTAAATGATGGAAAAAATCAACTTGGCTGTGATGGTGATAAAGATTGTAATCATAAATTTGCAAGAAAATTTTATTTTTTTAAAAATTCAGATGGAATTTGTCAAAGAGTAGCATATGCGGCTGACTCGTATAAAGATTATTTAGAAAGAAATTTCGATATTGAAAATTGTGGTAAAGATCTTGAAAAAATTGATGGAGATAAAATTAAAAGAAATTGTTTACTTGTTGGATATCAATCAGATATAAAACACGTTTATAATGATAAAATATTCTATATTAAATCAGCATCGGATCCAAGTATATGCCTAAACATTTTAAAATTTCAATCTTTTATGAATCTAATAATGATAATAATATAGCATTCAATTAATGCTATATTTAAATATTTATTTTTGTGTTTGCTGATGACAAAAACTATCTATTTCTTTATTTTATCTAATTATTTAAATATGAGTGGTTTTTCTAAAGAATGACAAATAAAATTTTAATTTTTTTTTATAAAAAATTTGTTGAATTGTTGATAAAATTGAAATAATAAATTTCATTTTTAATTTGTTTTTGTTTTTTAAGTAGTTTTACTACATCATTAATAAAAAAATACAAATTTTATACTAATTAATTTTTATTCTAAAAATTAGTATAAAAAACCTAAAAAATTAATTGAAATAATTAATGTTTTCGTAACAAATAATTTGTTTTTATATAAATATATTTTTATGAATTAATTAAAAGTGATGTTAACTAAAATTTATTTTATTTGATCACAAACAAAAAAAAATTAAAAAAAGTATATAAAATTACTAGCAAATTATTTTAAAAAAACTTAAAATACTATTAATAAATGAATATTAAACAAGCCTTGTAGTGAATTTCATTTAATAGAGTATATATTTGGGCAAGATATGTACTATGGTTAAGAGTCTACGTTCCCTTAGAGCTGAGGTTTATGTTCTTAATCCCTATGAAAGATTTGGGTGGACCACAGTTTAACTCCTATGTCCCAAACGACCTTCAAAAGTAAAGAAAGTAAAGGAGACTTGATATCCTTCCAATAATGGCCGTAAGGTTTTTGGTTTAACAGTCGTCAGAAAGATAATGACTCATGAGTAACTGTGAAGTTCCCAAATAAACAAGTTAAAAGATAAAGGGGTAAATGTAAAGTATAATGTTCTGGTAAACAACAAAATGGCGAAAGCCGCAAAAAGAAATAAAAAGCGTAGGACAAGAAGTCCGGGGGGCCAGCAGTAGATAATTTACTCTAAGACAGAGTGGATTAATTGATATATTTGTCCAACTTTTCTAAAAAAACTACTACAGCCTTACTTTTTGTGTTATAACACAATCTTATTTAATATCCTGTTTAAATAAATTCAACATTAGCATATATTTAATTAAAATTTAAAACTTAAAGAAGTATTTACTAAAAATTTATTTTTTTGTATTTACATTGTCTTTAAATTTTTTTAATATAATGTCAAGTGAAGAAATATTTAGATATTTTTCAGTATATTCTTTGTTTATTTAATCGATTTCTACAATTGTAACTAAAAAAAATTTTATTAAAAAATTATCTTATTATAATAAATATTTACTTCTCTTCTTATTTGCTTTTTTTGGTAAACATTTAATATTAAAAAAAATTCAGTTAAAATTAATTAATTTATTAAGTTTTTAATTTAAAACATTTATTGTTTATATCATTATAAATCTTGAATTTATTAAAATTAATAAGTTTACAGTATTTATTTTTCATATTTACAATAATTATCTTTTATTTTATTTTCTATAAACTTTTTAAAATATGAAATCCTATTAAAACATGAAAATGAAATACACCATGTTTTAATATTTTTTGTTGAATCTTCTGTTTCAAGACCAAAAGTGTCTACACCAACCACGCCTACTTTTCCATTTTCGAAATGAAGAAGAGGTCCACCTGAGTCACCACTACATAGTCCTTCGTCTTCATTATTTAAGGTACAAATTACAGATTCATCTGGATAATAATCACCACTATGATAAAAATAAAAATATGAATATTATAAATTTTTAAATTTTTAAATTACTTGTCAATTATTCTTAAATTTAATTCTTTTAAAAACCTTTATATTTTTGTCCTAAATTACGACTATATGGTTTAGTAAGACCTCAACCTATTCCAGCAAAAATTTTCTGATTGATGTTTAATTTCAAATTCTCCATCAAGATCTAAACAAGCTGGTCTAACATTTTTGGAAAATGAAATAGGTTTTTTTAATCTTAGAAGTGCAATATCTTCACGTTTTTCTTTATTATAAAGAACTACTTTTCTTTTAACTTCAAAAATATTTTCATTTGGAATATTATATAAATCGTGATCTCTACACCCAAGAACATAGACACTTGTCCAATATCCCTAAAATCAAAAATTTCCATGAAGTTCTTCTTAAACTTCAAAACTCTCCTCTCATTCGCCGACATGACCAACAAATTGTCCACGTATAAACAAACCCAAATATCTCTTCCTATGAATGAGCAAGCATCTGATCTCGATCTGACAAGACCCATTTTCTCCAATTTTTAGTTATTAATCTATTTCACACATATCCCGATTGTTTAGATAACACTTCCACTTCTTCACTTTATAGTCTATCTAATACATAGTTTTCACTCTCTCTATTCCTTTATTTTTCCATTAACATTTTAACCCCTTACATAAATAAAACTAGCAAATTTTTACATATTACTCTCTAATTTTATTTGACCAAAATTACATTTATTATGTTTTATATACATCAATTACATTTTACTTTTTAAATTGTTATTACATTACACATCTTTTTATATTATTTATTTACATAGAAGAACTCCAATTTTTTATATACACCTTATCTTACATATTCAATTTTTATCACTTTACACATTTTATTATACACTGACACTTTTATAATATCTACACTACATGTACATCACTTCATCTATTGCTCCAACCATTCAGAAGGATTCTGTCTCGGCCACAGGCGATCCCTGTTCCATCATGCTTGTTCTCATCTTGTCCCATCCTTTGCCCTTCCATTCTTCGTCACCTAAAAAAAAAAAGAATTTTAATTGAGTGTCTAAATTACAGAAAAGGTACATTTAAGAATTAGTTAAAATGGCGTATTGCTACAACAAAAAATTTTAAATAATTTTTGTAGACATATGAATTAAATTTTAATTTTAATAAACAACAATTTTAAATTTAATTGAATAATAATTTTGAATTTTTGTATTATTAGGTTAAATCAATTTTAGTTAACATCAATTTTAATTAATTTATAAAAATATATTTATATAAAAAAAAAAAAATTAATTGTTACAAAAACAAATTAATCAAAATAAAAAAAAAAATTTTTTTTTTAAAATCAAATATAAATTAATATTGTAACAGATAATTTTATTAACAAAAAACTTTAATTACAACTAACCCTCAGTTTGTTTGTCCGAGTCTTTTTATACTCTAACTTTAGGTCTCTTCCTTTTAGATTTGTTACCAAATGTTATTATGTCCCTTTGTAACAAACCTTAGACCTTTATGTTACAATTCATTTATTTGGGAACTTCACAGTTGCTCGTGGTGTCATTCTTTATCTGGAACCTTTTACAATTGTTATACGGAGTGATATCAAGTCTCCTTTATGCAAAGGTCGTCTAAAACACGAGAGTCAAACTGTGGTCCACCCAAATCTATCCTTCAGGGATTAAGATCATCGCCTCGTTCTTTACCTCAGCGCTAAGGAAACGAGGACTCTTAACCATTTACATATAGTTACTATGTATATGTATTTTATTAAAAAAGGGGTTCACTACAATATTATTTATGTGAAAAGCGCGTTCAATTTGCCCTTCACTAATTGCCTTGTTTAGGTAATCAAACTTCGATCAGAAAATTTTTTTGCAATAAGATGGGGCCTTACTAAACCATTTAGCTGCAGATTAGGAGAAAAATTTGGGGGTTTATATGAGAACGAAATGACTGCATCCCAATTTTTAAAAGAAATAAATTTAAGAATAATTGACAGGTAATTTAAAAATTTTAAATTTATATTATTTATATTTACATTTTTATTATAGTACTGGTCGTTATCCAAATGAAAAAATCATTTGTACCAGAAATAAAGATGGCGGATCAATATGTGATGGTGACTCAGGTAGACCTCTTCTTCAATTCGAAAATGGAAAAGTAGGCTTGGTTGGCGTCGACAGTTTTGGTCTTATAAAAGAATTTCCAGATAAAAATATTGAAACACACTGTATTTCATTTTAATGTTTTAATAGAATTTCATATTTTAAAAAATCTATAGAAAATAATATTAAAGAAAATTATTGTAAATATGAAAAATAAATACTGTAAACTTATTAATTTAACTAAACTTTAAGATTTATAATGATATAAATAATAAATGTTTATAAATTATATGTTTAATAAATTTCATAAAAGCTAAAACTAAGTTGAAATACTAGAAGACTAAAAAACTATTAAGAATGAGTAATTTGCTTGATTTCGTAGCAATTTTACAATAATTGATATAACAGTGAACCTTGAGTACATGGAGAAGAAAATTATTAAAGTAGGGGCACAAATAATATTGGAATTAACCATAGTTTTAGTTGATTATGAGATAGCAAGGCGAACGTGGTATGATTATACTAATTTAAACTTTTATTTGATTTTTATTTGATTAAAGTTAATCAAAGTAAAGGAAAGTGTAAAAGAAGTACTGCAGACTTATACTTGTGGTAGAACTTGTCCTTATAAAACTATAGAGGTGAAACCTCGTAAGTGCTAAAAACTGAGAAAAACTTTTTTATTTTTTTGGCATCTCGTGCATTTTTGATTTTTAAGATAGCGAATTAAGTTTCGAGTAACGGTACTTAAACATTTAAACCTAATATCTCAGAGTTATCTTCTATCGTTCCATTCCTCGTATATTTTTAAAAAATAAACTAATTTTATATTTTTTATTAATGAATAATTTATTTTTAAATTAAAATAATATTTATATTTAATTATAATTGATAGAAATTTTTAAAATAAAAAATTTAAAGAAGTATATAAAGTGTTAAATTATTGTTTTTAACAAAAACTCAAAAAAATGATTTAGCATAAAATTAAATTAAAATAATAAAATAAAAAAAAAATGAGATTTAGTATTATTTTAATTTTATTAACAATTCAACAAATTTATTGTTCAGATTTAATACCATGTGTTAAGGATATATTTTAAGAAAATATAGGTTTTTTAAATATATTTATTTTTTATTTTTTAGATAATTTATATTTCTATATTAAATATTTATTGTTGTAAATGTACTGCAATTATAGTTTATTAATTCTAGTCATTTCATCATGATAAACTTAAAATTTAAATGATACTATAAATATTTTAAACTATTAAAATTTTGTTGATAAATTTTAATTGTTAATACGTTTGATTTACAATAAAGAAAATTTAGTTTAAAATTAAAAAAAAATTTGTATATATGTTTGTACAAAAAATTATATAAGTTAAAAAAGATTAAATTTTAAGTATAACAATGAGTAATCTTATAATAAAATAATATTGTACAATATTTAAAACATAAATAAATTAATTAATTATAATAATATTATAACAAAATATAACTAATATATATTAAGATTTTTTTATTTTTTAATTTGGCGTTTGTTTAACTTTAGGTACACAAAAAAAGATAAATTCTACTACACTTTTTTTAATTTTTTTTGTTTGTTATTAAATTAAATCAATTTTAGTTAACAGCACTTTTAATTAATTCATAAAACATGTTTATAATGATAAAATATTCTATATTAAATCAGCATCGGATCCAAGTATATGCCTAAACATTTTTAAAATTTCAATGTTTTATAAACCTGATTATAAACCAAATTTTACTAAATTATTATTCGTGTTAAGGCTAAAACATAACGAAGATATAACATATCTTGAAAAAGATTTTGACGAAAAATCTAACAGAACAAATTTTTTAATAGAAATACCAGAAGAGATTGATGAATTTTTTTTGATATCCCTAATCACTGAATTTGGGGATAATTTAAAAAAAATGATAATTGAATATATAAGTAATTTAAATTTAAAGTAAGTTATCTATTTTTTTTTATCTTAATAATTTTATTAATTTTATTAATTTCATTTTTTGAAATAGTATTCGATTAAAATATAGCAAAATTTCTTATAATTAATATTTAAAAAAAAAAATTTTTTAGTTTTCCACATTTTTAAAATTGCAATTATTTTTGATTTTAATTTTTAATATATTTTAAATATTTATGTATGAAATTCAGATCAAGTATTCTACTTTTTTAAATATTTTGAAAAGCTTAAATTTTTGATTTCAATTTGCAATTTATTATTATTAAAATTTAAGTATATATTTATACCAAAAATAAAAAAAAATTTATAAAAATATAAAAAAACTTTGTTTAGAAACAAAAAAAAAAAAATAAGAATTAATAAGAATTAAATTTAAACACTTTGTACAGACATAACTCCCACACACCTACACAATTTCAACTCTTCACAAACATTCACCTTTACTTACCTTTTTATTATAATACGTACACCATAAAGAACACAAACACAATAAAAGGGTTATATCTTCTTATTTATTACCAGCTGGAGCTTGCTCTCAATCTGGATTGCTGTGGCATAATACCGGCTTGGTTGCCAATAAATGACGCAACTTTTTGTCGCATAAATATGAGTCTGACAGATTCCTATATTTACACCACCTATAGCACATAAGAATACTACGCGGCTTACTTAGATGAAACCTAAAAACATTGAAAATTAAAAAACTCGTGTTGGTAACTTCGACTCGAATCTTAAAAGACTCTCTTCTTCTAAGACAGCTCGCATTTCGGCTAGTAAACTCTCTAGTTTACAGCATCTTAAGTACTTTGCTGATGGTGATCTGAACCATCAAAGCTCTGTCTGAGGTGACACCTGTGGTTCTCGTTTGAGCGATCCAGTTGTTGATCTTCTTTCAAACAACAACTGCGTCATCTTTAATAAGGAGAGATCAGCAGCTTTTCAACTGGATTAATGTAACTTTTGGCTCCGTTAATAATGCCCACAAACTGACCAATTGGGAAGTTTTTCATGATCTTGAATCTAACAGTGATCACTGTTATATTTCTTTCTCTTATGATGCAACCAAGCATTTACTAAAGATCCTCTCTTTTTCCCATCGACAAGATCTATTCGTTTTCACTCTGTTCATCCGGATGACACTCTCGTTGTCCAAGATCAACTCGGCTGCAGATCTAGACTTCTTCTGTGATTCACTTGTGAACACCTTGATTGCGCACTGTTTAGTACGTAATCAGAAGGCTTGCGACTCGTTCATTCCGCATCGTTGGTTTGACGAGGAACTGCGCGGCGTTCGCAGTTCTTTACGCAGACTTAGAAGAATTCTTTGCCTTCCGGATGCCCATCTTTCGACTAGAGAAAGATATTCTCAGCTTAGGCTGAAATATCGGAATCTTTTCACTAGTAAAAGAGATTAGTCTTGGCGCTCTACTCTTGAAAATCTAGACTGCTTTTCGGTCTGGAAACTTGTGAATAATTTCAAGTCCAAGGATAAAGTTGCCAAGGCTTTGCTAGAGGATGAGGATCAACAAGTCCCAATGGAAACTAGAAACTTTTATGAGTTAAGAGTTCTATCCCACTTTTTTGGCAGAAGTACTTCCACTAATCCTTCACTTTCTACTAACACTACCTTATCTAACTTAAACTCTTTTTCTATGCCGGTTTCGAATCCTGAAATTATTCAAATTCTGAAAGGTCTTGGGCTTTGATAGTCTTGGAGGACATTTGGTTCGTGATATTTTTCTATCTCGGCCACAACTTCTCACTGATTTATTTAATCAGTGTTGCAAGTTTGGTCTCTTTCCTTCTGCTTGGAAGAAAGGTGTTTTAAGGGTTGTTCCTAAATCATCTGGACAAGATTTGAAAGGTCTGAGACCCATTGTTTTTCTACCTACCTTTGGTAAAATGCTAGAACGCATTCTCATCGACAGGGTATGGAGTGCAGCCGCCTTCACTAGTTTGTCGATGAGAGGACAATATGGCTTTATGCCTAGTTTGTCTACGTCTCATGCACTTGGTGATGCGCTCTTATACGCTAAGTCTCATCTCAAGCAGGCCAACAAAGTTATCTTTGTTTCTCTGGACATCAAAGGTGCTTTTGATAACCTCTCATGGCTCAAAGCTTTCTCAGCCCTTGGAAACACTGGTGTAGAGAACTCCGTTCTCTCAGTGTTTCACAGTTTCTTCCAAAATCGACTTGTGTCGCTTGATCCTAAATTCCGATCCCATTGTTCTGTTCTTACTAAAGGTTGCCCACAGGGGGCAAGTCCAGTCCTTCTATCTGGATCTTATCTATGAGAGATCTTTTGATCTCTCTGGAAGAAATACCTGGAGTAAAGCCGTTTGCTTTTGCAGACGATTTGCTCGTGGCTATCTCGACAACTTCCATAGTTGATGTTGCCAATAAGTTCAACAACACTGTTGCTCCAGTTTTGCTAGACCGGGCATCGTTTAATTTAACGATTCCAAGTGTAGCGCAGTAAATCTAACATCAGATGTTCTTCCCTCTGTTGTTTTGAATACTACTCCTCTTCCTCTTCTTTCCGAATTCAAATTCGTAGGAGTTACTATGTCTAATTCCTTGTCGTGCGACCCTCATCTGAGGCTCGCCTTGTACAAAGGTGAACGAGATCTACGCTGGTTACGTATTTTCTCTGCTAAAACTTAATTATTAATTCGTAATACTTACTTTTGTACCTGACATGTCTCCCTCACACACACACTCATCCTTCTACCTACACAAACAAAAAAAAAAAAATTATTATTATTATTAAATTATATTACACTAAAAAGAGCACAAACACAAGAAAGAAGACATGTCTTTAATTTCTTACCAGCTGGGTTTTGCTCTCAGTCTAGATTGCTGTGGCATAAACCCGGTTGGGTTGCCAATTTAAGGTTTTTATATTCTAAATCTAAAGGTTGTTAAATAGTTGAAATTTAATATAATTTGATTTTAAACTTTTGTTAAATTTTTTACTACAATAAGTAAATAGGATGAATTCATAATCTATGTTTTTTATTTAAGATCAAGAATATTATTATCTCTTTTATATATTCATATTTTATATATTTCACTATAAGATTGAAAATATTATTTTCTTTAATAGATTGACTTAATATATAGTATTGCAGTTTTGTATTACAAATAAACTTATTTATTATATATTCAATTAAAGGTGCATAATATTTATTTGGTTAAATCCAATCTTTTAAAGTAAAAAAAAAAAAATTAAATTATCTTATTAATTAATAAAATTAAAATACTAGCAAAATATAGCAAGCATTAGCAAAGACACAGATAAATTTAGCTTTTCTTATGCGTTAGCTTACCACTGTATTGCCTTAAAAGAGTTAACGCAAAGCTATATATAGCAAACGTCTAAAAGTTTATTTAAAAGACTGTATAGAATTAGAAACTTTTCTTGATTCTTGGAAAAAAGGAATCTTAAGAAGAATTCCAAAAGGTGCAACAAATGCTGTATGACCCATGACATTGTTATCTATTTTACAAAAACTATTTAAAAAAATTTTGATAGAAAAATGTTTCAAAAACTACTTTTCAAATGCCCAATATGGCTTTAAGAAAAATACCAACACAGCAATCACAGCAAGTTACTATTGGATCTAAAAAAAAAAGTAATAAGATTGAAAATAAGAACAAGAAAATTATTTTATTATTACTGGATATAAAAGAAACATACGATTACCTAAAACAATATTAACTGACACCTTAACTTTTAAAAACTAATAACACAATTATTGATACTTTTTGATACATTTTGTTTTTTGGTTTATTTTTGTAATTTTTGTTTTGTTTTTAATTGTTATTTTGATTTACAATGTGTTTTATTAGTTATATTTTGGTTTTAGTTTGGTTTTATTTTTATTAGGTTTATTCTGTGTTTATTTTATTTTTATTTTGTTTTATTTTTACTTGATTTGTTTTTGTTCTTATTATGCTTAAATTGTATTGTATTTTTATTTTATTTTGGTTTTGTTTGATTTTATTTTGATAATATTTCGTTTTTATTTTGACCTAAAGAACACATTAAGCTAAGAAACAAATTAAATTCAAGGGATTCGCGAGGATGGCTGTTGGTGCCCTGCATGCCACCGGACGTGTTGAAAATAACAACTAGCCCTGTTCTGAATTAGTGATGGAGTTTGTGTGGCCACCTTTTTTTTCTGTTTTAATTTGCCTTCGTATTTGTTAATTTGCCACTGTATATGTAAAACTGCTCAAGTATATGTTTTTTATAATAAACGCGGTCCTAAGCCATTTTGGCGGCTGGGATATTAAAAAAAAACAACCTAAACTTAGTGGGTATCAGCAATAGGGTTTCTCATTGGGGATGTGCACGTTAATGCCAAAAAAAAAAAAAAAAACTTTTAAATCTAGTTTTTTTTTTAAATAAATTGTATATTAAATTTAAATTTACAATTTTATTTCTTAGATAATTACAATTAAATTTAAAAAAAAATTTAATTTTTAAAAATAACTTTCAATAAATAACTTTTATATTATATAATTTTAAATTATAGTATATTAGTTAAAGATAAAAATTATTAAATTAAAAATTAAAAAAAATTAAAACTGTATCTTCTAAATAGACAAAAAATATCATCTTTTTTTGTTGCTATATGACTTGGAAATATTTGATTTTTATTAAAAATTTTCTTTAAATTTTTTATGTTATTAGATATTACCCCATCAGGATCATACCTTAATATATCAATAAAAGTATTTTCTAAATCAACTCTTCCATAGTAATATTTAGAAAAAAATGAGAGAACATCTGTGTTTTCTCTTGTGCTAATATGATCAGCAATATTACAATTTGATATACCATGAATTCCCCAATTACTAGAATCAGTAGCTTGCCACACATTATATTCATTATTTAAAGTTTTTTTCCATAAATTGCTTATTTCTGAAGATTTTATTTTATTTTACCCCACGCTGTAAAATCAGAAAACAAAAAGCCAATATTTTTTTCAAATGCTTCACCAAAATTTTCATTATGGAAAACATTTTTAACTTCTTTAATAAATTACTAATGAAGTTGCATCATTTTTTAAAATAATTAATAAAGATAAATATAAAAATAAATTTTATTTAGCAACTATAGAAGATGATCCATTTTGTTTAGTTACAGAAAAAGATTTACAACAAAAAAGAAATCAATGAAAAATATTTTTTATTTATTGAAAATTTATTTAAGTCAAATAAATTATCAATTTTTTTAAATAAATTGTATTGTTTATTTTTTTTAGGATTTCAGCCTAGGAACCTCTAGAAACATTCTAGAAATGAGCGTGCTGACCTTTTGGCAAGTTTAGTTGCCGGTGCTCCGAGTTTGCCTGACAATTTATTGGTTTATTGGTAATCTCGCTTTTATTCTTAAAGAAAGGTGAATTTACTACAAGATTAGCGTTTTTTGAGTTGTTATATATGCCCTGAACTTCTGTTTGCTTTGAACATTATTTATACAACCTTGACGGTAAGTCATACACACGCTTCCTTAACTATTATGCCATTCAAATGCTCACCGGACATGGATCAAAATGATATCGAATAAAAAAAAAAAACATATGTATAATGATAAAATATTATACTTTTTTTTTTTTATAGATGAAAAATTTAAAGGTTTAGGTTTTAAATTGAAAATAATATTAACTGTTCTTCTTTATTCTTTCAGTTGAAGTCGCTAAATTGATAAGTGAATTGGAGAGAATCTAGAGGTGATGATGAGCGCAAGCAAGGTAGATAGCAGAGGTCATGGTGAACGCAAAGAAGGTAGATGGGGACAAATAAAAGCAATGTGAAAAAACATTTACATAATGAGATATATCAAACTTAATAACGAAATTATAATCAGAAAAGATGAATTGAAGGTGTTAAAATTACTATTAATAACAATATTAACACAAAAAACCATATTTAATTTATAATAAATAGATTAAATAAACGATAAACTACACCACTCTGTTATATTCAAAATTATATTTGCTGACCGGTAGAATACCATTAGATTAACAACGAGATAGAACTAAACAAAATGAAAAGAAAGAAATTAATTACTTCAAGACAATACAAAGAATCAGATATACGAAATAAAATTGAATTTAAGAAAAATACGCTTTTTAAGAAGAACTTTGGTTGATTTGTGATCAAAATCTATAAAAAACAAAACGAAGAAGAAAACAAGGACGACGATGATGAAGGAATTCTGAAAATACTTGCATATAGTTCAAAAATGTACAATGGAGTAGACTGTGAATATACTATACATCATATACAGTATCTTATTTCTAGAATATCTTGTTCTAGGTTATCTTTTTGTTATCTTAAAAATCAAAATACTAAAGATATAGCTATTTTACCAGGCGGATATATCTGCCTGTGGGACTTCTTACAACTCTTCGTCGAGTTCTCAAATGTTAATTTTTTTTTCGACATATTAAAAATTTATTATGCTAATCTCTTGATAAACTAGACAAACATACGCACAAAAAAACATAATTAAACTTTTATAAAATTATTACTGCTAGCTTATAACTTTTATTTAATTGTTTTATTATGTCAAAAAAAATTAGATAATATTAAAACACTTACTAGTATGAAATTTTTTGCACTCCATAACAAATTATGCAAACATTAAAAAGATTCTATGACTATATTTTATAAATGTGAGTTTTATTCTCAAGTTAAGAATTAATTAGCACAAATTTAACTAATATTTTAAAAATAATTTTTTTTTATTTAAAAAACTATATTTAAATAATAAAATAAATAAATGTTCAAAACCTTTAAAATATAAAATTTACTTAGATACTTAAATTAATAATATAAAAAACATATATTTTAGCATCCAAATAAATCGATTTTTACTAATAGAAAAATTTATTTTTCTAATTTAAAAATAATCTTTAGAAATACTATATTTTGACCGAATGCTATAATTAAAAATAATTATCAAAAAAAAATTTGCGATTTCAATAAAAATAAAACAATAACTTACTCTGGATTTAAATTGCTCATATATTCCATACGTATAGATTTAAAATTAGGTAAATTTTCATTAAAATTTATAGAAATGTCATCAAACTCATCAAATTTTTTCAAAGTGTTAATTGTTTTTAATGTAGAAAACACAAAACTGAATTTATTAGCATCTTTTTCAAACTTTCTTGTAAAAGTCATAATTACATTATTTTTTTTAAAAAGTTTTATTTGAATTTTTTCAAATGTTGGTTGATAATTAGATTTAAAAGTAAGTGAAAATTTAAAAACAGGGACACACAAACTTGGATCTGATGATGTTTTTAAATAAAATATTTTATCATTATAAATAGGTTTATATTCGGATTCATATCCAACTAATACACAATTTCTTTTAATTTTATTTTCTTTAGATGTTTCAAGATCTTTGCCACAATCTAAAACATTAAAGTTACCATTTAAAAAATCTTCATATGAGTCAGCTGCATAGGCTACTCTTTGACAAATCCCATCTGAATTTTTATAAGAATAATATTTATTTGCATAATTGTGGTTACATTCTGAATCGCCGTTACAACCAGGTTGATCTTTTCCATCATTTAAATATATATTTACATCGCCTAATGTTTTTATACCAGGTTTAATATTTGAATATATAATTTTAGAAAATTTCGTATTAAATTTATTTAAATTATTTAAATTTTCCTAAAATTAAAATATTATAAAATTTTAATTTTTAAATAATATAAAATACATACACCGGCTGGATCAAGACCTGTTATAGCTCCAATTTTTAGATTTTTTGTTTTTAAATTTTTTTCTACAATATTAATAACATGAGTGCTTACTCCAAAACCAATTAAATGGGTTTGATCTAAATTTATTTTTTTTTTTTCATTAAGTTCTATAATAAAATTTGCAAGTTTTTCAGCTACTTTATCTACATATTTAATTTGAAATTTGGAATCTTCATTTTCAATGGCATAAAAACGCCAATCAACAAAGATTACGTTTATATCATCTTTTGGATTATAACTAAATATTCTATTTTTAATTCTCTAATAATTAAAAAATTTAATAAAAATATTACTTCAAACTATAAAGTTTTAATTATTGCTAATTTCACTTACATCAATCGACGAAACAATAGAATCATCAGTTTCTCCTAACGACAAACCATGTGTTATAAAAACTGTTTTATCTCTTTTTTCAATTTTATTAGTTATTTTTTCAAAATCTCCTTTTTCAGCTAATCCAGTATTTAAATCATTCATAATTATAAAATTTAAAATAATTTCATCTTCAGAAATTATTTTTAAACTGTCAATATCCTTTTTTTTTTTAATGAAATCAATATTTTTTGATACATTTTCATATTTAAATGAATTTAAAGAATAAACATAGTTAATTATAAGAAAAGTTAAAATAATGAATTTCATTTTTTTGTTTTTTATATACATTTATAATCTTTTAAACTTTTTTTAATAATTCAATAAATAACTTTATATACTTTCTTTCAATTTTTTATTTAAATAAATTAAATCAATTTCAATTAACTTTGTTTTATTTTTAACATTTTATAATAAACAAGTTAATTAATATAAAAATACAATAATTCTTTTAAAAACAAATCAATCAATTATAATTAAGCTTTGAAACAAAAAATTTGAATAAAAATAAATATATCTTAACAATTACTTTTATTTTAGGATTTAATAATAACATTTAATTGATTAGGTGAAGCTCAAGATCAAACATCTTATTAAACCATTTTTGTTAAAAATTAATAAGTCTAATAAAAATTAAATTTTTAAAATTTGTTTTAATGATTTAGATTTGAATTTTTTTTTTAAATAAGATTTAAGAATTTTAATTATTTACAAGCTGTCTGTAGCATTCAAAAGATTGAATAAAGATTGCTTAGGATTTGAGGCCTATTAAACTTTAATGTATTAAGTCTTGCCAATTTGTTTAATGATTGTCATAGAAGTTGTTAAACAAAGTATAAAAAAATATATATATATATAATAATGTTTAATTTTGACAGCCTATCTTAGACTAAGATAATTAATTTTATCGAATTTCCAGAGATGCCTTCAAATCTGCTGAGAATCTTTTCTCAAAAACAAGAAAATCAATCTACATGCTGATGAGGTCACTTTCAATCGTACCCAAAATAAAAGATGTCCACAGAGCAATAAGAACAGTTGCATATGCGGATGGCTTAGTGTTGCTTCTGTTTAATCAGGACTAGCAGCAACAAGATCTCCATATTAAACAATTGAATCGACATAGTCAGTTTGAAATTTAACGTCGAAAAATCAGCATTTATGATACCACAACAGAAAAAAACAGACACAATCAATAACAAAAATGTCTCTATTTAATGAAAATTAAATACAAAAAAAACACAATTAAAATTTTGAGTGCTGTTTGATGTAAAGCTTTCTTATTTATGATGTTTGCAAGATATTGGACAGTATTAAGAACAAATTTAAATGAACTAGAAAATTGAGTTCCAAGTCCTGAGTTATTAAGTCTCAATACCTGAGAAGAATTTGCACAGCTGTCGTGAGTTCTGTATATGCTGTACAGTTGACAGATATTGGATTATCAGGTTTAAGGTTTAATGAAAAAAATTAGATCCGTTTAAGCGTGTGATCAATGTTGCTCAACGACGTTATTTGATCTAGATTGCCAGAGTCTATTGGACAGTGTCATTCGCAAAACTGTATACCATTACAAAATGCACGGCTGTTATTTTAAATAAATATTATCTTAAAATAAAAAAAGCAATTCAATTTTTAAAGATTAAGAGAATAGGACATACAAGTACATTAATAGGCGACTTTACGCGTATAAAGATAAGCTCAATATAAACATAGCCAAACTATCACAAATTTAACTATAGCACATCCATAACAAAACTGGCAAATACTAAAATAGACACTGACAAAACACTGAAAATCAACACTGACGGTTTTAGAACTCCATCAAGAACAAGTAGCAGTATTGACAACAAGGAATTTTCTGCCCCAATGAAACGCTTTATCCTAACTGCTCTATTTTTCAGACAGAATCATTTATCGTGGACCTCGCCAGGAGCAGAACAATTGCTTATATAACTTTTTTTGCTATTTTTACAAACAGCTTAATCTGGACTATCACACCGAGAATTGCAGACAATAAATATTCAAGTTAAGGTTTATGACATAACAACGTTAATCAATATAAAAATGGTCATAGAATGAATCCGAGCATTTATCTTGTTATCTTTAAATTCTTCTTCGCCAATTTCTAAATTTTCTCCTACTAAAATAATAGATTTTTTTTTCTTATTATTTGATTTAAATTATAACATAGCCATTGTTTAAGATTTATTAGATTTATCCCTCTGTTAGTTACCCAGTTTATTAACCTTTTAGTAATCAATTCTCCCGTATTTAACTGCATGAAATTTGAATTTATGTTGAGGTGTTTAACCCTTTGCGGACCAATGATTTTAAGCCTGTACCTTTTTTACCTAAAAAGCCAACACGTTTTTTTAAAAATTGCTTTTTAGAGTAGTGTTTAATTAAATTGCTCTTAAATCAAAAATACTAAATATATTGACATGAAATTTTGTTTATAGCTAATTTAATGTTTGTAAAATCTCAAAATTTTTTTTTTTTTTTTTAGGTTTTAACCTAAGATTTCAGACTTAGAACTTTAAGAACTCATTTTTGATGCTTATTTATAAAATTTTACTTACAATTTTTAATTTTAGAAATTAAATAGATTTTTTTATTATTTTTTATAAAAGTTTGATTTTTCTTAGTACAAAATTAAAAACAAATTAAAAACTGATTTTTCATTTTATAATTAATTTATAAATAATAAAAGCAATAAATTAAATTAATACATTTAAAATAGTTTTAGTTTAAAAAACAATTATAATTTAAATACATGTTTATCTTTAAAAATTTAGAAAACTTCCACATAAACACCCTTTCTTCTCATGCTTAACGCAAAAAAAAAGTTAATCCGGTCTTATATTATTGTCAATTTCTTTGTTGTTTCTCCATCAATTTACAATTTTTTTTTCTAAAATAATGAGAAAGGTTGATTTAATAATATTACAAAAAATCTTATCTTAAAAATCGAAAATACCAAAGATATATCCGCCTATGGTCCTCAAAGGGTTAATCATTAGAAATTAAGTTCCGACTTTCTTCACTAGTATTCTTGTCACATGGATTCATAGTGAACACTTTCTATTTTAAAGCCTCAATAGGTATACACAATTAAATTTTAGTTAGGAATAATTTTAACCTCAGTTAAATCCCTCTCAACTAGATTTTTAAGGTTTAGGTTTTAACCTTCTCTTCTATTAACTTCTGTCTTTTATACAGATAGTCAAAACAAAGAACGATCGTCATTGACTCTAATATAATCCCATTTTATTCCTTAACATTCTATTGTAATGGGTAAATAAAATAAAAAGGTATTAATATTGACTTTACAAATGTAAAAGTCTCTTTTATTAAGTTAAAATACAAAATTTGACTTATGTAAAGTTCAAAGATAATAAAACCACTTCTACTTATAATACATTTACTCAACAATTTACTCCTAATTTTCTTATTAAATTTTTTTGTTCTGGGATGTTATTTTCAAAAGTTCAATGTCCTAACTTTTTACAAATGTACATTTTTTATTAATCTTGTTGTAACATATTCTACTATCGTGGTTTTCTAAACAAAACTTACATGCGTTTTTTAATTGATATATTTATTGATAAATTATTTGGCTTACTAGTAAAGTAATTTAGAAGTCTTTTTGTGTTCAGTTGAAACTTGAGATATATTTTTCAGTTTAGATAACTTTTTTTATTTAAAATCAAAAGTAAATTTTTTATTTTATAGACTAAGAATTTAATTTACACAAATTTTATATTTTAATTTAGTTTTGCTATTTTTATAATAAACTTATTATACACATTTTTATATCAATTCTATATTAAATTACTTATTTTAACTAGAAAAATTTTAATTTTAAAATTACTAATGTTAAAATTAAATAATTATAAATTATTTTTTTTTTTGTTTTTTTCTGACTTTATATACAGAAAATTAAGTTAAAAATAATTTTTATAGATAATTGAGCCATAAGAATGTTTCGCTTTAAAATTCTGTTTCACAAAAAAATTAATCTTTTACATAAAATACAAAATTAAAATTTTTATTTAAATTTTTAAAATAGTATTTTTAAGCACAATAATAATACTTTGAATTCATTTTTTATTAGTTTAAATAAAAAAGTTAAAACAAAACCAATTTATAAAATAAGTTAAATTTTTCCATTATTTAAATTAATTTCTTGATTTTTTTATAAACATTTTAAGTTTAATTTTAATTTTAGTTTATTTTCATAAATTTTTTATTAAAATTATTGAATTGATTTTTGGATTTTTATTTTATTAAAAAACTATATAAAATCAAAATGAAATAATATTAAAATAAAGTACTTATTTTGACTTTGATGGATCAAAACTAGTTACACTTATGCTTTATTAATTAATTTGTCATTAATAAAGTCTACAAAAAATAAAATTAATTTTATTCTAAATAACTTAATTTTAAATTGTTATGAATATAATTTAATTAATACTAAACTTCATTTTAGAATTTCTTTAAATAAGTTTTATAATAATTATATTATTAATCAGTGTTATCTTTAATTAAACTTTATAACAAATTATTATTTAAATAAATCCAAAATATCCTTTACATTTAATAAATCTTTAAATTTACAGAAAATTTCAAAATTATCTGTTTAGGTTTCATTAAAATCAAAAAATAAGTTTAAAGTTCTGGGTTATAAAATTTGAAATATATTTTTTTTTTAATATTTATTTAGGTTTTTTTTTTAATTTAACAATGTTATTATAGTTTTGGTTTTCATTAATTATTTAAATATTCAAGGTAATATATTAAAAAAATATTTTGTAGTATTTTTTATAATTTTTTTTTTATTCAACTTTTTAATTAATTTGTATTTACCAATATTATTTTTTAAACTATTATTAACAAATAAATAATTACAATTATTAATATCTCTACTTTGGTGTATTTTAAAATTAAAAATTGTATTTTGTAGTAAAAATTGAAATAACTTGATTAATTAAATTAAAAATTAAATTAAAATGAATTCGTCCAAATGTAAAAAGACAGTAAAAAAAGATGTAAGAAAAATACTGAAGAATCCTATTTGGAAAAATACCAGTTTGGTTCTCATGTTGGTAGCCATTGCCTATTAGATGGTTGGTAAATTAGGGGATATATAAGCTTTTGAAAGAAAGTTTAGAGTTACTTGATATTTATATTGTAATGACTACAGTTTTTTATTTTTTAGTTGATAATAAAGTTGCAGAGTTAAGACCCTTCATCTTTTATATTTTAATTTAAATTTCTATCAATTTAAAATAAAATTAAAATTTTTCAAAATTAAAGTATAAACAAAAAATATATTCAAAGTGTTTATATAAAAAATACATATGTAGTAAATTAAAAAAAAAATGTTTTTTACCAAGATATTTTCTCCCTAATTTTATCTACCAAATCTGATCTAAGATTAATATGCTGACTCACTTGCACTTGTTACAATAATTAACATAAGAGATTCTTAGTGATTTATCCACTAGCTATTCTGTAACTCTTTACTTAGTAAGAGCATTATTTAAAGTACGGCTTGAAGCCATGAGTTAGAAGAATGATTTATCATAGCATACTTAGACTATGATATAATCCCTTGTATCCATATATTTTTTGGAGAATATACAATGTATTAATTTTTACTTCACTTGATTTCTAACGTGTCCTTTTGTATCTTTTAAAATTATCTTTATTTTTAAGAGTGGTTATCAACCGTCCGTTTTGCTGTTCTATTTTATTACCCTTAAACGTCAAGTATCCTTTTTCAAAAATTATTCTTATTTATTAAAAAATAATAAAATACATTCAGTTAAAAAGTGCAATATGTTATATACTGTTAGACATTATGCGCGCTTATGTGCTGTACTATTCTATAGTTTACTCGCTTACTTAAAGTTTAGTTAAAGTTTACTTAAAATAAAATATTATAAAAAAGGTAAAGTGATGTATAAATATCCTAAAAAAACAAACTTTAAAAAATAAACTTATATTATAACTATACTTTATTATTTATTTTAAATTTATTAATTAATAATATATATTAAAATATAATTTAGGTTAAAAAGTTTAGGTTAAGAAATTATGATCAACTTTATAAATTTGTTAACTTTTGACTTGGATTCACTTATATTGATTTTTTTTTTACATTAAAAGCGTTATTCATTTAGATGTTGAATTGGCTTTTCTTAACGATTCTTTAGATCATATTTGTGCAAAAATAATGTAATGCATACATATATCAAAGGGATTTTTTATGGACTGAAACATTAATTTAGAAACTAGTATAAAAATCAACGGAACAAAATTTATTTTAGCAACCCCTGAAAAAGTTTTTATTGCGGTATATGTGAATGGTATATTAGTCTTGGTCCAATGTCTTAGCGTATTAGGTCTTTTTAAAGCAATTTATCTGAACTAATTGCATTTAAAAAGTCAATTTTATAAAATTTTTTTAAAATTTTATAATATGGATTTTTCAAAGATATAAAAAGTAAATAAAATTGATGAAATGTTGAAGAAATATTTATAGATATCTTAGCTTTAGGTTTAAGATTTTAGGTTTATAGATATCTTAATACGTAGAGTAAAACTTTAAAGTTTTAAAGTCTAAAATGCTTTGATTGTGATTTACATCTTAATTTAACTAAATCCAACATTTTTTTGGCATATATATTCAAGTCTACAAGACCAGATTTGACTTTAGGTTTAGGTTTAAGTATAAAAATCTATGTTTTGTATTTGGCAAATGCTTATAAATAAACACACTTCAAAAATGTTATTGATTATTAATTTTGTTAATATTTTTTTACCGTATTTTAATCAAACCGAAAAGTAAATCAAATTTTTTTATCTAGTTAGGCCAAAATCTTTTACATTGACATTTAAGAATTCAAACATTGTTGGCTTTACAACTTTTTAGGAAAAAATACTGCGCAATTTTAAATATCCAAAAAGTTGATGTATTTAAAAAAATTTGTACTGAAAAACGTTTAAGTATTATTTTTTACCATATTTTGTTTTATATGCACATAAAACAGTTTTAATTTTAAACATCCAACTTTTTAAAACCTAAACAAATTTGTAAATGCTTTCTTAGTTTTTAGGATATTAATATTTATTAATTTAATAATAAATTTATATAACACTAACTTTATTTGTAGTACCTCTGACGTCAACTTTAAGACAGTTACCGAACACCATGGCACAAAACTTAAATCTAGATCATCTACACCTCGTGATGATTAGTCATAGTCACCAGACACAGGTGGCGCATAAAACTACCTACCTACACTCACTCCTGTAAACTTAAGATCAATAAAGTTTCAGGCTATGTACGATTCTTGCTACGGACCATTAAAATCAAGCAAATAGTTTCTAGCATTATTATCATTGAATTTATTTTTTTTGAAGCTCTTAGAAAGATTACATATCATTTTTCCGGTAAGTCACTACATATTGTAAATTTTAGCGACGTCTACCTAAAGAATTTAAAATAAAAATTTTAAATAATGTTTATAGTTTTTGGTTTCCTAGTATTTATTTTAGTAATAATGTAATTATTTATCATTTTGAATATTAATTATAGTAATTTAATTTATATCAGTTTAAATTATAAATTATGTTTTATAAACTAATAAATTTAATAAATAAAAATCTAAACTTTTTTTTTTAAAAATAATAAAAATTAATTAAGTAAAAAGAGAAAAAATTTAATAAACTTTATTAATATAAATATAATTAAATAAACAATATAGAATCAATATTTAAACTTTATATACTATATATTTCTTTCTCATAATTTAAATATATTATAATATACAGGATGCATTTTTTATAAATAAATATACAATAAAAATGTTATATTTTATTATTTTATTATAAAACTAAAATTGGATTTATTGTTTAATTTAAAAGTGTAATGAATCTTTATAATAGAACATATATACACAATAATTATATGTAAATGTTCAAGATTCTTCGTTGCCTTAGCGCGGAAATAAAGAACAAAGCAATGCTCTTAATCACTAAAAGATAGATTTGGGTGGACCAGAGTTTTTACTTCCGTGTTCTAAACAACTTTTAAGATAAAGAAGACTTGATATTTCTCCGTAATTAACTGTAAAGTTTCCTTACAAAGGCTAAAAGTTGTTGTTGTTGCTGATTGACCGTTCATTGAGCTTTGGGCTCACGTTTACTTACAAAGAAAAATATATTGATATTATACAGACAACAGTATTAAAACAGTATTAACAATCAGTATTAAACCAATTCAGTATTAACAAATGTGTTTTTAACAAAATGTATTTTTTAAAAAAAAAGAGAAAAAATAAAAACAAAAATAAAATGTACTATATATAAAAGAAAACAAATAAATATGATGTTCAAGGACTGACAGAGTCGGCACGCGCCAGGAGAGACAACGACCGTCTCGCGAAGACGAACAAGGAGGTACAGGCTTCCAAGTCCTTTGGGTCCAGGGCGCCAAGATCCCGGTGCGAGAAGACCCCATGCCTGGCCAGGTAGATGAACTGGCTGGTCCGGTGTCCCAGCAGATGGAGAAGAGACTGTCCCGACCGGTCGTAGAGGAGCGAGCCTGGCACAACAGACGATCTTGGTCTAAAACGCCTCAGGGCACTCCCATGACCGTTCATCCACATCAACGCCTTGATGTGCGAAAGCGGAGCACAGACCACCAAAGCCGACGCCGCGGACTCACTCGACGCAATTTTCGCCAAGCGGTCCGTACGCTCATTTCTGCGTGTGCCAACGTGTGCCTTTGTCCACGACAGAGACACCGACCGCACCACGCCGAGTCCTGCCAAGTGACGAACAGACCTCTGTGCGTCCACCACCAGAGCCCAGTCTCGAAATGGCCTCCTTTGCGGAGAGGCAGTCTGTGATTATCCGGATATCATAGGATTAAGCCGGCTGCCGTCCCGAGAGTCCATCCAGGAAGGCGTACGCACCAAGGCTGCCGAGCAAAATGGCCCTCAGTTCCGCCTGGAACGGTGAACATTTGTCACCAAGTCTCTCGGTGTCAAAGTCGATCTCGGCACCATCCATCATCAGCGTCCAGCCGCAGCCAACACCAGAACCTGACGAAGAACCATAGAAACCTATAACTTTGACGGTTGACTGTTGTAAAAAAAAATTAAAAGATTTAACCTAAAAGAGTTAGTTAACTTCTTGACTAGCAAAGCGAATGCAGCATTTTTAACTATTTTGTAGTTTTGTAAGATTGAAAAAAAAGAATAGGGTAACTTAACCCTTTCCAACTTGTGTGATTTTTTAAGAGGTGAATTCTTGATTAAAATTAAGGATCACCTTAAACCTAAAATTGAATAAATAAAACATTAAACACAAAAAAAATAAATTTAAAAATAATAAGAATAACTAGTTGTAAAAATTTTAAAAGTATTCTAATAAAAATAACTCAATTTTGTAAATTGAAATTTGAAATATAACATTTTAAACCTAAAATGAAACTTAAAGAAAATTTTTAAATAGTAAGATAAAAAATTAAAACAAACTTATTTTTTTTACAATTATCTTTAATTTTCAAACTTGAAAATTTTATTTAATTTTTCAAAAGACTAAAATTAAAAAAGGTTAATTACTTTTTAATCATTGATTAATTTCATTATGATGATACTTTTAAATAACTTAAACAAACTGGTTTCTTTTTTTGTATTTTTGCTCTAAATCACCACTTGTTCTAATTTATTTGACACTTTATATTTGATTTTTTATTAATTACTGTTTTTTTTTTTGTTTTTTTTTACCCTCCTCCCTCCTCTCATTATTCAAGTATATTTATATATCGCTACCCTTAAAAGATGCATGCGTATATATATTAAATCTACTGATAATCAATTTTTAAAATTTAAATTTAAAATATTAATTTAAAATTAATATTTATTTAATTAAGTTTTAAGTGCTCAGTATTGGTTTATATAAGCACTATTATAATATAATAACTCTTTTTTTTTGTTGAGTTTTTTTATAATAGTATTGGTAAGATAATCAAAGTTTTCTTCATTTACTCAAAGATTACTTTGGTCTAAACTTAATTCATTACAGAATTGTAGTAAGTGCTGTGCAGTTTCTTTTTCAAAATCACAATATCTATAATTTGGGTTTAAAGATTTTTTTATTTTGTATAAAAATGAATTAAAAGGACCATGTTTGGTTATAAACCACAAAGAAAATTCGAATTCATATTTGAGGAGATTATTATAAATCTCTTTTTTTTTTTTTGTCAAAAACATAAGCTTTTTTGTCTTTTTGTCAGTATTTAAATTTTTTAGATTAACCCTTAAATTAATTTCTTCCTCAATGGAAATCGTTTTAAGTAGCCTATTTAATTTAATATAACTTGTAGTTTTATATGCTCCTGTAAGCGTTGTCAATATTTTGTGATGTATGCTCTTTAATATTTTAATTAATACTTTTTTGTTTTTAATTTCTTTAAACCAGACTTCTGTCCCGTAGGATATGAGTGTGTAGAAAACATTTCTATAGATTCTCATTTTCTGTTTTATATTTAAATCTTTTATCATCCAATTTAATTTATTTGTTCTGTAAAGTGTTTTATTCACTTTATTTTTTAGATTTTTATATGAGCCTTAAATTTTAATTCTTTATCAATATAAACTCCTAAGAATTTAATATGTTCTACAAGTTTTTTTTCAATGTTTTCTATTTTCAAATTGTCTATTTTAATTATTCCTTTTCTTTTTGATTTTTTTTATTAATAAAATCTCTGTCTTGTCAAGGTTAATATTTAACTCTGCTTTTAAAGTCCAGTTTTTTATAATGTCTCAGATTTTGTTTAAGTTTGATTGTAGTTCTTCTGGTTTGTGTGCATAAGTTAATAATTTTTAAATTGTTGTCAATAATGAAGTCTGTCATAACCTCTATCATTTTCAATTTCGTCATCCCACATATAACTTCTAACGTTTGAATCCATAAATATCGAAATGCCCTTTTCTTTATGTTTTTCTGTCATTCTTTTTATTTTATTTAAGTCAATCTGTATATCTCTGTTTGATACATCTTCTTCTTTTAGATTATAGTAAATAAAAGAAAGTAGGTATTCCCATCCTTCTAGTCTAATTATTTCAGTAACCATGTTATTATGTAAAAACTCCTCATCTAGTATTATTGTTCCTAAGCTTTTTTTTAACTAAAATAATTTCTTTATTTCTCTTATTATTTGAGTTTTGTATTGTGACATAATTGTTATAATTAGGGGTTTCTCCCGAGTTATTCATAACATATATCCTATTTTAACCTTACCTTTGTTTAGAATTTTTTTGGTGTCTTCTTCATTTAGAGATACTACACATCTATTGTTCTTAAAGCCCTTTTTATTTATTAAAATTCTAATTTTTGTATCTTCTTTATTTAGGTTTATTTAAATTATTATTTTTAATCATCTAATCATTTACTGAATTGATGTTTTCAAAAACCTCTGAATTCTCCATATTTATAAATACAATAGCTGTTTATTTAACAAAAAAACCGTTTCACAATTTCAAATTTAAAAGCTTGTGTAAAATCATTCAAAATTTAGGTGTTTACTTATTGAAGTCTAAACTCAAAGTATTAATTAATGTTAATTTATTAATTTTACTGTTATATTATATTTACTATTATTTTTTACCAAAAATATTAATGGTTTTAATATATAAATTTTAAACAATTAACAAAAATTAGAATTTTTATATTTGTTAACCATTTAAAAAAATAAGTGATTATTAAAAAACATTTTTTAAATATAAAAAACTTAATAATAACTTAATCTTTGTTAATTTATTTTATTATAAATCGATAACCAAAATACAAAGGTTTAAATATATGTTAAATATTTATAAATAAAATTTTTAACCATTTTTAGGTTAACCTTAAAAATTAAATTCCTAGCTAAATAAAATTAGCTTCTAATTTTAATTTTTAAAGACTAATATTGCTTAATAGAAAAATAATTATTATTTTATAAACAAATAATTTATAATAAAAAAAAATTAGAAAAAAATAATTTAAATTAAATTAAGTAAATAAAAATTAATAAATAATAAAAAATAATAAAATTTATTTAAAAAAAAAAAAAGTAAAATAGTTTAAGACATACTATTTATTTGATTTAAATAAATTTTTAATAAATAAAAATAATATTTTTTTATTTATTGTAGTGTAAACTTATTTTATTTTACTTAAATTACTACAATTATAATTATACAGAGAAAGAGCAGGTCTTATTGCTAGAATTGCAAAAATACGTTAAAAAGTTTAACAAAAAAAATTAGAATAAAATAATTTAAATTAAATTATTAATTTAATAAATAATAAAAAATAATAAAATTTATTTAAAAAAAAAAGTAAAATAATTTAAGACATACTATTTATTTGATTTAAATAAATTTTTAATAAATAAAAATAATATTTTTTTATTGTTTTCTTTTTTGTTGTAAATCATTTTCTGTAACTAAACAAAATGGATCATCTTCCACAGTTGCTAAATGAAATTTATTTTTATATTCATTTCTATTTAATACTTCTAAAGATGAAAAAACATTATTAGTGATAATTCCATCAACATTATTATTTAAAGCCATTTCTAGTGTTGTATCTTTGTCTACAGTCCAATAATAAACTTTAGAAGCATATGGATTAGATCCTTCTCTTAAATTTAAAGTATTAGTTAGTCTATTAAGACCTTTTTTTGTAATTGGGAAACAATTAGAAATTCCTACTCCTTGCCATACATTATATTCATTTTTAAAATCATTTAACCATAAACTTTGAATTTTTGTAATATCTTCATTATAGGCTAAAAAAAATTATATATAAAAATATAATAATATACATTATACAAACTTATAATAATTTTTAAATTTGTCAATTTTACCTGAAGTATCGAAACCAACTCTTTCAAGTAAATCATTTTTATTATTTAGTTTGAAAGTTTCTATTAAACTTTCAACAAAAGGTTTATCTTCAAGTCTTTCTATCCCAGCAACAACTTTTAATTGAGTTTTACTATTTCCGTTTTCAAACAAAATGCTAATTATTTTTTCGGCTAAGATTTTACCAGCATTTTTTTTTAAATTTATATCGTTATATTGACTTATTTTTAAATCCAATAATGCAAAAACAAAATGTGGCTTATAAATTCGGTGTCCTTTTAAAAATATAATTCAATAAATATTTTTTTTTAAACAATATGAATTAAATAATTACCTGGAGTAGAGATATTTCTTAAATAATGGAACATTTCATCAATTTTTTCATTTCTTTCACAACATCTTTGATAGTAAAAAAAAAATAATAATGATAATATATATTATTTTTTAAAAAAATTTACGAAACAAACCTTCCACAATCGCATGGATGCGGATGTCTTGTTTCTACAGGATTTCCTTCATTGTCAAATTGAACATCAATTTCAACAGCATTAGCTCCATTGTCTACAAATTCTTTTACTTCATTTATTGTATTGGTCATATGTCCCATTAAATAAAAAGGACGAGAGCCATTTCTTAAACAATTATGATTATTACAACTAATTGTTTTTAACTTTGCAATACATAAAATAAAAAAAATATATAAATAAAATGATTTAAAATTTTTACTTTTTTGTAAATTTAACATGTTATTCATTTTAATTCCACTTTTTTGAATTAAATTCCATATATCATAAGTTTTAGTTTTTATATCATAAAATTTTAATTATATAATAATCAAATAATTAATGCAAATTAAAAATTAAAATATTTCATAAAAAACAGTATTACAATTTTTTTTATTAATTTTAGTCTTTATTTCATAAAAAATTTAATTAAAAAAAAAAACAATTTAATTTATATAAATTAAATAAATTTTTTTAATACATTTTTGTATTTGATTTTTTTTTTTTAAATAATTATATAATAACACTCATAATAATTAAAGTTATTTATCTAAAATTTTATATATTTAATAAAAAAAAATTTATTTAATTTTAGTGATAATAATTATGACGATTATGTTTTTATTAATTAATGATTATCAATTAATTAAAATTCACTTAATTTTTTTTAAATATTTAAATGGTTTTTATTTATTTTTACATATTTTTTTTTATACAAAATATTTCTTTATTTTTAGTAATATATGAATAATTTTTTATTAAAAATATTTAAATTTTTATTATTATTTTTATTATTCAATTTTTTTAATAATTATTTTTATAAATAATCAAGTCTTAAAAATTTATAAAAAAAAAATGATTCATATTTTTTTTACAATTTTATATAAAATTTTTTATTTATAGTGTTATTCAATATCTTTGTTATTTTCCATAAATAATAAATTTTAAAATTAATTAAAACTAATTAATTTTTATGTTGACTTTTTTTTTAAATAATAAATTATATTATAAATTTAAACTTACAACTTAAAAATTTTATTTCTAAGATAAATTATTACAATTAATTTTATATAAAAAATTTAATTCTTAAAAATTTGTTCTTAATAGGTTTTTATATTATAAAATTTTAAATTATAGTAAATTAATTAAAAATAATATTTATTTAATTAAACATTACAAATAAATTAATTTCTTCTAAACAAACAAAAAGGATCATCATTTTTTGTTGCTAAATGATATTTCTCTTGATAGTTATTGAAAATGTTTTTTAATTTTTTAATTTTATTAGATATTACTCCATCAGGGTCATTTTTTAATATATCTTTAAATGATTCTTCTTTGTCAATTCTTCCATAATAAACTTTAGAAAAGAATGCATCTACATCTGTGTTTTCTCTGGTTGCGATATGATCCAATATTTTACAAGTTGTTACAAATACATTTAAATTTTTAAGATCATCACTTTTAATACCCCAATTGCTAGATTCACTAGCTTGCCATACATTGTATTCGTTATTTAAAGTTTTTTTCCATAAGTGGCTTATTTCTGAAGATTTCATTGCATTTTTACCTAACGCTGTAAAATCTGAAAATAAAAAGCCAATATTTTTTTCAAATAATTCACCAAAATTTTCATTATAAAAAACATTTTTAACTTCTTTAACAAATTCTACATCATTTAATTCATAAAGCTTAAATACAAATTTTAAATCACTTTTTTGCTTATAAATTTTATCAATAATTTTTTTTGTTAATTTTGTTGCCGCATCTTTTTTGTTCACATTATTTAATTCTAAATCCAATAAAACTAAAACTAAATTAGATTTATAAGTTTTGGAACCTAAAAAAAAAATTCGGTTAAAATTTTATAATTTTATTTGAAAAATTAACTCTAACCTGGTATTGACAGTTCAGCTAAATGATTAAAGATAGAGTCCGGATAATCCCATCTTAAACAATATCTTTGGGCATCACAAGTGCCAAAACGACGTGTATCTTTTACATTTCCATTTACATCAAATCTCAAATCTATTTCTAATGCATTAGCACCGTCTTTTATATAATCATCTATCCAATATTTTGTACTGGCCATATGACCGATTAAATAAAATGGGCGAGTTTTATTTTTTGAACAAATTTTAAAAGAATTAATAAAATTAAAATTTAAACAAATAATAAAAAATAAAATGCAAAAAAAATTAAATTTTGCATTTTTTTTTTTTAAAATTATTTGATTAAATTTAATGCTCATGATTGCTAATATTTTATTACTATTTAATTTTTTTTCATATATCTTTGGTATTTATAAAAATAAATTTTTTAATATAAATTATAAAAAAAACATAATTAATAAAATAAAAAACAAAATAATTAAACTTATTTAATAGGATTAATTAAAACACAATAAATTTTTACATCATACACAAAAATACATAATATTAATTTATAATTAATTGAACATTATTGCTTAGTTTAAATTTAATAATAACTAATTTATTTAATTTATCAAAACTATAAATTTTTTCATTTACAATTTAAAAATTACAATTTTTTTTTTTTACTTAATTAAATTTAATTGATTTAAGTTCTAGCTTATATAACATTAATATGTTATAGATGTTTAGATGTTTTAGAGTACAGATGTTTAATATTTAACTAAATAATATTTGCAATTAATTTAAAAATTAAAAAAAAATTTTAAATAGTTTTTAAAGATGTTATTTTAAATTAAATTTTTTTTTTATTTAATAAAATTTAAAGACTATTTCTTATCTAAAATGCTTATTTTTCAATTTGTTTCATATATATAAAAACTTATCAGTTTTTACAATATTTTTATTATAGTTTAAATTATTTTTTTTTTTAACAAAACTAATTTATTTTAACTTAAGTTAACCTTAGTATTTAACCTAAACCTAAATTCATAAAAAAGCAATATTACAATCAAATATAAAAAATGAATAAAAATATGTTACTTAAACTTATTCCTTTATTTTAAAAACATTAAAAATAACTTTATTATTAAAATAAAAATTTAAACTAACTCTCTACAAGATTGAATTTAATATTAAGCAAACTCAAAATAAAAAAATGCTAAAAATCATTAATAAAGCACAAGCTAAAAAAAATCTTAATACTCAAAAATAAAATTTTAATAAGCAAAACTGAAAAATAAAAATTAATGTGGCTAACTGTAAATTTATAAAAAATTAAAATATTAAAAAAAGTTAAGTTGTAAGATTTTTTTATTTTAATTCTTAACTTACTCTAAACGGACACGTTAATTTTAAGTTATAAAATAATAAACATAAATTTTGGATTAAAAATATTTTATTTAAATAAATAAAAGTTGTAGTGAATCTTTTTATTATAAAGTACATATATCTAGAATATGTGTGTGTAAGATTAGGAGTCTACGTTCCCTTAGCGCTGAGGTAAAGAACGTAGTTATGCTCTTAATCCCTGTAAGTGAGATTTGGGTGGACCACAGTTTGCTCCCGTGTCCCAGACGACCTTTAAAATTAAAGGAGACTTGATATCCCTCCAAATGGCCGTAAAGGCTCCAGTCGTCACGAGATAATGACATCATGAGTAACTGTGAAGTTCCCAAATAAACATGCCATAAGATAATGATAAAGGATAAATGTAAAGTATGATGTTTTTGGTAAACAACAAAATGGCGGAAGCCCTAAAAACATAAAGAAACGTAGGACAAGAAGTCCGAGAGAAAAAGTAGTTGTAAATTGACTCTTAGAGAGAGTGTATAAATTGTTGCGTTTTGCGAATTAATAAAAAGATTACTACAAAGTATAAATTAAATTAATATAATTGATTAAGTATGACCTGTGTAGTAATCCATAAAAATTTTTATAGTTTTGATATCTTCATAATATCAAAAGTTACCTACTAATTGTTTTTATAAAGCACTTGAAATATTTAAACTATACTAAAAATATTGTAAGTTCATGTAAATTCTAATTCTTTGTAAATTATAGTGCATTACACTCTAAATGCATTGATATTGGACATATGAAATTATAAATTTTTTTAAGTATTTTTATATTTGAAAAAACTAAACATTATTATCCAAATAAAATTAAAAAATTAAAAATAATCAAAATAAATAAAACTTATTGAATATTTATTAGTTAATATAAGATACACACAGAAAGAAGATTTCTTTTTTATAGAATTTTTCGATTCAATAGTTTTTTATTTTTTTTAATTTTTTTTTTTTTATTTGGCAATCCATTTTTAGTGTAATTGGTAGATATAATTTAAATAATTTTTTTTTTTTGTTTGTGTAGTTGTAAATGTGAGGTAGACATATCCAATACAGGTAAGTATTGAATTTTGATAATGATTTAATAATATATATATATTTTTTTTAGAGTACAGGAGAGTATCCTGAGTAAGAGATGGGATGAGGTAAGTACTGCTTATGAGTTCTTTATTAATAATGTTATTTTTTTTTTTTTAGTGGTAAGGGTGATAGAAAAAAATTTAATTAATAATATTATTTTTTTTATATAGATGAGACGAATAATAAGATGACGGTATAGATGGCAATATGGAGAAGAATGAGGAGCGAATGGCGATAATGGTAGATGGATAATTTGAATGTGACTTAATTTAGATAGTTGTTCATATAAAAATATTGTGTAAATTAAAATTTTGTGTATTTATTTTATGGACTGCGTGAGTATTCTGAAATTGTTTATGTATAAAGTGAGAGAGTGTATAAAGTTTTCAGAAGTGAAATGATCAAGAAGCGTCGGTCGCGGTTATGGTTGTACGTCGAAGAAGAAGCCAGATTAGACGAGTAAAACGTCTAAGACCGGTTATTGAGTTAAGGAATAGATACTTGAAGAGAACAAACACTTATTCCTTTCCATAACCAAGAAAGGACAGTAGAAGAGAAGATGTTCTACTGTTTTTAGTTCGACATCTACACACAGTTTGCAAGTTGAACTTACACTCAGTTTAACAAAATGCAGGTATTCCCGCAAAATACCATGCCCGATAAGGAACTGAGTGGTGTAAAAACCAGTAAGATGTAGCAGGTTTTTGCCATGGAAATCGTAGAGAAGATTTCCAGGACCAACTCTAGAACGCCATCTGAATTTATTCAGCGCGATTTTACGTTCTTTGCTCACTAGTACTTTCTTGACAAAAAAGATACGAACATCGAAGTAAATCGGGGCAAGTCCAAGATTGGCAGATGCCGCCTTGGCAAGAAAGTCAGCTTTCTCATTGCCAAGAGTGCCTACATGGGCCTTGGTCCATATGATCTGCCATCAGTATACAGTTCAACGAAACGTATCATTGATGTATTTGCAGTTTCACAAGGTGAGTCTAGAAACAAGGGACCAGAGAACATACAATATTTAAGATGCCAAAGAATTGGAATCTTGACTTGTATGACATGACCATTATCAAGAGAAATAAATCCCTTGTTTTTGGTTTGGAACAAGGACGTTCTTGTTCTAATCAAACCGTTCAAATGCAGGTGACCTGACATTTGGAACAGTTTGTGATACGAAGCCATTCTGTAGAATTGCGTTATCCACAGAAGACATCTTCTCTGAACCGAAACAAGTTTCATCCAGAGATTAGAATTCTTGCGGACATAGAGACTTCATACTTCACAAGCATATAGAATACGCGATTCCATCAAAGACCGATATAGAAGATCAGGGATGGAAGAGGAAGCCCCCAAATTTTAGCAGAGAAAATACGTAACCAGCGTAAATCTCGTTCACTTTTGTATTCAATAAGTTAGAAACCCTTCTTTATTCTAACTTAACACAATTTACAAATATGAGATTAGGTTGACAAAGTAGATTTAAAAGCATGTAAAGCATACAGTGCTTTTAAAAGCAGGAGTCTCAGGGCATGCTTTTCGAGTCATTAAGTTTTACTTTCTCGTCTACTATTTTCAACTTTTAATTTATCACATAATCACCTATAACTGCAACCGATTTATTAAAATCGTTACAAGTACTTTACGTTCCCACTTGAATAATATGTTTGTATTTAAAGTTCATTGCTATACTAGCTATTTGAATAACTGCTACGGATTTTGCAAATTACTTATTCTCAGTATTTGCTCAAACTTCTAGTACTACATCTCAGTTCTTAGCTTTATTAGTTAGAGATTAAAAGATTAGGTTTTATTACAAACTATTAATTGTATATTTTAATATAATAATATTAACTCATAGAATATGAAAATTTATAAAAAAAAAGTTACTTTTAATTGAAATAATTAAATTAATTATTAAACTAAATATTTATTAAAATAAAATCATATTTATTGATTATAAGATAAATTATTAAGGATAAGAAACAATTTTTTTTCATAAATTAAATTAAAAAATTATTTTAAAGACAAACATAAAATCAAGATAAAATTATTTTTTAAAAATCATATTAAAAGAAAGAAAGGCATTTTGATGTGAATTTTGTAGAAGTAAAATTGTAAGACTGAGATTTTTTTTTTTTTATTAATTATGCGTACTGAAATTAAGTTCTGGATTTGTTATGTAGGTGCGCGAAATCTTTACCGATTTGGGTGACGACTCAAAGTCAGGTGATCTTCGTCACTATGTAATGACCAGTTGTATTATTCATTTATAAGAGATAAACATTAAATTGTTTGGTTGTTAAGTAAATGTATATTTAATATAAGAAAGTAGTAATATTCTTCGCCACTTCTACAATAAAAGACATGTATTCTAAATCCTGTGATAATGGCTAAAGTAATTTAACTGACTAGACACAAGATGTGATAGTGCATCTTGTAATTAGGCTCAAGAGCACCTAGAGGATAAAACCCGGCTATAAATAGAACCACCTTTCTTTAATAAAGTTAGTAGACAAGATTCATTGATCCGGCAAACGGTAACCGATTAATCTTGCGTCTAAAAATACAAATCCCGTTCGTTTTATTATTTATTTCAAAAACTCTTACATCAATTTTAAGTTAATTAATACTTAAAATTTGTTTTTAATTATATAAATTCAAATATTAACATACATAAAATGATGCAATACTAAACAAATATAGTAAAAAAAATATTAAATTTTTACTATTAAAATTAATCAACTATTAAATGAACTACAACAACCTAAATTAAAATCTGAAACTTCAAAATATATCGAGAATATAAAAAATATGTAATTTTATTTAATAATTTAACGGTTAATAATAAATTTTTGGAAAAAAAATTGAATTTTCGAGTTTAGGTTAAAATTTCTTTTGTAGTAAATTCGAAAGAAGATATCTTTTACCAAGATATCTGCTCCCTAATTTTTCCTACCGAATCTAATTCGAAGACTAATATGCTAACTCACTTGCGCTTGTTACAATATCTAACATAAGAGACCCCTAGTGATACATGCATTAGTTATTTTGTAACTCTTTACTTAGTGAAAGCATTGCTTAAAGCACAGCAAAAAGACATGAATTAAAGGAATGATTTATCATAGCATATTTAGACTATGATATAAATCGTTATACTCAAATATTCTTTTGAGAATATACAATGTATTATTTTCTGATTTCACTTAATTTCTAACTTAAGAAAGTATCAAACAGAAAGTACCCTTGAATGTTAAGTATCTTTTTCAAAACTTATTCTCATCACTTTATAATAAAATACTAAAAAAAAAAAACAAAATAAAAACTAAAGAATTAAAGTTTAATTATTATAAATAAACTTAAAATATAATTGATTTATTAGCGTGAAAAAATATTGAATTGCTAGAATTGCAAAAATACGTTAAAAAGTTTAACAAAAAAAATTAGAATAAAATAATTTAAATTAAATTATTAATTTAATAAATAATAAAAAATAATAAAATTTATTTAAAAAAAAAAGTAAAATAATTTAAGACATACTATTTATTTGATTTAAATAAATTTTTAATAAATAAAAATAATATTTTTTTATTGTTTTCTTTTTTGTTGTAAATCATTTTCTGTAACTAAACAAAATGGATCATCTTCCACAGTTGCTAAATGAAATTTATTTTTATATTCATTTCTATTTAATACTTCTAAAGATGAAAAAACATTATTAGTGATAATTCCATCAACATTATTATTTAAAGCCATTTCTAGTGTTGTATCTTTGTCTACAGTCCAATAATAAACTTTAGAAGCATATGGATTAGATCCTTCTCTTAAATTTAAAGTATTAGTTAGTCTATTAAGACCTTTTTTTGTAATTGGGAAACAATTAGAAATTCCTACTCCTTGCCATACATTATATTCATTTTTAAAATCATTTAACCATAAACTTTGAATTTTTGTAATATCTTCATTATAGGCTAAAAAAAATTATATATAAAAATATAATAATATACATTATACAAACTTATAATAATTTTTAAATTTGTCAATTTTACCTGAAGTATCGAAACCAACTCTTTCAAGTAAATCATTTTTATTATTTAGTTTGAAAGTTTCTATTAAACTTTCAACAAAAGGTTTATCTTCAAGTCTTTCTATCCCAGCAACAACTTTTAATTGAGTTTTACTATTTCCGTTTTCAAACAAAATGCTAATTATTTTTTCGGCTAAGATTTTACCAGCATTTTTTTTTAAATTTATATCGTTATATTGACTTATTTTTAAATCCAATAATGCAAAAACAAAATGTGGCTTATAAATTCGGTGTCCTTTTAAAAATATAATTCAATAAATATTTTTTTTTAAACAATATGAATTAAATAATTACCTGGAGTAGAGATATTTCTTAAATAATGGAACATTTCATCAATTTTTTCATTTCTTTCACAACATCTTTGATAGTAAAAAAAAAATAATAATGATAATATATATTATTTTTTAAAAAAATTTACGAAACAAACCTTCCACAATCGCATGGATGCGGATGTCTTGTTTCTACAGGATTTCCTTCATTGTCAAATTGAACATCAATTTCAACAGCATTAGCTCCATTGTCTACAAATTCTTTTACTTCATTTATTGTATTGGTCATATGTCCCATTAAATAAAAAGGACGAGAGCCATTTCTTAAACAATTATGATTATTACAACTAATTGTTTTTAACTTTGCAATACATAAAATAAAAAAAATATATAAATAAAATGATTTAAAATTTTTACTTTTTTGTAAATTTAACATGTTATTCATTTTAATTCCACTTTTTTGAATTAAATTCCATATATCATAAGTTTTAGTTTTTATATCATAAAATTTTAATTATATAATAATCAAATAATTAATGCAAATTAAAAATTAAAATATTTCATAAAAAACAGTATTACAATTTTTTTTATTAATTTTAGTCTTTATTTCATAAAAAATTTAATTAAAAAAAAAAACAATTTAATTTATATAAATTAAATAAATTTTTTTAATACATTTTTGTATTTGATTTTTTTTTTTTAAATAATTATATAATAACACTCATAATAATTAAAGTTATTTATCTAAAATTTTATATATTTAATAAAAAAAAATTTATTTAATTTTAGTGATAATAATTATGACGATTATGTTTTTATTAATTAATGATTATCAATTAATTAAAATTCACTTAATTTTTTTTAAATATTTAAATGGTTTTTATTTATTTTTACATATTTTTTTTTATACAAAATATTTCTTTATTTTTAGTAATATATGAATAATTTTTTATTAAAAATATTTAAATTTTTATTATTATTTTTATTATTCAATTTTTTTAATAATTATTTTTATAAATAATCAAGTCTTAAAAATTTATAAAAAAAAAATGATTCATATTTTTTTTACAATTTTATATAAAATTTTTTATTTATAGTGTTATTCAATATCTTTGTTATTTTCCATAAATAATAAATTTTAAAATTAATTAAAACTAATTAATTTTTATGTTGACTTTTTTTTTAAATAATAAATTATATTATAAATTTAAACTTACAACTTAAAAATTTTATTTCTAAGATAAATTATTACAATTAATTTTATATAAAAAATTTAATTCTTAAAAATTTGTTCTTAATAGGTTTTTATATTATAAAATTTTAAATTATAGTAAATTAATTAAAAATAATATTTATTTAATTAAACATTACAAATAAATTAATTTCTTCTAAACAAACAAAAAGGATCATCATTTTTTGTTGCTAAATGATATTTCTCTTGATAGTTATTGAAAATGTTTTTTAATTTTTTAATTTTATTAGATATTACTCCATCAGGGTCATTTTTTAATATATCTTTAAATGATTCTTCTTTGTCAATTCTTCCATAATAAACTTTAGAAAAGAATGCATCTACATCTGTGTTTTCTCTGGTTGCGATATGATCCAATATTTTACAAGTTGTTACAAATACATTTAAATTTTTAAGATCATCACTTTTAATACCCCAATTGCTAGATTCACTAGCTTGCCATACATTGTATTCGTTATTTAAAGTTTTTTTCCATAAGTGGCTTATTTCTGAAGATTTCATTGCATTTTTACCTAACGCTGTAAAATCTGAAAATAAAAAGCCAATATTTTTTTCAAATAATTCACCAAAATTTTCATTATAAAAAACATTTTTAACTTCTTTAACAAATTCTACATCATTTAATTCATAAAGCTTAAATACAAATTTTAAATCACTTTTTTGCTTATAAATTTTATCAATAATTTTTTTTGTTAATTTTGTTGCCGCATCTTTTTTGTTCACATTATTTAATTCTAAATCCAATAAAACTAAAACTAAATTAGATTTATAAGTTTTGGAACCTAAAAAAAAAATTCGGTTAAAATTTTATAATTTTATTTGAAAAATTAACTCTAACCTGGTATTGACAGTTCAGCTAAATGATCAAAAATTGTGTCTAAATTTTCTGACTTAGAACAAAACCTTTGGGCGTCACAAGAACCAAAATTACGTGTATCTTTAACATTTCCATTTACATCAAATCTCACATCTATATCTAATGCATTAGCACCGTCTTTTATATATTCGTTTATCCATTTTTTAGTACCAGCCATATGACCGATTAAATAAAATGGGCGAGTTTTATTTTTTGAACAAATTCTAAAAGAATTAATAAAATTTAAATTTAAACAAATAATAAAAAATAAAATGCAAAAAAAATTAAATTTTGCATTTTTTTTTTTTAATATATTTTGATTAAATTTAATGCTCATGATTGCTAATTTTTTGTTACTATTTAATTTTTTTATGTATCTTTAGTATTTATAAAAATAAATTCATAATATAAATATAGTTAATAAAATAAAAACAAAATAATTAAAACTCATTTAATATACTTAATTAAAATACACTTAATTTAAAATTGTACAAAACTGTACAAAAATGTATAATACAAATAAAAAAAAATCTAATGAATTATTGAAAAATTCAATTTTATCGTAATTTAAATAATTTATTAAAATTATAAAAATAATTTTATTAATTTAAAAAATGCATTTATTTTGTTCTTCTTTAATTAAAATTGATTAATTTATTTTTTAATTAAATTTAATGTTTTAGTTTTAGGTTTAAAACATAAAATCTTTATTTTATTTTAAGTTTTATTAGTTATAAGTTAAAAATTTTTTTATCTTAATTAAGTATTAATTTTTTTAAAAATATCGCAATTTAAGTTTAGGTTTAAGGTTTAGGTTTAAGTTTGTAGTGAATCCTATTTAATAGAGCACATATATGTAGAATATATGTGTACATGGTTAAGAGTCTACGTTCCCTTAGCGCTGAGGTAAAGAACGTAGTTATACTCTTAATCCCAGAAAGTAAGATTTGGGTGGACCACAGTTTAACTCCCGTGTCCCAAACGACCTTCAAAGTTAAAAAAGATTTGATATTCCTCATAAAGGCCGTAAAAGGCTCCGGTCGTCACGAGGAAATGACATCATGAGTAACTGAAAAGTTCCCAAATGAACAGGTAAAAAGGTAAAAGATAAGGAGAGTAGGTGTGCAGAAAAATATTCTTTTAAATAACAAAATGGGGGGAAGTCCAAAAAAAGGATAAGTTAGACAGGACGCCAGAAGAAAGTTCAGTAGTTGTAAAGCCGTTCTTGGAGTCATAACCAAGAAAAGTTTTAAAAATCTTTAAAAATAATAAAATTAAAGCATTGTCTACGATAAGTTTTAAAACACAAAATTTTTATTTTTTTATTTAAAACTAAAATAAAATATTTTATAATATACCAAAACAAAAACCTAGAATTTAATATGATAATTTTTTTATTTCTTATATTAGTATTTGTCACTTTACTAAAACAAAAAATTAAATTTTATTATTATTTATTAAGTAGTTAAAAAATTATAAAATTACAATTAAAAATTAAAATTATGAATTAAAATTTTAATATTATATTAATATTTTAACAAATATTTTGTTTTAAGTAAATTATTGTATGTTTTATAATAAACTTATGGGCAATTGACCTTTACATATATAAAAATTACTGTCTATTAATATTAAAAGTCTTTAAATTTAAAAAGCGTTAGTATTTAAATTAGTAAAATATTTTTTATTATTTTAATAATTTAATCAACACATATTTTTTTTTTATTTAAAGTTAAAGGTTTAGGTTTAAGTACCAACATAATAAGCATTTGCTAAAATAAAGAAATATTGAATTGATTATTATATTTTTAAAAACTGTATGTCTTATCAAAACATCTAGCCATCTACTTAATAGATTTTTTCAAGATAAAATAATAAACCTAAATAATAAATTTGTCTATTCTATCACATTTTAAGTTAATTTTTTTTATATTAAATAAAAAATTATAAATAAATTTTTTTTTTATTTTATATAGCTTTTAGAAAAAGTAGATTTATGTTTATGAAAGTTTTATAGTATAATATTTATTTATAGTACTTTCAAAAAATATATTTAGTTGTTTATAGTGCCAACGTTTTTTTAAACATTGTAAGTTTCTCAGAATAAAAAAATTTATGAAAAAATATGTATTTATTTTGACACCTAATTTTTATTTTATTTTTTTTATTCCATAAAATTATTATAACTTTATCTAAGTATATAATTGAATTGAATTATATAATGTGTAAAATATTTTAAGTTTTTAAGCTTAAATTGAAATTGAAATTCATAATATAACCCTAAAAAAGTTAATTTTTGATTTTAAATATCTACTTAAGCATTTTATTTTGGCAATTTTTTTAAAAAAATTGCTAACTATTAAATACGTTACCTGACTAATCTTAACCAATATAATCAGAAGCGGAAGTATAACCTAAAAATACGCCATCTATTATTAACCATAATAAGTTTGATTAAAAGCATTTAAAAGTTTGATTAAATAACTTTTTGACTTAAGGCCCATTTTTTATCAAATTATGTTTACCTTATGTTTAATATTAAATTATTAAAAGTTAACAATTTAAAATAAAAACTTTTCTTTTATCTTTTGTTTATCGTTTATAAAAAGCATTTATAAAAGCAATTCATTGTCAGAAATGTTGCTCCATCTGATTGACAATCGGTTAAAACTTGTAGAAATGTAAACAAAAGTTTTTAAATTTACTAGCTTAATATTTTACTAACATTAAAAGACTACTGTCAATTTAAAATTAAAACAAAAGCATTTAACAGTCTATCTAGCAAAACTTTTGTTTTTGTATTTCTTACTTTCAAGTTTGTCTTATTAAAAAAATTGAATTTAAATTTTTTGCACCTCAAATACTTTATTATATTTAATGTAGTAATTTTTAAAAATGAATTATCCAGAAAAAGTTTTAGACAAAGAAGACAGTGACCAAGAACCTAATCAATATGTTCAGAAAGTTGTGGAGGATATTTGCAATATTTTGGAAGAGGAAGATTTTAGAGAAAAAGCTACTTATAAAGCCAAAAGAGTATCCTATGAACAAATTTTAAATTTGAAACCTTCCACATCTAGACGTAAAAGTGATGATGACAATTTAGACAATTCAGACGAAAGTTTAATGGAAATGCACAGGAATTTTGACAAAACAAAACTTAGGATGACTGATAATCCTGAATCTTCAACTCAAGAATCATCATCTTCATCTCCACCAACATATTCTCTTGAAGATGAGTCCAATCCTGCTCTTTCACCTAAACGTTCTTCTTTTAGTAGTTCTCCTATGTCTAAATCGAATACTCCTCTTTTTTCTAGGCAAAATACTTATGATCCTTCTAGTTTACTTATTAGTGAAATTGAATCAAAAAATAAAGATGAAATTTCTAGAATTTTTGAAATTGAACGTCTTAATTTATCAACATTACTTAAACTTATTATAAATAACTTAATTAAATTTTCAATTTCAAATAATAGAACACTTGATTATGATAGCAAACCTATTTTATTTGATTTCTTTAATATATTTGAACAATTGATGAAGCATGGATTAAAAAGTAAATTTTTTTACTTTTTTTATTTTATTGTTAACAATCAAATAAAATTATTTTTTTTTCAGATAAGAAAAACATTTTATTTTCACGAAAAGAGCTTTGGAATGTAATTGAAAGTTTTGAAAATATTGATTCTCATGTAGAAGAGATCACTAAAAATGTTAAAGAAATCCCGCATGTGAAGTAAGTTTATAATAATTTTTAAATTAAAAAGTAAATTAAAATAAAATATTTTAGAACAAACAGCGGACGATGTAAAGCTTTTTTAAGAATAGCTTTTGTTCAGAAAAAATTACCAGATATATTTAAAAATTTTTTGAATCATAAAGAAATATTAAAAAATTTTTATGACGAAAGAGCATTTATGATGACAGATGATGCCATTTTAGTACAAGGTTTGCTAATTGGGTTGAATGTATTTGATTGTAACTGGTGTGCAAAAGATGAAATGTTGGATGAGTTATCCACTTTGATTAATTTGACGCCATATTTACAAAATTTAAAAACTGTAGAAGCTGATGATTCAGAAGGTTCTTGTTCACCAACTGATTGGGAAAAAATTATGGATCAAAAAAACTATTTAGAAGAATTAAATAAGCAATTAACTGATAAAATTGAATTTCTTCAAGATAGAATAAACGAATTAGAAATTAATCATTTGTTTAATCCAGAACAAAGAAGAAGTCCATTAATGAAAATTTTAAATTTAAAAGCAGAAGATTTTTGTTCTCCAAAATTAGTACCAAAAGCAGATTTTGATAAAAAATGCCAAGATATTGCCAGTTTATTAATACAGAAAAAAAATTTAGAAGATAAACTTGAAGCAGAAAAAACTTTAAATACGTCAAAAGATGAAGCAATAAAAAATTTAGAAATTAAACTAATTGATGAAAAAGAAACAACAAACAACCAAAAAGAACTATTAGAAGAGTTGAAAAAGGTGAACGGTGAGTTATATAATAAGTTAAAAGAATGTAAACTTACTTTAGATGGAAAAATTGAGCAAATAAAAATGTTAGATCAAAAAAATACTACTTTAAGTACCACAATCACCGAGATCCAGAGGAAACTGGTTGCTTCAGAAGCAAAATATTGTGGAGCTGTTGAAACACATTCAGGAATCAAGAATCTTTTGGATCAAACAAATAAAGAAAATCAAGCTTTAAAAGAAGAATTAGAAAAAGAACAAAAGTTGAGAGCAGATTTGCAAAAAGAGTTTGATGATTTAAAAAAGCAAAAAGACAAATTATTGCAAAGTGTAGAAGCAGCTCAAAAAAAATATTCTGATTATGAATCGATTGAAAGTGATCGACAAGTATTGCGTAGAAAATGCGCCGATTTCGAACTCACAATGGAAGAAATGGGAAATGAACTTCAAAAATGTAAATTAGAACTTGAAAATTGTAAAGAAAGTCGAGGTATTAAAGATGCTTTTTGGCAACCTGATGATTCAGTAACTAATTGTCATCACTGTGGTAGACCTTTTACTGTTTCAGTGCGAAAACATCATTGTCGAAATTGTGGTCACATTTTTTGCAATTCTTGTTCTGACAACAAGCTTCCTTTGGCCTCCTCTTCCAAGCCATTGCGAGTCTGCAACGAATGCAATGTCATTTTATTAGACAGGTATTCAGCCTAATCTGAAATTAGTTGAAATATAAATTTTTATTTACTTAAATTCGCATTTATGTTTATTTATTTATACATTGTTATTTTGGTTAAAATGTATTCTAAGTTTAGCCTGCCCAACATTAATTAAAATCACATTAATTTTACTTTAATTTTCAATTTAAAAATATGTTTTTAAAATTTAATTATTAAAATATACTTTTTTAATAATCGATTGGCATAGGCCAATTTTCTAAATTATGAACTAATTTTGTTAAAACATTATTTGCAATTTTTTGCAATAAAAAAGTGAATCCTCCACTAACAAAGAATGAAATAATGCCATGTATATATCGATCTTTGCCTAAATTGTAAGAAAAATTCGTTACTTTAACTGCATGAGCTTTTTGGATGCCAGCTTCCCATAGTTGATAATTGGCAAATAATTCTATATCCATTTCCATCGTTAAATTGACAGTAGCATTAAACCAATGTTTAGTAATGACCATATCAAATGAATTTAATGTTGTAATAGTAAGTGGTAAACTAATTCTTCCTGCAAGCACATATTTGCGAATAAATTGATAATGAGCTAAGAAAAAAGAAGATGTTTTGGTAATTATTACTCTATTTTGAGGACCTTGACCTTTTACATGATAATTATGAATTCTAAACATTTTAATACAAGCACTTTCAGAACCTGAATATTCAAAACTTTCTCTAGGAAAAGTGGGCAAATAAATATAATTTAAATAATATATCGTCATATCTACTAAACCATCAACTAGCATTTTATTGTACAATTGCTCCATTTTTAAGCGTACAATATTACTGTTATTTTTTTCTTGATTAGAATCAGCGTTTAAAAATTTATTAATTAAAGGCAACTTTTTTATATTATCAAACACTTTTTCAAACAAAAACTTAGAATCAACATAACAAACATATTCTATACTTTGTTTAGTTGGTTTAAACTTGACTTGTTCAATTATTTCAATTATTGAACTATTACTATTCATTAATAGTTGATACATTTCAGATGGAGTATTATTTTTTTTTAAATCTTCAGATAATTGACTTAAATCTACATCCATTTCAAGAAATGAATTATCTTGTCCAAAAACACAAAAACAATTATTTAAAAAAAGTAAAATAATAATTTCAATAAATGTCATAATTAATTTATTAAACATTTTGATGTTACAAGTTCTTTATCACTGATCACATTAATTATTTATGCAATTAAAATTAGTCAATTTAATCACTTTTGAAAACCTTCAAATTAATATTTTAAGTTATTTTTTTTTTCAATTTATATTATTTGTTTTTATTTGACAATGACAATATTTCTCAGTTATTTTATAGGAAAATTATTTTAGTAGATCACTTATCTATTCTGACACTTGTTATTGTGCTTTTGTTTTCCTTTTTCACCTGCTTCTTTTCCTTGTTCAATTCCATTCAACTATATTATTTCAATATAATATGCCACCGATGCTAACACGCAATTAAAAATAATTATTGAAACTTTTTTAATTTAGATCATATGCTAATGTGGACTACTAAATAGTTTTACAGTATTTTAGTGCAATTTTACATTTGAAATTAATAATTAAATTTTTGAATTATAAACATGTGTCATAATATTGAATCAATGTTAATCAAATAGTTTGTTTCTTTTAATTCCTATTTATTGCTCAATCAGATACATTATCAATTTTATTTATATTAATATCTTTATGCATTCACAAAATGCTTAAAATATGCAAACAACATCAATGATAATTTTTGTAACTGAAAGGTGAATAATTAATTAAAAAAAATTCATTTAGTTAATATATCTTTATTTAATATATTTTTAATTGAAAACTAACGTAATTGATCTAATTTAAATTTTTTATATGGTTTAACCAAATCTTGCAAAAATTTGGTACCTTCTGTTTTAAGAAATGAATTCCAAAAACTATTTTTATTTCCTCCTAATCTTTTTAAAATTTGATTTAACAATTCAAAATCATCAATTAAAACAAGTGAAAACTGTTCGATTTCGGTGATATTAATATAATTTATTATAATTTCATTTGATTGATAATTTGCAAACAAATTAGTATCGATTTCCATAATAAACTTCATTTCAGTTTGAAATTTGTATTTAAGAAACCAAACAACAGCTCTATTAGTTGAAACAAATTCAAAGGCACCTTTTATTTTGCCTGTTAATGAAAAAATATGATGCTCTAACTCATGTTTAAGTGTAAAAGATGAATTACGCTTAATTTTAAGAAGTTTATCTTTTCCTTGACCTTGAAAAGTTCCATTAACAATTTGTAATTTAATTCCAAGTGTATTACTTATATTAAATGTAGTATTAAAATTAATTGGTTGTCTAGGTTGTATTTTATATCGATTAATATAAGCAAGTAGAGAGTCAATTAATGGATCAACATCTAATTGACTGCCGTAAATTTGATTTTTATCTAAAATTTTATCGGATATTGATTCTAAAGGCCAAAAAGTACGACTTTTACGATGATTTTTTATTAGATTAGTTTTTTGCTTGCAGACAATTTGCTTAGTTGAATTGGGATGAAATTGAGCAACATAAACGTTTGAGTCTTTCTTTTCCTCGAATTGAAACAAATTAAGAGCTGGCGCCAATGTTGTAACTATAAAATCATTTAAATCTCCAAATTTATTATTTATTAATTGTTTATTTTCTAAATCTAAATTAATTAAAAAGTTTCCTTTTTCAATGTTTGTTGCTGATGAAAAAAAAAACAAAAAACTAATTATTAAAAAGAAATTAGACATTTTCGGTAAAAAAAAATAAACGAATGGCACAATTTTCTTTCCTAATTATATTAAACTTTTTTTTTCTTGTAAAGCTTATACACAGTTAAATTAGTAACTGTATTTTGCACTAAATGCTGAATTCAATAAGTTTATTCAAAGTCCATGAGCAAAGTAAGTTGGATATTCTGCAATGATTTAATTAATAACTAACAAATAATAATGTTTTAGAGGGAAGTAAATCAAATAAATAATATTACGACAAAATAAAATAATGTTATAAAATGAGACACATGAATTATATATGAGCAATGAAATTAAATATGATAAAACAAAAATGAAAAAAATTATGCAAAAATGTTAATTAGTATTGATTAATCTAGATGAATGCGCGTTTAACGCAAATCCAGTTCACTGAGAGACGAGCTCATTATGGCTTTTAACTTTTCTTTAAAGCTTTTTTGCCATTTTGCATTATGATTTACTAATAAAGAGTCTTATTTTACCCATAATTTTAAATTGATCAATAACTAAATTAGCGACTCATAATCATGCCAATTAGCTTAGACTTAATGCAGATTAAATACATCCACACGATTTGGCCACCATGTTCTTGTATTTTTTCCAAGTTACATTTAAATCCTCATCAAAATATAACACATTAATTGAGGCAAGTTTAGTAGGAGCACAGCATGGTTTTGGGATAGTGTAAGGATGCATCAAATGCATTAAAGTTTGTAAGATAGCATGATTTGTAGCATTCATGTTATTCTTTAAAGGAAACGAGCATTCTCCTTGGCAATAATAAGCTGCATATCCATCTGGAGCAATAATCCAATCCTTAAAAAAAACAATTTTTTAACTAATTATTTATAATTTATCCAAGACTTTTAAAATTATTATTTAATTTAAACCAAATTTGCAAAAATTTGCAAAAGATTAGATTAAAATAAGATAATAAGTTATTTATTACATACTCGCCATCCAAGTTCTTCAAAGCTGATGAAAAAAGTGTTTAATTGGCATGCTCTTTTTGAATTTAATCTATCATTAGAATCTTAAAGAAAAAAATATTTCAAAACTTTGATAAAATAAAAATTTAGTTTTTTTTAACAACTTATATATGGATTCCAGGAATCTTGTTCATAATTGCTGTGCTCATTTTTGGTCTTTTTAATAACATCTCTTTGTAATCTAATATTGTGTTCACCATCAGATTTGAAATATGATAATACAAATGACTGTTTTTCATAATCGTTGACCAGCAATCCAATGTCTTGAGGTTTTACTTGAATAGCTAATTAAAAAAAATAAATAAATAAAATAAAAGACAAATAATTGATAATTAAATATAATTAAATTAAAAATAAACTTACAGGTGTTTTGTAAATAGGCTCTGACCAATAATCCATTATTGCTATCAGGAAAAGCGACCCATTCTTCGAACAAGCTACTAATATTGAACATGATCCAGCCGTTGTTTTGAGCAATTATTTTAGAAGTAATTAAAGTCAAGTTGGCATGATTGATTTGATTTCTGAAAAATACAAAAAAAAAAGCAAAAAAAGTAAAAGTAAAATAAAATAAATAAAAAAATAATTATAAATAAAAACTAAAAAGCTTACTTAAATGGAAACAAGTTGGCCAACGAATAGATTTTTACCTCGTACAACTGGTCAACGGCTAATCTGGACAGACTGAGATTACGGTAAAGCCTGAGTTCAGAAGCGATGATGGAGTGTTCTAACGATGCCTGGCTAACATCGAACCAAAGTAAGTCATCAAAACTAGTCCTGTTGATGCTGGTGTCTTGAATGACGACGATTAGGTTGACACAAGTAAAAGATGATTGAAAAGAAGATGGATGAACTCACATTGATTGGAAAAGCTGATGATCACGTCGGCAGTTGATATTGCATTAAGACTGGCTTGCGTCAAGAGTTCGCCATCGATCACAATCCGTTTGCCAAGAATGGCGTCGTCTTCTTTAAGCAGAGCTTTGTAAACATTTTTAAGAAAGTTGGAAGTGCCCTTCAGATTGGCTAAAAGAGAATGAATTAGTAAAGGATAAGAAATGAAAAATAAGACAAACCATTGGGCCTGAGTTTAGGGCGGTGTTGAAGACCAAAAATGGTAAGTATCTCGAGCTGGATGTCAGCCCTGGGCTCGGCAAATCTGTAGGCCAAAGTGTCGGTCTGATGGAGAGGAGCACAAGAGCCGTGCACAGGACCGGCTAGCAATAGCAGGCCACAGGTGAACAAGCCACAGGTGAACAGCAAGAACATGGTGTAAAACACTTGGCAAGGATGAGAAGAGGATGAAGTCCGAATTATCAACAGCTTTGTGGCATGGCGGGCTGGCGTAAAAACCTACCATTATTTACGTTAAAAATAGCTTTCACATGCCATTTTCGCTATATAGCCCTGCATTACGGCACTACTTGCTTTACTTTCCTTTTCTCTGTCTTATTCCGCAACTAAGAAATGATTAAGAAGCGTTATAAAAGGGAGACAGACGCCGCCGACAGGCAGCCGTCACCTGCTTCTGTTTACACACCTACATTGCGCACCTGGCCACCATCGACCATCGAGCACATTTGGCAGACAATTTGAACTTTGAATTTGAAATTGAGTAAAACAAGTTTTATCTATTGAGAGAATATAAATAATTTGAGTTATTTTGGCTTGAGCAGTTGGTTTAGATGGCGAACGAGCGCAGTCCTGGTGACGCGCTGACGAGCAGAGAGAGGAGAGGAGAGAGAGTCAGAGAGCGAGTGGAGAGAGAAGTCGTGGTCGGGAGAGGATTGCGACTGATGAGAAGGAGAGAGCAAGTCTTTGGCGTGCCACTTCCAGAACACGCGTTCAGTGTAGTTGGAAATGAAGTCGTTAATTGCTTGTTCGGGACACTTAAACACAGAGGAAAGGTCACTTTTGTAGTTGAAGTAGTACAAGGCCTGGGCGGATTTGCTCATGCAGCAGCCCCAGGGCGCTTTCAGACTGCTGCAGATAAGAATGCCGGAAGCAATAGAGAAGTAGTGATGATCGTTGGCCAGACACATTCGCTCCTTGCGAATGCCTTTGCACTCCTTCATCTCCAGACTGTCAAAGTACTGTTCAATGTGCATGAGAGGCTGATACTTTTTAACGCGCACGATCAGGTTACTGCTCTCGCCGACGGAAAGGGCGTCCAGCATTTTTTCGGCCAGCATAACACGTTCGTCGATACTGCGCCTGCACACATTCAAGTCGCCCAGAATGAGTGCGTCAATAATGTGAAAGGCTACCACTTTCTTCTGGGCACTTCCCTCTCCTTTGAACTCGCTGGTGATTTCGCCGTAGAGCAGGGTGTTGGCAGGCAGACGTAGTTTGTCCAGTTTGACCGGCCGCCAAACGTTGGCCGGAGTCTCGAAAAAGTAGAGCTGGTTGTTGAGCGTCTGGAAAATGCCGCGCTGACTATCGCTGTCGCGGTTCTCGGACAAAGTGGTGAACCAGTAGTTCCAAGGGTATTGAATGGCGGATAAACGGCCAACGTCAAACGGAGTGCAGTCGTAGTAGAGGAACGCGCAGTCACTCAGATTGATACGGTTCTCATCCATCAGGCTCTCAAACTTTTGCTGAGGCGAGAGGGCTGTGTTTTTGCACGGCGCTCGGACAGGCACTTTCCACAGACTGAGACACTTACGTCGCAGTTCGTGCTTGCGCGTCTCACTTAGCTCTGGATCCAAGGCAAACGCCTTCTGTTTGCTAAGGAAGTGCACTTGACGTAGCCCGATGCTGGTGTTAGACTGGTACAGATAGTCGAAAAACGCAGTGTCTTCACGAATGGTTCGGAAAGGAATGATTTCACGAAAGTCCTCGCATCGGCCGTCTGAAGTGCGTCTGCTTTCGAACGAATCCAGAGAACAGTTCAATTTAAAAAGAAAGTTCTCTACATCCTCTACATCTTCGCGCTTACTTTTGAACACCACGTATCGTTCCGAATTCGCTGGTCTGCTTGTATTAGGCTTGATGATGGCCATTTCATCGAAACAACGGTGCATCATGTATACCAAACCTGCACTGAAGCGAGTGAACAGGTCAAATGTTTTGCATACAAAGTGGCCGCCCGTTTTCAAAATGCCCAGTGCACAGACAAATTGGCACAGCAAAATACGCTTAGTTAACACTTCTTGCATACTTTCTTGGCCCTCAAATGAGAATCCTCCGTCACCCATCACGAAATGCACACCTTTGTTGTCAGTGTTGCATAGTACAAAATTGCGGAAAGAAACCAAATTTTGTGGCTTATATATATCTCCATCGCCAACCTCACCGTAGAATGGACGGAACGTGTAGGTGTTTGTGGCAGCAAAACTGTCGAAATTAAAGTCGTTTTCAGCTTTCAAAGTCAGACCAAACCCTTTAGCTTCCCATTTACGTTTCCAGAGCACGTAATCGGTAAAACCACCCGGTCCTGCGCAAATGTCAGCAAAAGTTAGCATTTCTCTGAAACCGAGCGAGGCAGGCTTAGTGAAAAGGTGCTTGCACAAAAAATCAATGTTGGCCATCTTCAGTGCAGACCGGTTTTGAAATATACATTTGCTGATTGCTTCGAACGGGTTAGAAGCAATGCGAGCTTTACGTAGTTCTGACTTGCTCAGCTGGGTTAAGGCGCTTTTACATCTCATAATTTCTGAAAATACTTCCGGCCTAATAAATTCACATGAATGTTGATCAGCCGGACGCTGGTCGGCTGAACAAATTACTGAAGAATCCGGATAATGTTCATGTTCAAACGGACGACGGTGTTGATTGTGCAGCCAACGCACCTGTTCTACGGCGCTTACAAACTGATTCTCTCTAGTCTGAGATCTAGATGCTGAGCAGACCATTTTACTGACCAACTGTTGCTCAGTATCAATGCCTGTTTCACTACAGCCTGGCTCGTCTGAAGCACGTTTTCTCTGTAACTTGTTCATCGTTCCACGTTGCAAAGTTGCAACTGATTTGCACTGACTGAGTTCACTATGGTGGTTGGTTACACTGGTCAGCTGAATATTAAGGCATATCTTAAAACAAACTTTATTTTCAACAAGACATGGATCGCAACAAATTGAGACAAATTCTAAATTCAACAAGTCTATTTGTAATTTATTTGTTGGAATGGCTTAGCCACCATTTACAAACTAGATGCTTAATAGTGGCAAAGATTGTGTTTACAATTTAGCCAAAGCACTGACACTACACTTCTTATTTTTCTAAATTCATAAAGCCAAAGATTCGGCCACCAGACATGTATACACTGAACAGACAACAAAAATGAAATAGAATGCAAATTGTGTTGAAGATATTAAAAATCGTAGAGATGATAAAAATGATGAAACAAATAGAAAAAGTAATAGAGAGTGATAAAAACAGTGATAGAGAAAAATAGAAAATAATAGGGAAAAATAAAAAAGGATACAAAATGTTTGAAAGTATAGAGTGATACAAGAATGATTTATAATATGAAAAGATTAAAAAAAATAATAAAATCAATTTTTAAGAACCACATATTAAGACAATGTATAAAAGAATATGATAAAAACCAAAAGGATGATAAATGATTACAGAATACGTCAAAGGAAGACAAATGACTACGGAAGACGACAAGTGTTGACAAAGGACGATGGAGGACGATAGAAAACAAAAAACAATAGACAAATATGGACAATGAAACAATGATTTTTTAAGACGAATCAGGATGCCAGAAGGTTATAGAAGATGCCTGAGGATTAAAAAGGATAACAGAGGATAACAGAGGATAACAGAGGATGACAGAAAATGATAGAGGATGAGAATCTTACAAATAAAAAGTAGAAGGCAAACTCGAATGAAAAAACACTACACGCACGTACCAGCTGACGGCGCTGATTTTCAAATCTAGAACTAGTTTAAATTGAACTACTCGGGGCTTGTGTTGCGACTGGCTTATTCAGCCGGAATGCCGGCTTCCGAACGCCGGTCTTTTGAGCCGCCGGTCAGCCCGAGCCGACCTTTTTACCTGGTCAGCCGATTTGGCGCCTCCAACTTGTCTTCCCTTAACTTCCCCTTAAGTGTGACCCTCTTATACTCTTTGGACCCTTTAAGCCAGCACTCTCTTAATCCGACCTTTCTCACTTACTCTTTCAGCTGTCACGCCTCCTGGTCCACCATCTAGCTGTTCCAGAAAGGATTACTTAGAGTGCGACCGGTGTGCGTCTGTTTGTTTGCGGTTGCTAGGCTCTTTTGTTTACATGATCAGCTGTTTGCAGCCAGTGTATGTGGCTGTATAAATAAAGAGTAAGCTCCGTTTAAATCTTGCTCATCTGTTCCCCTGTTCACTTTCATTTGTTTTCTTTTCCATCTTTTCTTCATCACTTCTTTCCTTTTATTACATTCTTTCATCGTTTTCACATTGTGATTTTAATTCAAATTTTTTACTTTAACATTCATGATTCATCATTATTTAACTTCAATTCACCATCGGCTGTCCGCCATCGACTTTTGCCATCGGCTGATCAGTATCGTCAGTCTGCCATCTTAAGTTTTCCATCTTTGGTTTATCATCTTCAGTCTGCCATTTTCAGCTTACTATCTTTAGTCTGCCATCTCCAGTCTGCCATGTTTAGTTTGCCATCTTCAATTTACCATCTTTAGTTTGCTACCTCCAGTCTGCCATTTTTAGTCTGCCACCTCGGTCTGCCATCTTCAGTCTATTATCTTTAGTCAATCTTCTACTTTCTTCAATATAGACCGTCTTAATATTTGGCTTTTTTCTAACCTTTTTTTATTTTTCCAATGTGTCATATTAACAAACCAACTTTGACTCTGTCCCAGGTTTGTTAACCTTTACATCCATTTTTTTATCTTTAATTTTTTTTTCTCATAGTTTCTGTTAAGACAGAAATCTTTAAAGCTTTATCGCGATTTTTTGCGACAAACTAAACAAATTGACAATCTAAATGAACGAAAAGAGCTTCGAAAAATGATTAAACATGAATTTAATTTAAACAAATCACTTAATTCAGAAGTAAGTGTTGCCATTTTTATTACTTTTTCTTTCGTTCTTTTTCTACATTAAAAACATGCTCTATTTTTCTTATTTTCACAACTCTTTAAACTCGTCCCACTAACAGGAACTCATCAGAATGCAATTAACTAGAGGAAAAATCGAATTTAAAAAATTAGAAAATACACTGATGTTAGCCTTTAACAAAAAAAGTAAATAATTATTTATCACAAAAAACAATTAAGTTTAAAGTAATTAATTTATATTTAAATGTATTAATATTTTGAAATAAGTGCATGAAAATGGTTATGAATAAAGTTTGAGCTTGATTAGTGCTTTGGAAAATATGTATCAGTTGGTTTGACACGACTATTTGCTTAAATATTCCACATTAATATGTCAGACAATAAATATTGGTTTATTTGATCACTCTGTAAATATAATCCAGAATGAGTCAAACATAAAATGTGCGAAATTGTTTTTTTAAACGCCGAACCAATATATTAACTAATAATTCACTTAAGATTTAGCTGTTCAAGCAGTAAGTAATTTTTTTTTTAATCTTACTTATACAAAAGTTTGACAGCAATCTTATTTGACTTGGACATTTTCCGCATCCGAAAAGCAAAATTAATTAATTATGCTAACTAATGTATTTCTTATTGTATTTTTTGTTCATTTTATTCAATGTGTTTTGTCCATGTCAAATGAGGATAGGTATTTTTTAATTAATATTTTTTTGCTCTTTTATTTTTTAATTTTTTTAACTATTTTTATAGATTTAAAAATGAAAGATTACAATTTGCACAAACAAGCATTTTAGAACAAATTGGGATAAATAAAATTTCTAAACGAAATTCAGTTGAGTTTCAAAAAAAGTTTGATACTTTGTATGAAAAAGACCAAGATTTAATTAACAAACTAATGAATCAAGTACAAAATAAAAGCGTTATCGATGGGAATAAAATGCAAAGTTTTTATAGTTTATGTAAGTTTTATTTTTGTTAATTTTTATTTTTTTTATTTACTATATCTTTATTACAGGTTCTAAAAACAGTTCAAATGATAATTTGTCGCTAAGGCTTACTTTTGAGATCCCAGTAAAAAAAAAGCTTAAAATAGAGATTATTTCTTCTAAATTGCGACTATTTATCACCAATGAAAAAATAAATAAATACAAATATCCAAAATTAATATTTAGTTTATATGAAAATACAAATAAATTAATTGGAAAAATTGGCTTAAAAATGATATTTAATGATTGGATTAGTTATGATATAAAAAACATTCTTAATAAATCAATTCAAACATTGAAAAATCGTATTTCATTTATTGTTAGAGTACAAGATCAATTTGGTAGATTTTTACGGCCTTCTAATTTTATTTACGCCATGGATTGTTCAAGTAAGATAATTAATATTTTGTTAAATATTTTTTACCTAATTAAAATCTTAAATTTACTTTCAAGTGGAACATATTGCTTTTCCAAATCTATTGGAAATGTTTCCAAATTTTTTAAATAATGACACATTTAAAACGTTGTTTTATAAAGAAAAGTTTCCTACATTAGATCTTTTGACCATTGAGACTTTGATGAAAAAACAATTTGATAACATAGATACTGAAAAATCAAATTGATTAATTTAAATACAAATATGTAATAAAATTTGCTAATAATTTAAATATGAGTTATATTTTCTATGATTTGCAAGATGACAAAGTCCAGCATAATGCGTCATGCTTGCAATGATAACCATAACATGAAAAATTTGATGACTATTGAAAAACATGTCGAATTTTCCAGGAGCAAGTCTTTCAGGTATGCGAAAACTGTATACAAAAGCTCCTAACAAATAAGTGATGGCCATTTTGATTAGATAATTAAAAGCGCATCCCAGATACGGATCATTAAGAAAGGCAAAATGAGAGCCAGGAACCAAGCCTACAAGTCCAAAGCAAATAAAAACCACTAAGAAGCGATTTAATTAAAGTTGGATTAGAGAAAAAAGATTACCTGATCTAAAAAATCGCTGATGAGGCAGGTGCAAAGAATTGAAGAAGATTAAATAAAGAATGAAAGAGGCCGCCACACATACAATGCCCATGTGAGCCTTCATGTAGATCTGCAGATGGTAAAATGCAAAGTAGATCCAACAAACTACAGATCCAATTATTAAACATACAATTCCTGCATAATCTAACTTGCTCAGAAGCTGTTGGTAAGGTTCGCTGTGACAAGAAAGCAAATGAAATAAAGCAGAGAAATGGAAAGCCAAAATGTTGCACACACTGTAAAGTATCAAAGTAGATACGTCTTCCGGTTCAAACTGATTTGAACCTATTAGACGTATAAGTTCCACAGTGTAGAGCATACTGGCAAATAAATGAGTCCAAATGTTAATGGATTCATTGTGCCAACAAAATACACTGGATAAGCATTTAATTAAAGAGTTTAACTGTGGTCGGTAGCCGGTCCAAATAAATTGGTTGTCTTGCAAGAAAGGCGGCAACTGGTCGAAATTGATACATTGCCAAGCAAACATGTGTCCAGTTAGTTTAGGTGACGGCATATTTATTTTGGGTGCTTTAATTGTATAATTATACTTGTGAATTTTGTGTTTGAAAAGTGTAATTGTTGCAATTTGGTTATTGGCCTAATTTTACTAAGCTAAATTTGAATTAATTTTTTTAGACTTAATTTTTATTGTTAATTTTTAGATTAGTTTGTAAACATTAGTTAATGCTTTAATCCTTAATTATTAGCACTTTCCGTTTTGTTTGAATCTCTAGGTTATTACTTAAGCTGTGCACCTTATTCTTTTTAGTTGATTAATTTTAGCTTATTTTTTTAGCTCACATTTTGTAGCTTATTTTTTGCATCTAAAAATTTAGACTTAAATGCTTGCTACTTAATGGCTTGTTAGGCCAGTGATCGGAACGTCATTATTTGCAAGCTTAGGATGTGGCACTTTTTTAGGCCGCAACATAGGGCAACGAATGAATATAACGCGAACTGTAAAAAATAGCTAACATTGATGTTGTTAGTATTTAAAAAAGATGGAACACTTGTTTACAATGTCCTCACTTTTTTGCCAATTGAACATTGAATGCGCAACACAAATTAATTAGCCATAACTAGGCGAACGATTCAAAACAAGACTAATAGTGGACAGAGGGAGAGCGAAGAAGAGAGAGGGAGGAAAGGGGCAAAATGTAGAAGGGAATAAAAGAACAGACAAGGACAGAAATGAAAGAATAGAAAGAGAAAATAAGAAGAAGGAGAAGAAGGAGAAGAAGGAGAAGAAGGAGAAGAAGGAGAAGAAGGAGAAGAAGGAGAAGAAGGAGAAGAAGGAGAAGAAGGAGAAGAAGGAGAAGAAGGAGAAGAAGGAGAAGAAGGAGAAGAAGGAGAAGAAGAACAAGAAATAAAAATAAGTTAAAAAACACAAACAAGAACACCAACAACGGTAATTAACAACCACACTAGCAACATCATAAACAACAACACTAACAACATCAACAACATCATCAACAACATCAACAACATCAACAACATCAACAACATCAACAACATCAACAACAACACCACAAACGTGAGTTGCCATGGACAATGCGTTGTTGAGGTTGGCATGTGTGTACAGTTGTCGAGACGACAAACACTCATATCGGGATAACACGCGTTTGGAACGTATATAGCTTAACATGAATTGCGCAGACGCAAAGTTGTTGTTTTCCCTTTTTTACTAGTCTAGCATTGGCGGGTCAAGCAGTGCGGAAAACGAGCCGGAGTTTACTGCGCAGGCGTGGCAATGGCTGCCAGCTGGTCCAGCTAAATGGTTGCGATGGCAACAGAACAACTGGCGCTCGTTTTTCGCGCAACAAAAACCCATCTTGAAGACCCGCCCTTCTTGCCCATTCCTGTTTTAACAGCGCAAGCATGCGATTATTTAGGGTTGGTCTATTTGGCTCTCAACAGCCACATTCCGCCCCAACTTAGCCAGTAAAAGTGAAACGTAGGCGGGAAAAGATGCTGGAAGACGGCCAGAAGGCGTAGCTAAAGAGACGGGCGTAGCGGAGCAATTCGACAAATGCGCAGACGCGGCCACCGAATTGTGCGTCTGCCAGAAACAACACTGCAAGCTGTGTCTCCAGCTGTTCTGCAAACTCGCCGCAACTCTTCTCTGCACAACTCCATTGTGAACGTCTTCTTCATCCGCATCCGCCGGCCGAACTGGTCATCCCTTGGTAAAATCTTAATCCTAATCCAGCTGTTTCTTGCACCTAAATCTTAACCTGATCCTAATCCTTTTGTTTTGGCCCTCTCTGTTTTTCCGTTTTCCTTTCCTTTGCTTTTCTGCTTTCTCTTTCTTCTCTGCGCATCAGTTTCTTCTCTTCTTAATCTTTCATCTCTCTTCTCACTTTTCTTCATCTATTTTGTGCTTTTTTTCGTCACTTTCTTTCGTTTTTGCCTCAATTTTTCCTTTATTTATCACTAACCATCTTTGTTCTTACACTTTTTTCACAACTCTTTTCTTTACCACTTTCTTCACTCTCTTTTCTACCACTTCTCTACTACTTTCTTCTGAAAAACACTTCCAAAAAAAACTCTTCTGAAAAACACTCTTCTACATCCCATACTTTTATCAACATCTCAATTTCTTATAAGTAATTCTCCTTAAAAATATTGTTTTCTTCTTTACAGGCAAAAGTGTCTCTACAACAACTCATGATTAAGCATCTTTTGCAATAATTACCAAATTATGAATTATATATTATTATTTACTTATTTACGCCTATTAACCATTGTTGACTACCCAGACATTGCCCAGTTACAAACCAAATTACAAATTAAACTAATAACCCAATTTTTAGCCCAGTTACTAGTACAATTATAGTTTGTCATTGTTTAAGTGCATCTAATTTGTGAACGTCATCTTTAAAACATCGTCTTACTTATTAGAAATCATTTTATTAGACAATGCTTTTCTGCAATAAACAAAAAGCCATAATCAGCTTTATTATGCAAATAAAATGGTGATTAAATGAAACTAGCCAAATTTTAAGTGATATTCAAAAAAAAAAATTATCTAAAATTTTAGTTCAATCAAAACAAAATTCAAGCAAATCTTAAACTAAATTTAAGTTAAGCTAAACAAAATTCAAGTTAAACTGGAGTAGTCAAGGCAAAATTGGCAGCCAAATAAAGTAAAATTAAGTTAGGCAAAACTAAATCAGGCATAGTTGATCATATTGGACACTAATTTGCCAAAATAGCCGTCATTCTTAATCAGTTTCTTAGATATATAACAAAAACCATATGTTTAATTTCGCTCACCTTCATTGACTCACTTTTTTTACACAGTGAATTACTCAACCAAGTGAACTCTTGCCTAGTGATTACAAACTGTTTACACAAGTTTCTGTTTTTATTTCACTTTAACATTATCCTATTTGCTTTAAGATTATTAGTTACAGACTAAAAAACATGGTAAATTGATCACAATTAACTTGATAGTTTGAAAGATTCGATTGTTTGCAATTTGTGCTAAATTTAAATTTAATTCAACGTTAATCTGTACAAAATTGAACAACAGAAAACTAACTTTTAAACTGAACGTTAAAGTCTACAAGGTGCAGAAAGAGCGAGTGAGGTGTACAAATGAAGTGGTGTAGTGAAAGCTATCTTGCCTAGCACTAGTAATTCATTTGTAACCTCGAGCAATTGGTCTAAACTGGCCTTTGATAAGTTCGAGATCAGGTCACAACCAGTTCGAAACTAGTTTTTTGAAATTATTTTGTTGTTTTGTTTAGGACGAACATAGAACGTGTTTACATGAACGTATATATAAGCTTAAGGTAAGTTGTGGTAATACTGAGAAATGTGAAAAAATGTGAAAAAATATGAAAAGCAAAAAAAGCAATGCATGTTCACCAATTAGTGAACGTTTGTGTAATGGCTGACAATTCACCATTGTGCTACTTTTGATCTGTGTCTTAAGTTTTTGCTTGAGATTATCTTATAAATGTCTAAATCTAATATTATTTTTGTACTATGTAGATTGAATTGGCCAATCTGAATTCGCCCTAGACTTTAAAATCTTTGCCTGGTGAACATGATCAAAAAAGAAGCGGACATTTCGGTGGCCACCAACACAGGCATAGTGGCAGGTACAAACGCTCCTTCAATTTCAGTTCCGTTTGCCGCCATAAGTAATTCTTCAGCTGTGGCAGCGGTACCCAATGTGGCTGCAGTTTCTCAAATTGCCGCCCAACCGGCCTCAGTGATCTCGATGTCTTGGGCTAGCGCTTCTTCCGGAGGCTCGAGCGGGCTATCTGGTAACGCCAGTCTGCGTCCAAACAACAATTTGGGCAATTTTGCAGCCACTTCCGGTGCTGCCGGAGGAGACCCTCAACCAGCTACTATTAGAGTAATTCCTGGTACTTTGGCTCAACAGTCAGTAGTATCGGTGGGTAGTTCTTCGTTCGTAAATGTAAAAAGTGGAACCAATCAATCCCAAATGAATACATTGCCTCCAGTTTCTCAGCCTAATACACCTATTCGCGTGTTGGATTCCAAAAGTTTGACCACTCATCATGCTAGTAGCAACAGTCCAGGACAATCATCTGCGACTCATTCGGCTGCTCATCCTGCTGCTCATCCTACTGCTCATTCTGCTGTTCATTCTGCTGTTCATTCTGCCGCTCATCCCAATTCTAATCTTCCGCATCCTTCCACTGCACATTATAATACCATAGCTCAACAGCAGTATTCACAATCGCATGCCGTTTTATCTACCCCTTCTGTTCATTTAGCAGCAGTTTCTGCGGCTATTAATAAACAAAATGCCACTTCGACTGGTCGAAATAGTGTAGGTTTGATTCAAGACACCAAACAATTGCAGCTACAACAACAACAGCAGCAGCAGCAGCAGCAGCAACAACAACAACAACAACATGTAACTTCTGTTGCCGTCCAACCACACAATCCTGTGGCTAATCATGCTCTTCATCCTTTAAATACTACTAACATCCACCACGTGTCTGGTGTGATTAGCAACAGCGTCAACAATTCCACTTCTAACGTTACAACTCAACAGCAGCAGCAACAATTTCAAAGACTTAAAGTTGAAGACGCTCTTTCTTACTTGGACCAGGTGAAGTTTAAGTTTAACAACCAACCCCAAGTGTACAATGATTTTCTTGACATTATGAAAGAGTTCAAGTCGCAGTCGATCGACACACCTGGCGTAATTCAAAGAGTGAGCAATTTGTTTAGAGGTCATCCTGAACTAATAGTTGGCTTCAACACTTTTTTACCGCCTGGTTACAAGATCGAAATGCAGGCAAACGATCAGGTTAATGTGAGCATGCCAAACAGGACCACTTCGGCAATCATCATCAGTGGTCCTCCGACTTCGGTGTCCAGCAACAATCTACCAGTCACTAGTAACGTTACGCCAACTAGTAATAGTGTAAACAATAGTGGCAACAGTAACAATAACAACAGGTCTTGCTCCCCAGGCCATGTGACTAGTTCTAGCAACAGTTTAAAGTCGTTCAACACCAATGCACTGCATGCATTCATCTCAAACACAACTCAACAAACTCAGCCAAGGAATGCTTCCACTGGCGAACCTCACCATCTATCATCTATACACAACACGCCCAATAATGGCATCAGTTCCAACAGTAGCACCAACAGCGCACCTGCGTCTCAACCCGTTGAGTTTAATCACGCTATTAATTATGTAAATAAAATTAAGAACCGCTTCCAGGGACAGCCCGAAGTTTATAAACAGTTCTTAGAGATCTTGCATGCTTACCAAAAAGAGCAAAAAATTTTGAAAGAAGGCAAAACTCCCGAAAATAAACCTCTTACAGAGAGCGAAGTCTATTCCAAAGTGGCCAAACTGTTTCAAAACCAAGAAGATTTATTGCAAGAATTCAGTCAATTTCTACCTGAGTCCAATTCGGCCACGTCGGCAGTTGGTAGTTCGTCCATGTTTAGTGCTGTTAGCCAAAATGCCCATCCAAGCTCTCATTATTCATCTCTTGTTCACTGTCCTGTAAACACCAATTCCACCGGACACAACCACGACAGGTCCATTAACAATTTGAACACCTCATCCATTTCTACTGCTTTGTCTGCTGCCCAGCATGTAGACAGTTTGGCCCATCGCTCTAATAACAACGAACACGGAGCCATTGTAAAAAGGCCCATCATTCGAGGAGGTAAGTTTCTTTTTATCTTTATTTTTTAATTTACTATTCTAATCTTTTTTTTTTAACAAACTTACAGTTAAACGACAAGGCTCTACTACCAATGCCACTACTTTCTCACCTTCTGTACACTCACCTGGCAAAAAACCTAAAATGACCTCTTTACGAGATGTCACCTTAGCCGAGGCCAGTAAATATGCTTCTTTAAACGAGTACGCGTTTTTTGACAAAGTTCGCAAAGTACTCAAGAACCATGAAGTTTATGACAACTTTTTACGATTTTTGGTTCTCTACAATAATGAAATCCTTTCCAGGAGCGAACTTCTATCTATGATGACCAATTTTCTTGGCAAACATCCAGAATTATTAAAATGGTTTAAAGATTTTATGGGACTTAAAACTTCTGAAAATAACGGCAGTTTAAGCAATTGTCAATACAATAACCAATTTAATCAAACCAATTCAAATGTTAATAATAACTTTTTTGAACCTATCCCCGGAAGGGTGGTCGGTATTCGAGAAAGAGAGCGCGAAATAATCAATTCTGAAGTTGGAATGGAAATTGATTATGCTTCTTGTAAACGTTATGGAGCTTCATATCGCGCTTTGCCAAAAAATTATCCACAACCTAAATGCTCCGGAAGAACCCAACTTTGCAAAGACGTACTCAACGATACCTGGGTCTCATTTCCGTCTTGGTCTGAGGATTCTACTTTTGTTACATCTAGAAAAACTCAATATGAAGAGTACATATATAGATGCGAAGATGAACGCTTTGAACTAGATGTGGTTATTGAGACCAATTTAACAGCTATTAGAGTATTTGAAGCATTGCAAAGAAAACTTAATCGAATGACACCTGAAGAAAGAAGTAAATTTGAACTTGATGACACTCTTGGAGGCTCTAGTGTCGTAATCATTCAGAGGGCAATCAGAAGAATATATGGCGATAAAGCTATTGAGATAATTGAAGGACTGAAAAAAAATCCGGCAGTTGCAGTACCATTGGTTTATCGAAGATTAAGAGCCAAAGAAGATGAATGGAGAGAAGCGCAAAAACAATTCAACAAGGTTTGGAGAGAGCAAAATGAAAAGTATTATTTGAAATCTTTGGACCATCAAGGCATTAGCTTTAAACAAAATGATATCAAATTTTTAAGATCTAAATCTTTGTTAAATGAAATTGAAACCATATTTGATGAACGTCACGAGCAAAACGAAGAAAACATGGATTCTAATTCAGCCAACAGTTTAGGTCCTCATATGACATTTGTATATAAAAACAAACAAATGATAGAGGAAGCTTGCAATTTAATAATTCATCATGTAAAACGACAGACTTCGATTCATAAAGCAGATAAGCAGAAAATTAAGCAACTTTTAAAACATTTCATTCCTGACTTTTTTGCCACATCTCGTGGAGAATTGAGTGACGATGAAATGGAAGATGCAGACACAGAAGAAAGCGTTCCAAAAGATAAAGAATCAAAATGTATAAAAAATAATCTTCTTTTAAAAGATTTCAAAAATCATTTTAGTTTAAGCAATACTTGCTCTCAAAATGCTGCTAATCAAAAGCCTATAAATATAATGTTGAATTCTCTGGAGGTGGACACTTATGCACTGTTTATATTTAACCAATCTTGGTATTTATTCTTCCGATTGCATCACATTCTTTGTGAACGATTAGGTAAAATGTTTGAAAGATCTAAAATAATTGCAGAAGAAGAAGCAAAAGAAAAATCTTTTAAAAAAGACTCTCCAGCAGTAGCATTAAGGTTAAAGCCAAAAGGTAAATTTATTTTATCTTTAAAATTTTTTTTTAAATTTGTTTTTAATGTATTTTTTTAGCTGAATACGACGCTGACAATTATTTCAATGGTTTGATTGACATGGTGAAACAAGTTCTAGATGGAAATTTAGATTCAAATCAATATGAAGATCAATTGAGGGAAATGTTTGGCATACATGCTTATATATCATTCACACTAGACAAGGTGGTGCAGAATATAGTCCGCCAATTGCAACATATTGTATGTGATGAAAGCTCAATTCAAAGTACTGAATTGTTTTTGGAAGCAAGTAAATATAATGCAACTGGTGGTAGCTGTTCTACTGCCCATCTTAGAGCATCACAAGAATACGCTTACCAGAAAAAAGCGGAAAGTTTGTTAAACGAGGAGAACATTTATAAAACCATCTTATATAAAGACGAGGGCAAACTGACCATTGAATTAGTGGACAGTGAATCCACTGACAGTGAAGATGAATGTGCTCCCACTGTAAAATGGTCTGACTACATTGAACGATACGTTAAAGATAATGCTGAAATTTCCGAGGCTTTAAAGCAAAGACTAATGCGAAAACCATTGTTTTTGCTTAGGCGGATTAATGCTTTTCGCGAAACTGATACTCGAGATCTTTCTATTCTAGACAAAGAAGAAAACGTCGACAAATGTAGCAAAAATCTGGAAATAGTTGAAAACACTGAGTGTAAGTTCGATATGAATTCGTTCAAAGCAGTTTTCTTAACCGACACCGGATCTTATCTCTATCGAACCAAGTCATTACTTAAAGCCCGACTAAGTCACAAAGCGGTCACCGCAAGGTTGAAAAAAAAGTTTAGTGTTTTTCATCAGAATTGGATAGATAAAAACTGCACTAAAGAAATGATTGACAAATGTGACGATTGGCTTAAAGGTTTAATTTACAAAGATGTAAAAATTGAGTCAGATAAGTGATTTGTTACTTCGATTAGAGCAAAATTAAGCTATTTCTACCAAGATTTATTGTATTTTAGTTGGTGAATGTTGATTAAGTTTTACTTATTCGTTGAAAAAATAGTAGTGTTTTTATATACTAAGTTACGTTAGTCGTCATAGATTTTTTTTGTACATTTTTTTACTTAAGATCAAGACACAATTTGTATTATAAAATAATTTTATTTTTTTTAACTTAAACAATTTATATTACCTATTTTTTCAAAAAGAAGATATATTTAAAATATATGACGAAATGTGTGTATATATGTACAAATTATATACAGTGTACTTTTACATTTTTAGTAACAAGCAAAAAGCATCTTATTTTTTGGCAACAGAAATTTGTGATTTGCTTTATTCGCAAAATATATTTTTTTTTCGCCAACAGAATTCAAATGAAACAAATTTATTTTTCTTATTAGTCGCAATTCATACAATTTAATCATATTCGAAATAAACAAATAATTAATTGTTGCAACAATTACCGGCGTCTGACTATCTAAAATTGACAAAATTGAAAAATTTTGTTTTTAATGTTTGATTGACCGGCCATCGCTTCAAATTAAACAAAAGGTTCTCTTTCACAGCTATTCGCAATCACAAACACAAATCAAAAATGTAAAGTTATAAACTGTTTGAAATAAAGTTTCAATTTATTTAGTACATATTAAGTCTGTTTACAGGTTACTATTGGCTTGTTTAATTTTAATTTCGACTCAAGTAGTTCATTGTAAGAATGTTTCCATTACATTTTATAATACCTAAGTATATTAATTTTAAAAATAATATATTTTTGTCCTTAGCTTTTTCCAAAGATACTGTGCATGAATAGTAAGTTAATTTTTAAAATCCATTTTTAAAATAATCTTTTTTAAGCTTGCAAAAAGACGTAAAACTATATTTTTTATGTTTCTTGGCTTTTGTTGGACTTATTTGTCTTTTGTTTCTTATCATTTTTGTTCGAGATTTAAGTGAGTAACTTTAATTTTACGTGGACTATTTTATAATTTACTCTTTCTTTCTATGCATAAAGATAATAAAAGAAAAATAAAAAATTTGAGTACACCAATGAAAAAAAGATGCATTGAACCTGTTTTCGATATGAGACCATACAATTCATTTATAATTGATCAGGATATTTTTTGATTATTTAGTCTAATTCATTGATTAGTGAATTAAAATGTTCCGCATTATCTGAATACAAATGATGTCCTGCATTTGGAACTGTGCTGACTTTTAAAGAATCGCAAGAAAATATGTTTTTTAAAGTTTCATACTTTTCACTGTACAACCAACTTTGAGATGCATAAATAAAGTGTACACAAATTTTTTTGTCAAGATTACTTGCTCTATCTATCAATGGTCTTTTTGCACAAATTTTTGAATCGCATAATTTCCGAAATACTACTTCTCCAGATGGTTTTCCTGCATTACAATGGTAAGCATATCTAAGAATTTCATAAGAATTGTTTTCTCCCATCAAAGGCACAAATCTGCGTCTCAAATCATCACGAATTGACATGAGTTTGGGACCAAATGGTCCGCTTGCACGAATTATAGCTAATGGATTAAAATGCAAAGAGATTTTTACTATGGCTTTTACAAAAGAAGGAATTCTGGAGATAATTTTTTCGCTAACAGATTTTCGACTAAAACCCCATGGATCGGCCAACACTAAAGTTTTGATGTGGTTTGGATATTTGAGAGCATAAGACATGGCCAAATAGGCTCCAAAAGAATGGCCAAGTAAAATAAATTTTTCGTTTAAGTTCACGTTTTTCCTCCACGTTTCAAGAGAATTAATTATTTCTTCTTCTGGAGTGTTTGACAAATTGAAGTTTGGTCTTGAACTTCTACCAAAACCAAGCAAATCAATGGCATAAACCTTTCTAAATTTGGCTAATTCATCAAAATTTAATGTCCAGAAAGCTGTTGCAGCTCCAAAGCCGTGCAGTAAAACAATTGAAGTTTTAGGATCTGAAGATAAGGAGGCCATTTCAAAAGTCCAAATTTTTTTCTCATTGTTATCGCTTCGCTGCTCGTCAACACTGACAAAATATTGCTTATAAGGATTTTTTAAGTAACTCAAGATTTTGATTTCAGAAGCTTCGAGCTCAGCATCTGAGGTTTGGATCCATCTTAATCTATGATGACCAAACGGCATATTCCAAAGAGCTGCTAGCCTAAAAAAATGAAATTTAATATTTTTTCAGTGTAGAGACAGTTTCTACCTGGAGAAAAAGGTAGGAATTGCGACTTTCATTTTTACTTTTAAAGACATTCACAATTGTTTGGGTCAAATTAAATTTGGCTTGTTTACCACATAGGAAAAGGGGTGATGTCTTAATTGCATGTTTAGAAATATTTATTTATCAACTTCAAAAAATTGCTTCACGACTATTGAAACGCAATAAGTTGATTAAATTCAAGCAATAGCTATTATTTTTAATTATTAAAGCTCACGCAGCTTTTTAACCAAGTATAAATAAGGGTCTTATAGTGGTAAAACAAGCCATTAGATGGCCCCTTGAGTTGTTTATGCCATAACTTTATATGTGCGAGGGTGGTAGTTGGCAAAGGGCAAGATGATGGGCAAACGATGAGTAAGATGATGCAAATAAGCAAATGCCAAGAAAAACTAGATACAAGGAAGCAAAAAGCCAAATAAGATGCTCAACTAGGTTTTTGTCTTAAATAGATGGGCAAGCCAATAAGACACTACAGGCAAACAAAGATTGAGGGCAGAAACTAGTTGACGGGTGATTTCGCCAAACCAAAGTCAAACTGACCTGATCAACTGATTCGCCAAATAAGACTATTTCAGCCATCCTAAGTGCAACTGCCCCAAATACATTTCGACAGCTTTTTCAAATCAAAATGTTTTATTCTCAACTTCATTTTTCAACTTGCATGCCAGCTTATTTGCAAATTCAACTTTTGTCCTCTCTGGTCCAACTACAATTTCAAGACTTTGTTTACTGTTTGTGAATAGTGTCCAATTATGACTATTTTTCATTTAGCTGCAGACATCAAACAACTGATGCAATTCTATTGTCTAATGAAACCACTTTGAACACAAGGAAAAATGTGATTGAATTACTTGATTTCTTGTTATTTGTGTTTCATTGTCTGTCACAATTGATTGGTGCTCAGTTGGATTCAACTTTAATTGCGTGTGTACCTGTATTTTTATCAATAGATTTATTTCACGTTTACAACAATCAACAAACCAATTACTTTGTATTTCTTCTTCTTTATAATAGAAAATGTTTATTTGATCTGACTATTTGCACAATTTTTCAATAACTAATCTTCTAATATATGATGTTAATTGCTTTAACGACAAATGTTTTTTGCAAATTTCCTCTCAACTAAAAAAGTTTTCACAATTTTTCAATAAAAAATTGTGGTCTGTTTGCTTAAACCCAATTTAATCAAAAACGTATTCTTAATTTTTTTTAATCTCGTAACTCGTTCTTATCTAAACAACGAGTAAAACTTTTTTGTTTAATTAGTGTTAATCGTGTTTTAAGGTTAACTCTTATTATTTAATTAATTAATTTTTAGTAACTGATTATTAAACTACAAAAAACTAATTGCAATCGTATGTAGTTTTTATTTAATTTACCTAAAGGTTTTAGATTTTAATCATAATTTTCCTCTGGATTTCATAGCCTATTATAAACATATTATGTGCTTTTTGAGTCATAAAAAATATTTTTTTTTTTTTTAAATTGATCGAAAAATTAATTTGGTAATTTTTTACATATTTTAGTGTTTCAATAATAAGGACATAAGTGTATAATTTAAACAAATTTTATAAAATTCAATTTTTTTTTCGTCAGCATTGGACCTATCATTTTTTAAATGACATGTTTGGACATTAAACATTTTGTCAAACATGAATTAGGTCAATGTTAGGTTAGTGATTTTATTGTTCAAACGACAAAATATGTTTTTTATAGTTAAATTTTTTTTTAGTGTTTGCAAATTAAAAATATTATTTAAAAATAAATCAAAATTAGTTAAATGTGAAAAAAAATATTTATAAACTTTTGAATTGATTTAAATTTTAACTTTGAACTAAATAAAATTAATGTGTAAATAATGAAATGGTTAATTGACTATTGGCCAAAAGGTTCATTATTGGTTTAGATGATTTAGATTGGCGCACCTAAAAAAACGCGCGGGTGATTAGTCAGTCAATTTCACATCACTACGCATCATTAAGGCTTCGTGCCTTGGCTTGGCCGCATCTGATTTACTGAAGTAAAGATGATCATTTTTTAAATAAACTATAGTGGACAATCTAAACGTGCATCCGATCTGCTACAATCAGAATTAGTACGCAATTTCTTTAAAAAGTCCAAAATAAATTAATTGCTACATTTTGCCATCTATAAGTTTGAGTCTATAGCGAAAATGTGTTTTTCCAATATAAATTTCGTGTTTTACTATTTTAAGCGTAACCAAGAATGGCTTGTTTAAAAAATTAAACGCATTGGCCCATTTGCAATTGTTATTTACATCACAAACAGCTGCTTGTTTTTTATTTATTTCTTATTTGACTGCTGTTTTAATCAATTCAGTTTTTGTCTGAAATTCAAATTTGTAAGCTAATCGTGGGATGCTTAAAATGATGTTTAAAAAATAATTTGCAAGCGACTTGTTCTATTATATTTAAAATATTGATTCTAGAAAACTTAAAATTGCTGCAATTTTTGATGGTCAACTTATTTTTTCATTTTATTTGATCTATAAATAACAATTTTTGAATGATGTTAAAATTTTTGGATTAATTTGAACTTAAAACTAGTTTTCATCTTTTCAACCAATCTTATTGCTTTATTTGTTTATAGGACAAGATGTAAAAAACGCCTTGAGCAAAATCAAATGAATCAACCATTTGTTTCTTATTTAACTTGACTGGACACAGAAATTATTTGCAACAGATTAGCAGCTGGACATATTTTACAAGTTAGTTATATAGTTTTTCAATCACTGTGTTAAATTGTTTGATTTATTGATTCGTGTTATACTAGTGATTTGTTAATTATGATGGAAAAGCTTTTTAACAAATTCTTTATTCATACATGAAATTACTAGAATCAATCGGCATTGTATTTATGTTTGATTAATTTTTCAATTATTGATTCAATTATTTTTAATAGATATTGTACTTTTGCATGACCAAAGCGAGAAAAATTTTAGAAAAAATAATAAAAAGTTTTTTTGAATTTATTTTTATCAGTTTATAATAAATGAACAATTGTTTTAAATTATTTTAAATATTAAAAATCAAATTATTTTTTTTTTTAAACAATCAACTATCCATTAAATTATAGTTTTTAACCATTTATAAATCAAGTTTTTTTGATGATGATATAAGTTTTTAACAGCTGTAAATAGTTTCAATTTTTATCATTAAAATAAATCAAATAAAAAATAAATTTATATCAATTATTTGTGGTTTAAAAAATTTATATTTTAAATTATTTTTTTTAATATATTTTATAAAAAAAAATATATAATTTAAAATGCATTATAATTAAATAATAAAAAAAAAAATATTTAATTTATTAATCTAAATTAATATTTAAAAAAAATATATTTTAAGCATCTTGTGAAATTAATAATAATTATATTTTAATACTTGTTTTTTTTTTCTTTAACTATTTAAAGATAAAAAAATTCAATAATAAAAATAAAATATGCTAGACAAATTTTAATTAATCAAGAAAAGTTTTTTTTTTCATAGACATCATCAATTCTTAGAAAATACTTGAAATCTTTAACTTTGCAAATTTATCCGGTTGCAACTGGATGCATTTAATTGTAAATGCATCACAGCAACAAATGATTAAGTAATTAAATTAATAGCCAACTGTAACATTTAATTGAAGAAAGTTATTAATTTTAACTTTGATAAAATGTAATTTTTTTTCACATGTTGATCAGCTAACTGTAAGTAAATATTTACCATATTGCTTATGAGTTTTAAAACAAAGAAACAAATATAAATATTTAAAGAAAAACTATTGAAACAACAGGTGTTTGGACACTTTCAATTATTAATTAAGGTTTAACGTTTGATTTACAGATTTAACAACAATATAAAAGATGTGCTGGTAAAAGTTTTAATTACGAGTAATTGGCAAAGCAATCAAATCAAGTAATCACAATTAGCAGTTGCATCCGCCGCCATCAAGAACAGAGGCCAATTTTTGATAAGATAATCGGTCGGTCGGCTCGGGAACAAAAGATGCGACTTTACTATACTGATAAAATTAGCGTGTGAAGTGCTTGCCGACATGCAGCTTCACCATAATTAGATAAGATAAGAATGAAAAATAAAGAAAAATGGAAAAGCCAAGAAGACTAGCAACAGCTAAGAAAATTGCATTTGACCATTTGATGAACGCAGTTCCTAACTTTTGGCCATTGAAACCACTTGATCCATTTTCTGAATCAGCAAATTTAAACCAACGGTTTAAAAAGGGTCCACATCTGATTGATGCTTTGTCTAATAAGCAAAACATAGCTACTTTTATTTGTCACCAGTTGATCGCACCACAGTTTTGTAAGTATCCATTTAGCAACTTTAACAGTTGCAATTTACTTTGAACAAGCAAAAACTCAATTGGAATAATAGTGTATTAAATAATTTCAAAGAAAAAGATTGACGTATTCATTCAAGATTGATTGAAACAAGGTAAAGAGGGGAATAAAGATTAAAAAATAAATGAAGAAAAACAGATTTTAATAAAAAAGGCTAAAAAAACATGTGAAAATTGATGAGCGAAAAAAAAATTATATTTTTAAAATTTTATAGTTCAAGTTCTAATGTAATTTATTTTAATCCAAAGTTTAAAATGATTTTAAGAATAAGATAGTTTAAATATTTTAATGTTAAAATTTAAAATTTTTAAGAAATTTAATTTAGTCATTTTTATGATACAATGATGAAGACATTAAATAAAATAAAATTAAAATTAATGTAGAATTAAACAATTAATTTTATTATTAAACCTTGAATTATATTTTAATTTATCTGAAAATAAATATAAAATTTTAAAAACATTTGACCTGTAACAACTTAAATTGACAAGCAAGTTTATTATTCAATTTTATGAACAATGATGGCAATTTGCCCAAGTAGATGCAGCCGACATTCAATTTTTTTTATCTGACTAATACTGTTGTTGGTTTTTTACAGTTATTGGTCTATTAATTATGGCACTTAAGTTTGCCGCCATCTTCTAACACGCATTTTGAGCAAACATTAGAAACTAATCTGTCGGCATAACGCCCCAATTAATCAGCCACTTTGCAACATGTTTGACTTTACCTATGTGTTTGTTTTTTTTTTATTTTGCCAGACCAAGAAAAATAAATTTTTAAATTCAACCGAAATCGAATATAAATTAAGTATTAAATAATACATAAACTGACTAAAAAAAAAAAAAAAAAAAAAAATTGCAACAAACTTTTAAATTAAAAAGTTTCAGGCGACAAGTGATATTCGAACAGTAAAAAAAAAATCTTGCAAAATGCAACTGTTTCTTGAATAAACCGGACTGATAAATATAAGATGTTTAATTAAGTAATTGGAAAAATATGTAAATAATAATTGCCATTTAAGAAAACATACTTTTTATGACACAGTAAGGCAGTAGCTGGGGACAGTGGCCCGATCGGAACAGTCGGTGTAAGTGTGGTAAGCTGCCAATGTAAAGAACACGCTCTTACTAGCTGTAAGAAAGCGGGGGCGGCTGACAACCAAGCCGCCCACTCATTATCTTAAGTGAGTCCGTCTATCGCTCGACCGAAGATTAGGACAAGAGCGGCGTCTTAAGACGAACAGTAGGATGCGCAAACATGGCGGCATCTGTTTTAAGATCACTTTTCCAATATTATTTGCCCACTACTTAATCAACTAATATTCACATTCCTTTATATTATTTCCTATTTCATCTTCTTTTTTTTTTAATTTTTTAACTAACTTTCTTTTTTGTCACTTCTTCTTATAATTTAATGTTTATTATATTTTTACAAAGTGCACATTGCCAAACTATTTAATATAAATTATTATGGTAATATAATTAATTTTGAGTATTTATTTTTTAATCATAAATAAATATAAAAAGACAAAAAAAAACAAATTTGGCCATATCAACTTATCATGTGATCAACGTCATGTGATCAGGTTCAAAAAGAATTGCTTCATATGACTTATTAAAAAACTCGTCCTCTGAATCACCTGAGTGTTATAAATGACGAACACATTTAATAATGAAGTGTTTTTCTTGACATTAAACACTTGATCCCTCAATTAAGATGAAAATCTGGAATACTTACACTCAATACTAAATCCGTTTGTTGTACAATTATTGATTCGTAATTGTTATGCAAAAAAATAATCTTTATTAATAAAATATTATTATATATGTATTTGTGTATAAATATTTTAGTAAAACAGTTTATTTTTTTCAAATTTTATTCTGATTAAAATATCCTTCAAGAACATTTGCGTTTTGTTTCTATTTCAAGATTAGTGAAGCAACTATGCACAATTATTATCAAATGATTGATTCGTTATTAAGCAACTGGCTAAATAACTGAGAAATATTTTTATGCGCAAGATGTTCACATGGCTAATTGCAATATTTTATGTTTGGTTTTGTAACTTTACCTTGACATTGGTAAACGGGCTAAAAGATAAAACTGCAATAAAAAATTTGATTATTTTAATCTAAATTAGTTGTTGCAAAGTATTTGTAAATCATATCCGACGGATGCAACTCACCGATTTAACGTTAAATAAGCAAATATTAAAACTTTAAACAAGAAATTAGTGATACTAGTGATGATGCTTGATTTTAGTGTTGGTGTTGCTAGTTTACGTTGATAGTAGCAGTTTTTTTTAAATAAAACAAGAGGATTGCATCGGTAACAGTGGGTTTGTTTTAAAAGAATCGTGACACTCGCACCTTGTTTACCTGCGATTAAATTTTGGATTAGACATTGGTTTTAAACCATGGGCCAAGCCTAATCATGATCTGACAGCAAAAAGGCAAGGTCCAATGGCACGCATTAGCACGAGTTGCTTTCAATAATGCTACCGATGAACTATTTTTTTAATTTCTTTCCCTTTTTTTTCCATCTTTATTTATTTCAGTACTAATATTTTTTTTGTTGTTTTTATCATCTCATGTTTTTGAGCGCCCTAAACCACTGGCTATAAACACGGGCGATTGTGCAGGTAAATTTTCATTGAGAAATCTATTTGCCCTCACCTTTAACAAATCTGGCTTAAGGCAGATATATGAACACTCCTAGAACACGCTCTGCTTATGGCCTTACCAATTTGTGATTAGAATCAACTAAAAGATAACCAGTTTTTTCATATATTGGTTAAATGCGATTATTTCAGTTTCATAACTTATGTCCATTTTTTTAAAGTTATTGTTTTAAGTTTAAATATTTTTGTTGTCGTTGCTTTAATCTTGAATTATTTTATAATTTAAACATGTGTTAATTAAATCAACAATTTTTTCAATTTGCAATATTTTATGAACAAGTTATAAAATTTTTTATAACTACAAATTTTTATTTGAATATTTAAATATTTAAATATTGACAAAAAGAAATTTAAATTTAGACTTCATAATATTGCTACTTTTTTTAAAAAAATTAACTTTGTTTAAAATTATTTACAGTTTATTATTAACATCTGTTATTTCTAAAATATAAAATTAATTATTTTTTCAATCATTTAAATAATCAAATTTTTTATTTCAAGTTAATATTTACATTTGAAAAAAAAATCCTCATAAAAAATTTATTACTTTATTTTGTTTCTTGTTTTGATAAAAAAAAAAATCAAGTTTTAATGGAAAAATAAAAAAAAAAATATAACTTAAAATAAAAAAACTTTAATTACAATTCAAATATTATGATTTTATTGAAATTAAATTGTGATGTTCTTGTCTATTCTAAACCTATTTGCATAGATCATTAATCATTTGCCGCCGCTAATCATGTTTGATTTACACCTTAATATTGTCTAATCTTTATAAATTTTTGCAGAGCAATGTTCATGAATATTTTTCTTTAAGTAGATTAAATTATATATAAAAAAAATAGCATAAAAAAAACAAAATACCGTTGATGTACATTTAATTAAATTTGGAAAAATCTCAATATATATATATATATATTTATATATTTTATATTTAGCCATTTGAAATAGAATATTAATTATTTTACAATTTGTTTCGGTGTAAATACACTATATATTGTTTGATTAATAATGAACTTTGATACAAGTGAAAATTTTAATGATATAATTATTAATGAAAAATATGTAATTGACAAATGATTCGAGTTTGTTCGTTTCGTGCAAATAGCTCGAACACATAATTAAGTGCACAAAGCCGACCAAAAAATTAAACTAGAAATAAATGTATTAAAAAAAAGAAGTAGCAAAAAAGTAAACACTAGTAAATTGTAATATAAAGTACGATAACAAAACAAACAACAACAAAAATTGCAACAAGATAAAAATAATGAAAAATTAGCAAAAAATAAAAAATAAATGAGCAAATGAAGAAACTATGGACAGAAATGACCAGTAAAGATATAAACTAATGTAAGATAATTGAAGAGAATGTTTAAGATGATTGCCAAGAATGAATTATGATAAAAATGAATTTAGTTTACTACGTCTAACAACATATCTTCTTTAACTAGTACAAAACGTTCTTCATCTTCACCAAATTCTTGATGATCCATTTCTGAACTGGAACAACTTTCCTCTCCATCTGAGCTTTTTTTGAGATCACTAAAGCTCAATCCAAGTTTAGACAGGTTAGATTTGCCTGTGGCAAGATCAACATTGCCATTTGTGTTATTGCCATTATTACCTAAAGTATGCGTTAACATATGACGACGTAAATCACAATTACGACGGAACTCCTTGCTGCATTCTACACAGGTGTATGGTTTTATATCAGTATGAGTAAGCGAATGTGTTTTGAGATTAGATCTTTGATTAAATGAACGACCACATATGGTGCAATTATAAGGTGAGTTAGGAAGATGTTGATTTTTATGCACCATCAAAGTTCGATTTTGACAAAATCCTTTTCCACATTCATTACATTTAAAAGGTTTATCTTTAGAATGAATGTATCTATAAAAAAATGAAAATAAATAAAAAAAGATAAGTTAGATAAGAAAAAAAAAAAGTTGTTAAAATTAAAAGTCAAAAAGCTAAAATATAGGTTTTAGGCCATGTATGACCTATAGATAAAAGTTCGAAGTACCTATAAAACTGGTTTTTCGAAACTTTGAATAATTCAAATTAAAATTTTTTTTTTTTATTTACCTATGATCTCTAAGATGATCTTGTCGTCTAAATGCTTTACCACAAATATCACAACTGTATGGTCTTTCGTCAGTATGTGTACGTTCATGTATTAATAGATTGTATGATTTAGTAAAATGACGATTACAATATTTGCAAATAAATTCTTTTTTTGGTCTTGAAGATGTTCGACCAGCTTTGCTAAGTTTGCGTTCAAGATAGCCTGGATTAGCTTGTAAACTGGCAGCAAACATGTAAGGATTAAAAATATTTGGATAACTTCCAGTATTTGAGATTATGCTTTGACTGAGATTGCGCGAAATTGCACATAATTTATTTCCGTTAGAATTGGATAATTTTGAACCATTAGCTTTGACGCTTACAATAGGCACAGATGCAGAACTAGCACTTGAATTGGCTGAAGAATTCAAGCTATTAGCACTAGTTGTGATGGAATTGATAGAGTTAATAGAATTAATAGAGTTGATAGAATTGATAGAGTTGACAGAATTGATAGAATTGACGGAATTAATAGAATTGATGGAACTGTTAATGTTGACCATGTTGACCATAGAAGCGGTAGAACTATTGCTAGTTTGGTTGACAGGTGAAATAGGAGCAGGACACTTAGTCAAGTTGTTTAGGTTAGTTTGCATATCAGAAGCGGTGTTGATTGTGACGTTGGTGTTTTCGGCATTCATTTGGTCCTGTTTCTGATTGTCTTTAACAATAGACTCAGCCAGACGAGAAAAGTCAATTTTGCTACTTTTTTTCACAGTGGTAATTTCAGCACTGCATTTTTCACGAATGGGAACATGAAGAAGAGACGCAGCACTAGATGGAAGAGCACTTTGTTCAGGCAAAATTTCGTTGACAGAGCAAGTAGGAGAATGTTTGGGACTGGGAGAGCAAGTATCACTACCAGTGCTGGAGCAGACGCTGATGTTTCTCAACTTGTTAAGCTGATGCTGCATGTCCAAGTTGAACATAGGAAGAAGTCCAACATTGGCGGCCGCAGCAGCCGCAGCGCTGTTAAACAGATAAGGATAGTAGTTGAACATTGGATGAGCCAATTGAGCAGCAAGTTGAGGCTGCACAGAGGCCACATTGTGAGCCAGAGCAACCTGTTGTTGTTGGGCGGCAAGACTGGCGTAGGACTTGGACAACGAATGCAACTGTTCGGCACTCATTTGTTCAGGCAATGACAACATGTTAGGACAGTAGAACCGCTTAGATAGATCCTGACTCATTTTTTGAGTTGATGAGCGGACTGAGCAAGATCACTTGGAACGGAAGCGATAAAATGATGATCAGAACTCACATGAGCAGAAGTGGCAAAATCAGACTAAACGTGTGTGCCGGCGAAAGGTCAAAAGTGGACTGAACACAGTAGCCTGAATCGAGAAGAGTTTGCTGAAGAGAACAACTTGGCCGAACTGAACAAGTGGAGCGACTTGAATGAATTGAGTTGAAGACGTTTGCAGTGGCCAGACATAGACAGCAAGTGGTGGAGCCTGAGCAAGGGCCCGCCAAGTCATCACTGGGCGCGGGCGTTGCAGCTCACAGAAGCAGCGCAGTCGCCGCACTACTGCTCAGCCACTGGCTAATCTACAGCAGCAACCCTCCAAACTGTTCAGGGGCAGTGCCACTGTGTTTGTGCTACCGCCTGGTTTGACTAGGCTCGGCATTAAGCACTCTAGCTTCGACTCCAGTCTGACTATCTAGTCTTATTGGCCGACTATCTAGTCTTATTGGCCGACTATCTAGTCTTATTGCTGCCGACTATTTAGTCTTGCTTGCGCGACACTCTGTCCAAATATCTAGCCTTTCTTTGGTCGGAACTCGGATTTCTGCCCACGCATGTCTAGGCGCTAATTTATTGATGACCAAGTGTCTAGTTTTGTTTTGTGCAAACGTGCTTATGTGTTATTGATTCATCATCAGGTATCTAGTCTTTTTCATATATATGTCCATGCGTTGTACTGTTGGTGATCAGATATGTGGCTCTGTATATGCGCTAATCTGCACTGTAAAAGAATGTCCAGTTCTTTTTGATGTACAAATAGATTGTATGTGTTTTGTTCCACATATCTAATCATGTTCCTGTTTATATGCCTAATTTTGCTTTTTGTCTACCTATCTAATCCTATTTTTAGTACTTTTCTTTTTGTTTAAACTTCTTAGCCTGTTTGGCCTGTTTAGTTTATTTAGTCTCTTTAGTCTCTTTAATCTCTTTAATCTCTTTAGTCCCGTTTTTTATGTCTAAACTCTAGGTTTGATTTGGTTTGCAATTCATCAGTCGGTGATCACTATTGCCACTGGCTAGCGCAAAAACTACTGGCTAGCTGCTGAATCACTACTGGTTCAACACTATACACAAGCCACTGTGCAGCGGTGCATTGGGCGGTGCAAACTTGTTTAAGAGCTTGCAATTACCTGCCTCTTTGCCGAGTTTGCAGTGCAGAAGGTGGATTTGCCAGATTGGCTGATTTGATTGGATTGCAACTGCTTCACCACTAATATATTCATTTTTTTACTCTTTAGCCTCTTGGCTAGTTTTCTTTCTCGTTCTACTGTCTTGTCTGTTTTATCTTCATCTTTACTTGACTTTAAGGTCAAGCTTTCAATTAGCCAACACGCAGTTTTTTAAACCGTTCAAGTCTGTTAAATAAAAATTCTATTCATTCTTAGCATGTTTTGGCTTTTATTCAGCTTTTTTTGTGATCACTATCGGTTTTAATTTAATTGGTTTTAGAACTTTTTTACTTTAAACAGGATTTGTAAAAATAATACTTTAAAATTTTAATAAACACTTTTATTATTCATTTTTTATTTTAATCAACATTGAAATTTGCTTAATATATATTTTTAATTGATTGTAAATCATTTATCAAGATTAAATAACATTTTATATTGCAAAAAATATGATGAAAATAGAATTTTTTTTTAACACATTTTTAAAATACAAAGCTTTTATAAACTGTTTTTATTATTATTTTTCTTTAATTTTTTAATTCAACTCAAAATTAATTTAAAAATTTTTTTTTTATATTTGACTAAATATAAATTCAACAATTCAAAGGTTAAAATATTGTCATTAATCAGTAATTTAAAAAAAAATAAATTTTAAATTTAATGATAATTAAAGAAATATTATAAAATTACAAAAATGATTAAAAACAAAATTCAATAAAAAATGTCAGCATGTTTATTATAAATTAATACATCAAAAGAAAAGGTTACGAAACAAAGAAAAAATTTATTAAATGTAAAAATTAAAAAACAAAATACATATGATTTTAAAATTTTTAACTTAATGAACAGTAGCATCATTACAAACTGGTTTAGCACCTATAATCAGAATTTAGAACATATAAATGCTGAAAAACTCGTTTTTTAATAACAAATTTATTTTTAAATCATCTCATTTAAAATATCATTTACTTCTAAATAACTGATCTATATTAAAAAAATCAATAATTCTTTTTATTTTTGATACAACACCAAAGTGAATTAATAATTAGTTTATTATAAGTAATTTTTTTTTATCTTTTTTTTATATAGTAATAAAATTTATGGTAAAAACACTTTTTTTAAAAAATTTATTTTATGATTAATAATTTAAATTTTAAAATATAAAAAATTTTTACTTAAAAAAAATTATCAAAGCAATCAAATACAACTTAGTAAAACTAAATGATTATAATAAGCCTAAAATCTTTTTGAATAGTAAAAGTTATTAGTTTTGATTGACTAATTTAAATATAGTGCTTAACGTATATTTAAAAAATAACAATATTAAAATAAAAAAAAATTATAACTAAAAATTGGAAATTTTTTTTTATTATATTTTATTATAAAAAAATTACATGAAAAACATTAAATTCATATTAAAAATATTATTTTATAAAATTTAAATTTATTTTTGATGATTTATTTTAAAATTACATTTTGGAAAAAATTTTAAAATGTACATTTAAATAAGTAAATTTTTAATTAATCAACATTATATATTTCATTATTTTTTTATAAATTATTATTTTAATTTAAAATTAAACAAATGAAATCAAAAATTTATTCTATTTTTTATAATAAAGTATTATTGTTTATAATTTTTAATTCATGTCATTAGAATAAATTTCATATTTTTGAAATTAGAATATGATTCTATGAATTTCACTAATTTTATCTAGTTATTTTTATAAAACAAGTCCAACATGATTTTTTTTTATTTACCTCATTTTTATTCATAATTTATTACATTCATCTTTGTAATATTTTTATTAAATTTTGCAAACATTTCAAATTTTTTTTTTTAAAAACTAATTTATATTACACTTGTTCCTTTAATTCTTTTCAAACGTGATCTTTTAAAATTGTTGAATTAATTTTATCTTAAAACAAATTATCTTAGATCCATTTAAGTTAAATCAAACATTAGTTAAAGTTTTAAGATTTTAAAGTAATAAAGGTTTTAAAAAACGATCATTATAACTACAACTGTTATTATGATCATTGTAAGTAACGATTAGCGCCTTCTTTATTAATATATTTAAACTGAAATCAGAGATCAAAAAATCATAAGATTTTAATGTATATAAAAATAAATAAGATGAAAGTGAAAAACGATCAAGATAAAAAAAACAACATAAAAATCAATGAAAATGAAAAAATAATAATAAAATTGAAAAAAATAATTTAAAAAGAAATTTTATTTAAACAAATTTAAAAAAAAAATTAGTTAAACAAAAAATAAATATATTAGAATAAAATTCATTTTATAAGTGAAAAATTGAGTAAAAATTTTGGCATGTCAGAAGCAAAACACATTAAATGAAGATGATAAAAAAAAATATCAAAAGAAAGGTTCAATTGCTGTTTACACCATTTCTCACCTTTCTTATTAAATTCCCTTTTTTTTATGCTTTAATCCACCCACACTTTTTCTGAGTAACAAAGCGGAACTGAATGCCGGCACCTTTCATCCACAAAATTTTTTCTGTAAACGCCTACAATCAAAACAATATGACTTTTTCATGCTTTAACTATCAAATACTAAATAAAACAGATGATGTAAAAAAAAAATCAGGTGCTGAAACTTAGCAAAATAAATTATATGACTTGTTTTTATTTCTATAGTTATTTTTTTTTGTCAGTTAAAAAATATATAGTATATTTAAATAAAAAATAACTGACCTGTAAACATTTGACTCAATTAAACAGATGAAAAAAAAACAATGATTAAAATTTTTATATTTGTGTAAATAAGATTAATCATAAATAAACTGTTCAAATAATTCATATAAAATAAACTTTTTTTTTAAATTATGATTATTGAAGTTGCGTGAAAACAATGCATTTACTGTTAAACATGATTAATATATAAGACAAAAAATTAAAGATGAATGTCTTGATTAAGTTTTGTGAATAATAATAAACATGTTTTAATTTAAAAAAAAAAAATAAAGGTTCCATTAAATTATAAAAAAGTTATACTTTTTATTCGTTTTTTGATTTGTGTATATATTTTATAAAAAACAAAGCATTTTATAATAAAAAAGAAATAAATTGTTTTTAAAATAATCATCAAGTAATATAATTGATAAAAATACATTTTAAATAATTGAAATGTTATAAACTAAGATTAAAATTATTGCAGGTTAATTAACTATTAAATTTAAATCAAATAAAAACTTTAATTTATATTAAAATCTTTATTAAACGATAATTAATTAAGAAATAAATCATGTGATATTAATTTAAAGCTAATTGATGAACCTAAAATGTATAAAAAAATATGTGAAATATTAAATGAATCGAAATTTTTTAATTTAAATAAAATTAAAAATTAAATATTGAACAGGTTAGGTTTATTATAAAAAAAAAATTGTATAAAGTAAGCATGAAATTGTATAATTTTTTTTTAACTGTAATAGGCAATCGAATAATAATAAGTAAACACGCATTTAGCAAAAACTGTAGAAAACTTATTGAAACAAAATCGTGCTATAAACTAAAACACGTGTTTAAATACCTAAAAGAACATATGGCTAAAATATGTTCAACAATTTTCTTATTAACTTCTAAACATTTCAAATAGTTTGATACTTTAAACACGGTTTTAAACAATTCAAATAATTTTTTAGATTAACCTGGTTTAATAGTTAACAGTTTGTAAAACTTTACAAAATCAATGTTTAAGATAAGCAGAAGCTGACCTAGAATTGATGGCATCAATATCTATTATAGTGATCACGTTAAAAATTTATATATTTATTACAATACAGCTGTATTTCACCTATACCTTTTGTATCCTTTTAAATGTTTACACGATTCAGTAGCCCAAAGCTATTTTCAAGCCTATTTTCAGCCGCAGCATCTTGTTTGAAAGTAAACTCGCGTGCCTTGCTTTTTTAATAGTTTCTTTTTTCATCAGCTGTTTGACTAACAAATCTAAATTATTTAACACTTAAACTTCAATTAATCAAATCTTTAAAAAAATTAAAAAAATAATTTTAAATAAGGCAATCCATAAAGTATTTGTGACAAAAATAGCCAAAATCAGCTGCAAAACAAAATATTTTAATATAAATTAGCTCAGCTGTCGATGTTTGCATTACTTTTAGCTTTTGGCTTTTTTCTACAAATTGCTTGTTTTTTTTTTTAATATTTTGACTTACAATTACAGGTAAAATGCAAAATTGATCTTAAATTGTTTTTTTTATATTATTTTTTATATTATTATTTAATTTTTATTCTACTTTGTCCAATATTTTTTATTCACTTTTATAAAATTTGTTTTGTAATTTTTATTTTTTCTATTTACTTTAACTATCAAATGTCCTGTAAGGTAAACTGTTTTGATATAAATATTTACTTCTATAGGACTACAAAATTTTCAAACTAATTTACTTCATATGAAAAATATTCGATAATGTTGGCACCCGGTCTGCAACAAAGCAAGCAATTAAAACAATTAGTTTAAAAAATATTTAACTTAGTATTTTATTAGTTACAAAAATGAATTAAAATTTTGTATAGCTAAGTGAAAGTGGCTATGCGGACAACCAACTTTCAATCGATAGATTGATTAATGGGACAAAATTAATGAAAGCTTTACATCTAAAACACATTCTTAGCTTTAGCATCTTTTTTAGGTTAAGGGTAGCTAACATGATTTAAGGTAAACCCCGAAACTGTGGCCACTACCAATCAGTTTATCAATAGAGGACTTTTTTTAATTAATGCCTTTAAGGCAAAAAAATAAACTTTCAAGTGCGAAAAAGATGCCAATTAAAATTTTTTTTATAATCAAAATTTTTTTACTAATTTTAAATACTGTTTTTTTAATTTAAATTATTTTTTATTTTAATAATTTTTAATTATTATTATTATTAAAATTTTATTTTAAAATATTAATTATAATTTATAAATCTATTTATAAATTTATATTTAATATAAATAATAAATTTGTTTTTTATTTAAAAATAAATTTACTAATTATTAATTAAATTTAATTTTTTATCATTGCAAAATATTATTAATTGTTGATTAATTTTTATTGAGACAAAAACATCAAAAATTTTTTTTTATTTAACTTAATTAATATAAGTCACAGACAGGCAGTTACTATTGATAACTTACAAAGCTTATTTTTGACCTTTCAAAAATTTTAACTTTTTTAACTTTTAATAGTTCTGTAATACAGTTAAAGCCTTTGCCACCCTATTAGATCAAAATATAAAACATTTTAAACATTTATTTTGCGCGCTAATTTTAAGAAGATTTTCATACTTTGACCATCTTGCCTGACTTGCTTGATTATAAAAAACGAAAATGTATCTATACGGAAACCTAGTAGAAACAGCCATAGGCAAGATATTCTAGGTAATATCTAAACTTGAACGTTGCTTTACTTGAATCAAACCAAGTTTACTGTAAACATATAATTACTATAGTCAGCCTGTTTTAAATTGGTTCTGCTTTGGTCCGTTTCTAGACACACAGTGAGTGGTTAAGACAAGTTTAAAAACAAATCCAGGCCAAACAAGACAAATGATTGTGAACTGCAATTTTTTTCAAAAAAACATCAATAAGTTAAAAAAAAAGTTAAAATATATTTTATTATTTAAAATACATTTATTTGTTAAATATAAATTCAATTTAGCAAAAACTAAATTTAATCATAATTGAACACAATTTAAATACTTAGAATAACCAAAGGTAACTGTCTATTTTGCATAAAAAAAATGTTAATAAAAAACAATTGAACGATCTTAGATAAAAGATTAAAAATCTAGACATGCTAATAAAAAATGTTGACCAACAAATAGTGTTTACAGTATTGTTATTATCTATAAAATACTAATTGGTCTGGTGAAGTACTTGTGTTTTTATAAAGTAACAGCAGGATGCTAACTCACATTTAATTCCACTTGCTACTGAACACCTGAACCAGTGGCATTCATGCACCATAATACAATTCACGCCCGTCTGTCTTTATATCTTAGCCATATTACTTCCTGTGGAGTATATCAAAGTCAAAACGATCAAACTAAGTTAAAACTAATTCAAACTCGAGCATGTTCGAAGTGACTATAGTTTAACCAATAACAACTGTTGTTTTTTATGAACCTTATCTTGTACGCTGTAATTATGGGTCTAGTCAATGGCCCCGGTGAGTTTATATAAAATAAAGGTTTTGTTTTATGCATAAAGCAAAACTAACTTAAAAATTTACTGATGAGCTGAGACAAATTTGTGGCTAACTTAAAAGATTTTATTGTGGATTTTTTACTCTTTACTTACCATTTTAGGTCGAATCTGATGCATTAGTAAATTTATCATTTCTTTTAAACAGGGGTGCAGGCGTTCAATGCTGCCAACGCCTAGCCCATTTAAATCAGTTTTGTTTTTACAAAATGAATTTAATTAACAATTAAATTTTTAGTAAAACGATGCCAAACTTAGGAAAAATCATTGTGGCGACCATTGAATTTCAATTAAACTCACTTGATAATTATAGCTTATACTAGTTTGCAAAAAATTCACTTTAAACTTGCTTTTTATCTAGTGTGTGCTAAAACTCGATTGATACAGATTAAAAAAGGATTCTCTATCTTTGAATTGTTTTTTAAATTTAGTTTTCTGTTTTTAGAATGGTTAGAATGGTTTCTAAATTTCTTATCTTTACTTTAAAAATAATGTACATTGCTATGAATTTTGATTTTAGTGGGCTGTATTCAGTGTCTATTTTTCATTTTCAATAATTAATTGCCGATCTGTTATAACTCATTTGCGGGTTATTGGTAAGTTTTATTACTTTTTACTTTTTTTTAAATTGTAATGAAAGGTTGTATTTTAAATACATTTCAAAAAAATTTTAAATTTAGAATTATTAAAGCATATTATGATTTATTGTGTAATAATCTTACAATTTTAATCGAATTTTCTTTTAGTCTTATTTAAGTTTATAGTTAAAAAATTGTTTAAAATTTTGATAATTTTAATTGTAAATTTAAATTTAATTATTGTAAACTTAAATTCTGTTAAATAAAAATAATTTAGATTTAAAACATCTGAAAAAAAAAATTAATTTTTCTATATTATATATAAAAACAAAAAAATATTTAGATATAGATAAGTAAAATTTAGTTAAGCAAATCAGTCAAACTGTTTTCTATTAGCATATTATCCTATTAAAACAAATTCAATAGACATTGATAAATAAGCAAAACACAAAAGTCAAATAGATAAAAAAAAATAAAGCAGATGCAATTTGCATAAACGTTTTCTATTGCCCAATTTGTAGCTTTTTGCCAATGATTACAAGTTAGTAGTTATATTATACTAAGTATAAACACAAATGGGACAAATTGTTTATTTAAAAAATTTATGCAAAACAAATAAATAATAATTGAAACTAAAAAAAAACCAAAGAAAATATTGTAACCAAATTTTAAAACTGAATTCCAATGCAAATGTCGGCTTGCATTGAAACACATTCCATTAGATTCAATTTAATTACAGGTTTTGAATTGGACATTCTAGTTTTGCAATCTTCATAATGTGGCTTCCACTTGATTTTGATACTTGGCTAATTTGAAAATATGAAATTCGAAAATTTGACAATAACTGTTGATCAATTTTTTAGATTATTTTTAAAAAAAGACAACAAAAAAACAAAAAAACTAAACAAAATTATTTAGATTTAAGCAGCTGAATTAATCACAATTTATCTAAAGACAATTTATCTAAAATTTTATCTAATTTTATGATAATCACCTATGGCAATTTTAATATTTTCATGTCTGTTGCTAAAAGATTGTTTGGTTTAACAAATTTTTTAAAATCAAATAAAAATACTGTGGTTCAGGTGGTGGTGGCGATGGTGGTTACGATCAACAGCTTGCTTGAGGCTTGAGAGTCAAAAATTACATTTTTGCTTACATTGTCTTTTGTTCCTATTCCTTTTTCATCTATTTTTTAAGCTTTCTCTATCTTCATCTTTATAGATAATGCTGCACCCGCTCACGCCGCCACCGCTGTTTGACTGAGTGTTGCGGGTGACACTCCCTAAAAAGCAACTTCATCTAAGATGCTCTAATGAACACTCCATTTGCACCAGGTAATATATTGTGCTGGTGGCCGGTAATTGGTGCCCAGTACGTAAACAAATCGTGACTTGACTTTTAGTCACGACTTTGGCCCGCAACCATCCGGCTGCCTTTTTTCATCTCTCAATGTTAGGCCATTGTTTGAACATTATTTGCCGCCTATTTTTGTTTTTCCCCTTTTATTTGATTCAATTTTTACATTTAAATTTAAAATTTTGCTTTATTTAAAATACCTTATAAAATATACACTTAAAGCCAATTTTTACTCAAATTTGTCTATTATTTTGTCATTATATAATCTAAAATATTCTTGTCTTATCATCTGCATTTATGTTGATATATTTTTAGTAAATTTTTAAATTGTTACAATTTAGAACTCTATACTTTTTTAAAAGCGTTCATCAACCTTTAAAAACAAATTTGGTTAATTTAAATGTTAAATTAGTTTTATATCAATTATAAAAAAATAAGAAAATTAAGGTTTTTTTTAAAAAAAAATAACATTTTTTTAAAACCAACTATATTTAAAAAACCAGAAGTGACTTTTGGTAAGTAGGCGTTTTAATATTTCTTTTTTTCCTATAACTTTAGACTTCAAATTATTAAAGGATTGAACTAAAAAAGCAGATACTAAGGTTAATGTAATGGGTTAATTACAGTGAATATTAGTGAGAAAATAAAGAAGCCAAATCACTTTTAAATGCATTTATTATTATTTTTTTTTTGACTATTTTCAATCATAATTGTTTGAATTGAGTAAGGTTCTTCACAATGATTATTTATAAAGTTTTGAAAAAAAAATAGATTTATAGTTTATTATAAATTTTCATCAATTAAGCGATTTTAAATGCAATTAATTTAACACACGACAAAACAATTTAATTAGATATTGAAACAAAAACATAAATAAATAATAATAATAATAAGATTGAAATAGAAGTTCAATTTATTAATGTTAGATTAACAAATGGAATAACAACTGGTTCATCTATTAAAATACGAGTATTTTAAAACAAGGGGCCAATGTGGCAAATAATAAAAAAATGTGATATGTGTGATTGGTTTTAAGGTAGGGCAAGAAAATTAATGTATTCGTAAGCTTCTAATGAGCTAAACGTTGGATAAGTCACGCACCAAAAAATTCAAAATAAACTAAGTGAAAGCTTAAATTTCTTAAAAACAAAATTTCATGTAATAAGTAACTTAGATTTGTTTAAGAATTTTATAAAAAAAGGAGAATAAGAGAAGACAAAAAAAAAGACGATAAAAAAAGACAAGAAAACAAGACGAAGAAAAAAAATTTCAAATAACAAAAATATTAAAGATTTATAAAAAAAAAAAATGGTGAGAAACAAAAGAAAAATTAGAAAAAAGTGCTCATCTAGAAAAGAACGTGTTTAGGCTTGGCCTTTAATACATTTTGCCTCGTGTAAACGTTTTTACGCCGTTTACCTACAGTTTAACTAAAAAGGAATTAAACAGAAATAAAAAGCATGAAAAAACAACTTTTTTGTTAATTTTTAAATTGTAACAAATGTATCGTTTAAAACTATGCAAGCATCTTTTTTTTTATCACTATAAAATCAAGTGTTTTCAGTATTGAGCTTTATTTCTTAAATTTGCAAATCATTTTGACAGAAAATGTTAAACGCCTATTTAAATCAAACTAGTTTACATGTTTAGCTTTTAAATTCTTTATCTAAAACTTAAAATGTACAAACTTCTTTTTCAGCTTCTTAAGTTAAAAAGGGTTTTATACAATATAAAAAAAAGCGTAGGACACAATCAAGTTAATAAAGGCAAATATACTAAAAAATTCAAACTATAATAAATTTTAAAAAAGTGTTAAAAAATAATTTTTTTATAACTTTTGAAATTTAACCCACTTGCCTGAATTGCTGCTGACATTTAATAATTATGTTTTATTAAAAACTATTTAAATTATATCAAAATTTTATATTACGTTTTTTTTTTATATATATATTAAAAAAAAAGAAATTAAATCTATATTTTTTTATTATAGATTTAATTATAATATTCAGTTTTTAAAATTTTTTTTTTTGATTTTTGTTTAGATTTGTCATTTCAATTTATATACAATCTTTTATTAATTTAGTCGTTTAAAAAAATAAATTTCAAATAAAAAAAATTTTAAAGAAATTATTAACTGTACAATAAAAATTGAAAATATATGTTTTGTATTCTTATTTTGAAGTTTTTCATAATATAATATCTATTGATATAAATTTAAATAGGGTAAATAAACAGAAGCAATAACAAACATGTAATCCAACATGTAAGTCATTTTTAAACTATTGATTAACGGCTTAGACAATTTTAAATACAGAAAAAATATCTTTACTTTTGCAATTTTTATTGCAACAATTTTTCAATGAAATTTTTAATTATTTAAAACTTGAATAGACAAGAAAATAAAAAAACTTTAAGTTGAAGGTAAATATGAACTTTTAAAATTAAGACTACTGTAAAAAAATTAAAATTTTAGAAGGTCGAAAAATGCAAATTGAAAGTTAAGTTAATAAGGCTTAGAAATAAAAAAATAAAAAAAATCAACTAATGGGTTTAGTTAGTTTAATAATAAGCGGCGCATAATTTGACAATAGTTAAACAAGGTGGTAAAAGAGGGAAAAAAACGGGTTAAAAAAAAGCTAAAAAAAAATAAAATTGCAGCCTTAAACAAGGCAAATATTAGCTTATTCTAGTTTTAAGTATAATTTAAAATGTTTTCTCCCAATCGGACTATTTGAATATTTTTTATTAACTTAAAACCTGAAAAAAGACCGGACATTGAAGGATGAACCAACCGCAACTTAAACTACTTTTTTTTACCACAAAAATTACTAATGTAACACTGCATAATTTAACTGCTTTTGCATAACTATTTAATTTTAGGTTTGTAAACCGCAAGCTCAAATCAATTTTATCTTCATTTCATTTATATTTTATTTGACCTGTTTTTAATGATAATAACACAGCTTTAGTTTTGGCGCCACAAAAATATGTTGCAGATTAAACAATCAAATCGTGCCTTTAAACTAATAACGCAATTTTAAGACAATTTTAAAAAATATAAAAAACAAAATAATAAAATAAATAAATATTAATATAATAATATTTTAGTAAATAGATGAAATTTGTTATTCAATACTAGCAATTGCAAAATAGTAGTAAAGCAAAAAGAAAAACAAAGATCTTTTGCAGTGATCACATTGGAAACAGATTGATGAGTTGATTCAGGTCATCAAAATCTGTGGTTCTTGGAATGCGGGCAAATGAGTGGCATAAAATAACAAAATCGTGACCAAAAAGACAAAGGCAAAATAATGCTGGACAATAGTAACTACAAGTGTAACTACCAATTATACACCATTATGACCACCTTCTCCGCCCACGATCAGTAAAAAGAAAAAAATACAAGTTAAAGGATGCAAAGTGAAGGCGGCGGTTAACTTGTATCTAAACTTCAAACTCAGTTTGCCAGCTGATCATTATTTTCGCCTTACAGGTTACAAAGCGAAATGCAAACAAGAGCTTGTTCCACTTGTTTTGCCAGTGTCTTGCAAATGACCTGTGATTTTTTGGCAATTATATCTCCTGCAGTAATGATAATGGCATTGCCATACTTAATTAAGGGGACAGAGTTCCTTATTTTAAGTGGCAAATCGTGTTTAAACGCGAGTTCGAACTTTGACTAGTTTTACTAAAGCCGTATTGTAATGAAAATAATGTGGTGGTGGCGGTGGTGGAGTTGTTTGTGGAGATGGTGTTGAAAAAATTGACGGTGGTGAAATTGATTCCACTTCAAATAAACTCTCTGACAAGCACGAATTTTGAGGCCAGATCAATTTTGAATTGTGTGAAACCACAAATACATTGGTTTATTAGGATAATTGACTATTCATTTGCATTTTTTGATTAGGCATAACATTGTATCAATTAAACTATTTTGACCGCAATCACTTTTTACCATTTAAATTTTAATTTTTAATCTTGATTTACTTTTATATTTAAGACATTTTTATATAAAAATTCTTCATTGCTTTAATATTTTCTAAACGGTTCCATGTATTTAACTTACTTTTGCATTAGGCTTTTGTTTGAATATTTTATTTTTCTAACCTATTTTTTGCCTTATTCACACGTAATGTTTGACGCGTGATAAGATGCTTTTTTGAATAGTATCATTTAGGTATTCATGTCTACAATTTCAAATTATGGGAAAAGTGCTAAAGCAAACTTACAAAGAAAAAACTTGAAGGTGGAAAGGAATTTATGAGGGAGGTTCAATTTTAACTGTTGAAAACATAAGAAAATTGTTTACAACTTGCTTGATCAAAGTTATAAATAAACAATTATATAATTTTTTTCAGCAGTTTTTTTATTGATCATTTTCATCTCTAAAGTTTACAATTTTATATAAATCTAAGTAAATTTATCACGATTATTTTACAACTAAAATTATCTTTTTAAATATTTCACCATTTGTGATCTTTTTTTTGTCAATTTACTTTAACCTTTGAATTTTATTTTAAGAATATTAAATAAATAATTGAAAGTAATTGAATAATTTAAGAATTGTAATCACGAACTTACTTATGTGAATTGTGCTATCTTTAACCATATTTAAAAATTTATATTAAATTATAAATTATTATATTCAAAAATTTTTAATAAAATTTAATTTTATAAGTTTAAAAAATTCAAAACACAAATTTACAGTATTATGGTAAAAAAAATTAAATGGATTATTTATAAAAAAAATTGATTAGTTAAAATAAAAAAAAATTAAACATTTAAAATATTTTTGATAGAAAATACAATACATATTTTAAAATTATAATAAATGCTTAATTTTTTTTTTAACAGATACAATTAAAATCGATGTTTTTTTTTAGAATTAACTATCTTAATATTAGTTTGTTTCATCAAACATCGTTTAAGTTGAATAATAAAGAAAGCCTTTCTAACTAAGAATAAAATTGAATAGGTTGAAATATTGGGTGCGGGCTCAATATACATGTCACGATTTGCTTTTATCTTTAATTGTAGTTTCTTTTACCAAAAATTCAAGTAAATGACGAATAAGAATTTAAAGGAACATATAGTATTTTGTAAAAAAGTTTTAATGTTAAATTATTTTACTGTTCAGCCTATATTTTTCAGCCTTTACTTTTTCATCTTTTATTTATAATCTGTCTAAACTAATGAGAATCCATCACTTCAAGCATCATCATCATCAGTATGATTTAAAGCAAAAGCGCACAAATAATGTGGGTGGAAAGATGTTTAACCTTGCCAAAAAAACATTAAAAAAAAACAAATATAGGATAACATAAAACTGGAATCAAAATAAAAAAAAAATAAAATATATATTTAATCAATATGGTTAGTAAAAGCAAATTATTCATCATAAATATTTAAAAATGGTGAGCAAAAGAAATATTAAAAAAATCTCAATTAAATATAAACCATATAAAATATAAATTCTAATTATTTAAAATAATTCTAATTTGTTTAAAATATCAAGCAATTTATATTTTAAAAGTTACAAAAAATTTATAATTTAATAAATAGTAAATATAATTAGATTAATTAAATTTATTAAAATTAAACAATTAAAAAAATATTGCAAATCTTATCAAAGTTTAATAACTAATAACTTAAATATTGCTTAAAAATGTTCATTAACTTTTCAACTAATTATAATTTTTAAAATATTTGTACATAAACAGAATTCAAATTTGTTTAGAATTGCTTAAAATTAAAAAAATAACTAAAATGTTTATAATTCAAAGTTCACTTAGATTGAATTAACTAAAACAAGTTACTTAAAATGCATATCATATAGGATTAGTGGGAATGCAACTATTGCTAAATATTTAAGTCACAATTTCTATTTAACTTGCTTATTGTTTTGCTAATTTGTAATTTACTTTGTAATAGTTTCTAGTTAAACTTTTACATGATTTTTTTTTTACATTTATAATCGACTATCGAAACAATGTAAGGAAATTTTTTAATATACTTAATAGTTTTTAAAGTTAAATTAAAATTTTAAAGTGAAATAAGTTTAAAAATAATTTATTAAATAATTTAAAAATTAAATGTTTGGAATTTGCAAATAAATAGCAATAAATTTAGGTAGCAAATAACAATAACAATTATCTGCTTTGAATATGTATAGAGTGGTAAAGAAAAATAATTTTAAAATTCTTGTGTTTAAATTATCGGTATTTTAAAACGGATCATATAAGATGGATTAAAGAAAAATTAAGATTAAAAATTCAGTATTTTTTAATAAATTATAAAAATAAATTTACAATAAAACAGATCATTACTTTAAAAAAAAAAAAAATTGAAATTTTTTTTTTTAATTTAAAAATGCTCAAATTTTTTGTTAACTTATGTTGTATAAAAAAAAAGGAATTCAATCATAATAAAAACAAAATTAATTAAATTTATTTAGCTATTTAGAAACTATTTAATTATGTTTAGGTTTATTAATTATTTATAAATTGTCAAATTATTTTACAAATATTTTTCGTATCTTTAAAACAAATAAATTATTAAATTCAAATTAGTTAATAATAATTTTTAAATATGTTAAATATGATTTACCATTTATTATTTTAGAAATTTTATTTTTAATTATAATTTAAACAATCAATGATAGTATGTATTTGTCCATTGCACGCATATGTAGAAATAAAATATTTTTTTGAATTTAATCACATTTTTTTTTTTATTGTTTTAGTAAGCAAATGAACATCTTGGGCATAAGTCACACCTGATTTCTGAATTTTTGTTTTGATTCAATTGATAACTAATTTAAATTATACTAAACTTTATAGTAAAATAAAAAAAAACTAAATTAAGCACAAAAATAATATAACTAAAATTACAATTTATTATTTTATTTAAAAAAAAATTTACCCTAAACTTTATTGAAATAAATTTTACTTAAAAATTGATGATCAACATTAAATTTTTAAAAGTTATTTAGTAAATTTTACAAATTTGATCAAGCTATATTCAAAAATCTTTGGATATGTTTGAAATTTTGTACGATTAAATGGGTAGGAATCATAAATAATTATTTTTGCCATAATGTTAAGCCAATAGAGCAAGTGTTATAAAAACTATAAATGGATCATTGTTTCAAAGTTTGTTTTTGTCTTGCTAAATCTCTAAAAAAAAAAATGAAAAAACGCAAAAATAAAAATAATAAATGAAAAATGTTAGAATCAAGAAATGAATAAAATCAAGTAAAATTAAAAAGGCAATAATTTATACAAGCTGACGCCTTATTTTATTTGCACAAATTTGAACAAGCTACGATTTAACCATGCCATAATTATTCAAAACTATTTTTGACTTTAACATAATAATTATAGACAATTTTTTCTAGGTGATTAACCGTTTTTTCTAGAATCAATCCATACTTATTTAATATGATTTTTTTAAACTATTTTCTAATAATAATTTAACTATTATGCGATTCTGATTAGGCCATGGACATGATCAAAAGTAGCTATCTACTAAACAACCCATAAAGTTGTTAATGGTTTTGTGGTAATAGACTAAAATAGAAATGCCTAGTCAAATATGGGCGAAAGTGAAAGAGGTCTAATGCACGCATTAAATCAAACGCATTCAGAACAGCTTGAACTGCCATCTTGGCCAGGTGCACGCAATTTAGCAATTGAGAAGTCGGGCGAAGTCTAGCACTTGTATTTTTAATACCAAAGATTTTGTAAGAGAATCAGAAGCAAGCAGATTGAAAAAGCAAGATCAAAAGATCGAGAAGATGAAACAATCTGGCGTGAACTGTTTCGAATAAACAGCAAAAAAACGAGTTTTAGAGTCTTATTCTAGACTCATTTCCGCTTTTTTCTTTAGCCCAGAAGCTGTTCGGTTTAAAAGTCTTTGAAAGTAAACTCACACAATATATCGTGAATCGGCGTGATCAAGATGTTTGCCACTGAAGTCATACCGTTGGACTTGGCCACTGTTCACTATTGTTTCTAATTAATCTTTCTTTGAACATTTTTTTTTTTAATTTTCTTTTTTTTTTCATCTGCTACTTTTAATTTTTAATCATCATCCTAACAATTTTCTTTAGGTTTTTTCATTCAAAATTTCTGTCCCATTCATGAACAAATGCTCATTGAGAAAACTCAGTGGGCTAAATTTATTTTACACGCAAATTAATTTAATGAAGCTTGTTTAAACTTTTGATGCAAGCACACTCGTGCAAAAACAGGGTGGCCCAGTACAATTTTTGCTTTATCTTATTTTATCAAATTTTTTCTTATATACAAGTGTTGTTTTTTACACATCATGTAACAAAAAAGGAAGCTCTTTTTTCTTAGGAATTAATGAACAAATTTTAAACAGGTCTTTTAATTAATCTCAAATTAACAAAAATTATCGTTTTATTCTTAATTGATTTTTTTTTATAAAAATAAATTTAAAAAAATCTAATTTAAAATTTAGTTTTGAAATAAAATAATTTTTTTAAATTTTATTTCAAAGTTAATTTAATATAAATACATTTGAAATGTATGCCTAGTTAAATTTATAAATCACTAATAAACTTAATATAACACAAAAAAAAAAAACAAAATATAAGCGCTTTTCTTTAATCACCGACATCGGTGTCCTTATCCCCAATACTGTATAATATTGAAAAAGCCATTGCTAGTAATCCGGTACCAATTAGATCTCCTAAAGCAGTAAGATAAGGAATAGCAGAATTATCTGGATCAATTTTTTTTCTCCACATGCAAAAAATCATAATTTGAGCAATATATAATAAAATAAAAACTTGAATAATTGCAGCAAGTAAATAAAACTCTAAGAAAATTATGGTTATCGATGTATGACCTGCTTGTAATAAACGTATTCCATACGTAAAGATCAAATGTCCCGGAATGACTAATAATAGTAAAACTTTAGCTGTTTTCGCATGAACATCTAAAATATCGATAAAAAATCATAAAAACAAATCTTGTCAAAAACATTTAACTTACTTTCAGCAAAAAAAGTATAAAAAGGAGATATACAAAGTGTTTTTTCATGTTTATCTAAATAACCTAAATTGTGTCGTTGATGCAAATAAGTTGAAATTCTTGATGCTTGAACAGCTACTAAATTTCCACCAACACCTTAAAAAAAATGTATTTAAATAAAAATATATTAAAATTAATTAATATTACCATTTATTACGGGTTGGAAAACAGCAATTCCTTTAAATTTAGAAACTGCAAAATCTAAAATACATCCACCAACACTTGAGATCGCCATGGCAATTACTACAGGAGTCCACCCTGTATAAAGTACTTCTTTTGTATATTCGTTATTATTTGCAATCAAACACCAAAAAGGGACTAGTAATAATAGCAAAGCAATTGCTAATATAGATATCCATATTGATTTTTCTAAATAATTAAAATTAAAAAAAAAAATTTAATTAACAATTCATTTGCTTAAAATTTACCTATAGTGTAATATAGTAAACTACTGATTTGAGATAATAAAGCCAAAGTAGTTAAGTCTCCTAATGATGCCGCAATTGGAGTTGCTACATTATCAGGATTAATATGACATCTATGACTTGCAAAAACGACTATTATCATAATTACACCAAGAATAAAACTAGCTATGCTAGCAGTTAATAAAGAACTTGCACAAAGTAGTAGTGCATGTTTTAAATTAAATTCTGCATTAGGAAGCCAATTAACTGCAATGGCAAATAAAGCTGCCAAAAAACCAACTACAGCTGCTTGACATTGAATTAAAGCCATATTTCCTGTAGCCATTTTCCATTTTAATAAATTAGTATCTAGATTTCCTAAATTTGCTTGAGTTGATAATCTGGAAGCTGAAATTAAATAATATTTAAACAGATAATAAAAAAAAATTTAAATCTATTAATAAATAAATTTGCTTTTGTCTTTACCCAATGTCATTTCTAAATTTCCTTTAAGTCCTAATAATGCAGGTACCAGTATAAATACCTCACTTATTTTTTGAAATACCTCCCAATGCTGTATTTAAAAAAAAAATCATCATAATAATTAAAAAATTAAAAAAAATATAATACTTGAACAATATCCAAAACTAATCCTGCACCAACTGTACCAAAACCAGCTATTAAAAACGGAATGAACACTTGAATCATGATCGTAAACATGGATTCTGTTTCTTGAAGTAAAATTTTTTTGTTCTGATCAAAATTCATTTTTTCGTCTTCATCATTCCATCTGTATTCATCTTCACTATTGTTCCCGGCCAATAAAAACTGAACATTTTCGGAGTGCTTATTAAAATATGTTTTCTTATTATTTACAATATTATTATTTTGAGTTTGTAATTTGTTTAGTTTTTTATAGCTATTATTTGATAAATTAATATTATTTTGTTTTAATTCAATAAAGTTATTTATTTTAGGCAATTGAAATGTAACATTAAAAAAATTTAAAAATTTGCTTTTTTTCAATTTGTTTGGCCTTGAAAAAATAAGCAAATCATCTTCACTATTTACATCATCTTCATCAATTTCTAATTTTTTAGATTTAGTTGTTTTATTTACATAATTAATTAAATCAGAACCGAGTTTAGCTGGATCCTGTTCACTAATGATAAAATTTAAAAAATCCGTCCTATCATTACTCGTGAAAATAGGCTTCTTTTGTTTTGATTCAATTGCAATATGAATATTATCAATATTATCACTGAGATTCGTAAAGCTCTCTAATGTATCACTATCAACATCTTCAGTTTCACTATTGCTTGTGGAATCATCACTAATGTTAATTAAATTTTCCTTTTTATTTTTTACCTTATTTTTCTTCGTTTTTAATTTGTTTGTTTTTTTACACAAATATGGCTCTTCTTCATCTGATGTCAACAAGCTATAATCTTCTAAATCAGTTTCATTTTTGATTTGCTTTCTTTTGCGAACCATTTTATGTGAAGTATTTAAAAACTTTTATCATATATTAATTAATTTATTTTTCAAAGTTTTCTATTAAATTCAAAACTTCAATCTATTTGGTCCATTTAAAAATATTAATTTTAAGTTTGAACACCTGTTAAAAATAAGAAAAAAAAATGAAACATAGATTTAAACAATTTTTATGTATTTTTTCAGACTTTTAAAATTTACAAAAGATTGAAAAAAATAGAAATAATAGATCATTTGAACAGTTTAATTAAACAGTTCAATGGTTGACAAACTAAAGTTATTAATAATAAATATTTTAATTTAATTAAAATTTAATTTATCTGCAATCAAATAACAATGTAAAAAGCAAGTATGACAAGCGAAATTATAGTTTAGAAGCGGTAAAAAGTGTGAATAAAACTGTTGCAAAGTTGTTTGAATGGTGAAATGCAATAAATTGCTTAAAGTATTTGATAAGAATAGATTAACAAAAATGGTTGAATCATCAAGAAGATGCTAATTTTTCATTCTCAAGTTTGGAAGCAATTTATAATTTTAAGTGCTTTATTGTCAGACAAACTAAAGCTGGCAAAAAGTAGCAAAACACAGTTAATTAAGCTGCGATTAAAATAGATTAGCTGACGAGTTATCTAAAAGCACTTATCGCAATAATGATGGCAATTGTTTAAATTTGAATAGAAGAAAATCTAAGCCTGGTAAACTAGATTGTTTAAATTAATCAATTAAGCATATTTTATTTAAATACCTTTATTATGCCTATGGCAATTATTTTAGATGATGAACTATGTTAAAATTATGTTTATTTAAGCCACGCATCAACTGTTTATGTTTGGGCAAAGTTCAGCGCGCTAAAATTTAAAACTTTAATTTTTTTCATTTTTAGTCCATGAACAATTTATTAAGTCATTTTTAAGATTAACTAGTCCAGATAATTGTTTAATAATATAATCTTAAAAATTACATTTAATATTAATTTGTTTTAAAATTTTTCTTTTTATAAACACTGTGATCAAATAAAACAAAAATATGTATCTTTATATATATATGATAAATTTTGTATACATGTTAAACTTAATGAATTTACATTACTTAAACGGCATTTTCGGTAGATCAAAATTTGGTTAAATTTAAACTCATATGTTTATATGTTTATAATAAACATATGTATCTATAGTGGAAAATTATGATAATGTTTTAGATAACGGTTATAAATAAATTTAAAATAATAAAAACAAACAAAAAAAACCTTCAAAACAGCCCTGCGAATGAGTTGGATTAAAATGAAAAATAATAAAGTTATTACAATTAAATACACCTAATTTTAACATCAATAGAGATGATACGTGGTTCCATTAATAAATAGACTGTTTTTTATTAGTATTCAGACAATAATTAAAAATAACTAGTATACTTATTTCACGTTATTAACATGAAAAATCAAAACCATAAATGATTATGAGTTATGCTGGCAATTTGAAAATCAAAAATATATATATAGTTAATTAAAAACAACTTAAACAGCATCACATAATAAAAGTAATAAAACGAAAAAAAAACATCTATTGTCGTTTTTATTATAATGCGAAAGCAAAAATAAACTTGTTAAAAGAAATCACAGGCAAAATGAAAAGAAGGAAGGCAAACTGCAATCAAAAAAATTAGGAAAAAGTTGTTTCTTAATTATGCCTAACTGTTCGATAACAGGAGAAAAACTGAATTAATTGTTCATTTAACACTACAAAACTAGACTTTATGTTTGAAATTGAAATAGCTAAACAGGTAAGTGTTGCAATTAACATAGTTGATTAATTTTTCTGTTAAACATTCATTGAATATGTAAGAAGCCTGCAACCTAGCCAGAGATGGGCCAGGAAAGATTTGAAGTGGATTGAAGATCTAAAAGCAAGATCCGTCAATGGCGGGACATACAAGAGTGGCTTAAAATGCCAGGTTAGCATTGGCAGTTGTTGTTGTGCGGCATGTTATTGGCATTATCAGTCAAACGCTGACCCTTGCTACCGCCAGGCATGTTGGTGTCCGAATCCAGAGTTTGAGACATCCGGTCGCAAATAATGTCAACCAAGGTTTCAAACACAATTCCTACATTTATGTTGTCCTTGGCAGAGGTTTCAAAAAAGTGAAGCTTAAGTTGTTCAGCTAGTTGTCTGCCCCGATCAGTACTAACTACACGCTCGTCTTCTATGTCGCATTTATTGCCCACCAAAACTACCTGAGCATTGTCCCATGAGTATTGCTGAATTTGTGTTACCCTAAAAGGTTAATCTTAAAAAACAAATTCAAAACTAAGATTAAAATTCAGACTTACCAATCTTGCACTGAATTAAATGATTCTTCATTGGTCACATCATACATCAAAATAAAGCCTAATGCACCTCGATAATAGGCTGTAGTGATAGTTCGATACCTTTCCTGACCAGCCGTATCCTTGTAAAATAAGTTTGATTAAAATATGTTTATATTTATTACCGTTTTTAAAATATTATAAAATTACTTACCCATATTTGAAGTTTAACTCGCTTATCTCTGCATATTACTGTTTTCACTTTAAAATCTATACCAACCGTGCTTACAAATGCCGAAGTGAATGAATCTTCCGCATATCTGAATAAAAACGAAGTTTTGCCTACTGATGAATTTCCAATAATCAAAATTTTAAACATAAAATCAAAATTTTGATCTGCTGCATCTTTTTGCCACTTAGAATCTGCCATTTTTCTGCTACGTTAAAACCTGTAAATAAAGCCAAATTTAATTGCTAAAGAAATTAAATAAAATTAGGATGTTATTGTACTATTAGAATTGGTCAATTTAGTTGCAATTAAAAATGACATAAAACAGGAAAACAGGCTGTGCTAATTTAAAATCAAATAATTCATTTGACAGACGTTTCCACTAATTTAGTTCTTGATTTAAATTTTAACTTTTCCGGCTAAAAAATATTTTAGTGCAAATATGAAATATTCAATCATTAAAAATTTAATCGTCAAATATTATTTTGTCAAACGTTAATTTACACAAAAATACAGAAAATAAATTATAAGTTATCAATTTAAATTTTGAATTATTTTTCACATTTATTTGCAAATACTTCATTTTTTTAATTTAATTTTTTAAACACTTATTTTTAGATTTGAATTTAAATCTTTATTTGATTAAAAATTAAGGTATTATTAAATATTATATGTTATATATGTATATATATATATATATACATAGTTGTTATATATATATAACAAGCTCGTCATAAAAAATAAAATTATAACAATCTAGATTGAATTTGAATTTATTATAAAAAAACATATGCTTAATGAATTTTAATTTGAAACGCCAATACCTAGATTAAAGTCTGTCAAAAAAAATTGAATTTTTTTTAATTATAATGAATTAATGAATATTGTTTAATGTCTGGTTAATGGTAGAATAAATTTTTTTGCAAAAAATAAATACACCAAATTTTTCGCATTTTTTTCAAAAATTGGTCATAATTGCAATTGAATATTTGTAGGGAAAGTTTATGCAAATTTAAAAAACATATAATAATTATTTGAAAATTAGGTTAAGAATGATGTAAATAAAGAATGATGTGAATAAAAGATGATGAAACGAACTTACGAATTAGTAATTTTAATGCTGATTTATCTAAAGCAGAAAGTAATCGACAAAGAATAAAAGTTGATTGTCGAACAAAATAAATAAAATTGATTTTAATTATAATTAAGCTGCGAATGTTTAGAATGGATTGACTAAAAAATGAAAAACTGGAGAAGTATATGCAATAAAGCTTTTTCAAGAACACAGTTTGCAATGTTTAGATGGAAAATTTATATTAACCTTTGCTAACCATTTTTCAATCGATATTCTAGTGCGAAGTGTTTAGGTCAGATGGTGAAACTTTCAAACTATAGGAGTACGCATCGCACTAGAAAGACAAGAAAGTATAGAATGTTACGTTTAAAATGATTAACATATGAATTATAAACACATGGAAATGGCTTTTATTTACAAAATGTGTATATTCAAGAAGTGGTATAAGAAATAGTGATCAACGTTTTCGACTTTTGCGCTGTTTTTTTTGTTGAATGCGTTTTTCAATGTTAATTTGTCTTTTTTTCTGTCTCTTGTTCTTGTTTTCTTCCAACAATTTCAACCTTTCACTCCAGGCTTTGGCAGACTTTTTCTTAATGAGAAGTTTACGTTTGTTTGATTTTTCGATAAGTTTGGGATCGTCTTTAACCTTGACGCCCTGACTCCTTAGAAGAGCTTTTTTCCAGGCATCCTGGTTCGAATTGCCGAGAATGACTTTGGTTTTTTTGCCATAGATGCGTTTGATTTCAGCGTCTGAATCGTAGTCAAGTTGTTGGAAGTCAAACTTAAGAGGACCTGAAATGCAATTAAGATTAGATAAAGTTTAAGATTTTGCAATTGAATTTACCTAAGTCGATTTTGTTGAGTTTGTCCACCTTTTTCTTGGAAGCCATCTAGTCGGAATGGTAACTTGCACAAAGGGAGAATGCGAGAATAAAATAGTCGATGGCTCGAAACGTGCCAGTAATTGAATGAGTCGAAACAGCGTGGCCAGGAAAACAAAGCGATGCCGGCGACATCTAGCATCCCAAGACGTTCTTTTTCTGACATGGATCAGCCCTTAATTGCGATTTAAGACATTTTCGATGCGAACCAGTGAGAACTACCAGTAGACAGTTTGTCTGTTTTCTTAAACCCCTATGATCTAGCCAAGTCGACGACTTTCTTTTAAGAAAAACCGCAATCGGAATGCTTTCGGTAAGAACCCGTTTAAGAATGTCTAGACAATACAGAGCAAAGAAGTCGCATCTTAATTGTTCAAGAAATGAGTCAGAAAAGGAATTCCACTGCTGTTTCAATGCCCAGTCCCACCTATTGTGGCCAGACCAGGCTCAAACTGATGGGAACACAATGAAGTCTTTGTCTAGCAAAAACAACGCTTCTCTCACTCTTTGCATACCTGGATCACCTTATCTTAAAAACAATGAAATTCAGTTATCTAGCGGTTAAATTAGCCTTTGCAATGTCTGTAATGTGAAAATAACTCGACTGACATAAGAAGTACAAATAGCAAGTTTTTGTTTTTGTTTGCAAATCGACTTCAACACATTCATGATAAAGTAATTCTCAAAATCCGACTTATAAATCTAATTTGTAAATCCTGCTTCTAAATCCTGCTGCTTAATCCTGCTTCTAAATCCTGCTTCTAAATCCTGCTTCTAAATTCCGCTTCTAAATCCTGATTCTAAATCCTGCTTCTAAATCCTGCTTCTAAATCCTACTTCTAAATCCTACTTCTAAATCCTTCTTCTAAATCCTTCTCCTAATTTTTTCTTCTAAATCCTTCTCTTAAATCCTCTTCTCAAACTCTGCTTTTACATCTCAATCCAACTTATATTCCTCTTGCTAGCCAATGTGCTTCAAGCTCTGGCCCTCTTCTTTTTTTTACCTTGTCACACGTCGACCAGATCAAACCAGTCTGAGCTACTCTCATTCTACTATTTGTAATACTTTATATTCATATAAATTCGAGTTTATTAATTAATCCGAATTTAATTGTTTTCTAGATGCTGAAGATGCCTAGTAAGAAAAAAAAATACAACAGTAGATTCCCGCCTGCCCGCATAAAGAAAATCATGCAATCAGACGATGAGGTGGGCAAAGTTGCAGCCGTGGTACCAATCATTATTTGTATGTTCATTTCAACTTAAACAAGTAACCAGGTTAATTGTTCTTTCTAGCCCGAGTTCTGGAAATCTTTGTGGAAACCTTACTAAAAGAATCTTGCAAGATCACGAAAGAAAGAAACGCAAGAACTCTAACCCCGGCTCACATGTAACTAACTGATATATCCAATTATTATATCAATTAACATTTTGTTTTTGCATCCAGAAAAGCAAGCATTTTGGAAAATAGTCAATTCATGTTTTTAAAAGACACTGTTTCGTTTATTCCGGACATTCATCATAACACAGAAGAAGATTTTAATGAACAATATTCAATTAATCACGTTTCACAGCAACCAACTTCTCCCAGCTATATACAACCTATGCAATCAATTCCAAACATGAAGCCACCATCCATAACGCCATTAAACTTAACAACATCCAAATCCAAAACTGACGTAAATAATTCAGAAACAGATTATTCAAATAGTAGCAGTAGCATAGCCACATTCCTTTCATCTAGCAAACGTTTTAAAAACAATTACAGCAGAAGCAATGATAATTTAGTTTTAAATAAAAGAGGCAGATCAAGAAAGTGTGATCAAGCAGAAGAGGACGATGATGATGAAGATGATGACGAAACATTTGACGACGATGAAGATGATGAAGAAAGTAATATAATAGACAATAATTGTAATCAGAAAATTAGCAACAGTAAATTCTCTGTACCTGGATCATCCATTTCTACTTTGAAAAACGATAATAATTTTAATCCTTTTGATGTGTCGCGAAACAATACAGAAGATGATGATTATGATACACAATAAATAGTGTAATTTTATTTTATTATTTAATTACTTATTTCAAGCATACAATCAAAGGTACAATAAAAAATTAAAGACTTGTTTTAATATTTTGCTTTTCCAATTCGGCCCTTTAAAATAAGTAATCAATATACTAAAGCTAAGGCAATTTCAAAACAAATACTTACTTTAATTGAATGGAGAAATCATCTTCAATATCATCATCGTCCCAGTTGTCTTCCCAAATAGTTAAATCTTCATCATAATCTTTTCCTTGCCAATCTAAATGCATTTTATCAATAAATAAAAATGTATAAAAGATTAAAAAACTGACCTTCTGCTGGAAACTCTTCAAACTCATCGTCTTCTTCTAGTAAACCTAGATCGACTTTATCTTTAATGTCTTTCAGAGTTCTGAAGCTTTCTTTTTTATCAACCATTTTGCCAAATAATCAAAAACAAGCAACCGTAATTCAATTTGTGAACTATTGTTTTCTGTTGTAAATGATTAAGCATTTATAAAAGCAAAAAATTTGAAAATGTTGTCTCAAACTATTTACACATATTTTTTTATTTAAATAAAGCGATGGGCGGATTCGGGAATCCTTGATTTACATATTCAGGGCTTGTATGAATAGCATTTGAACAAAATCTTGAATAAATAGCATATTATAAACATTACAAAGTGAATTAGTGGTAAAATTTACAAACGACTTGTACTGAGAACAAATACTGAAAAAATTAGTGACAAACACGAGCAAGTATTTGGCTAAACAAAAGAACTACAGCAGATTTAAAGCAACTGATGAGAGGTGTGATGGTGTAAAGAAGAATGACTGTCGGAAGATGAAACCAAGTTATTTGAAGCAGGTCCTTTGCTGTCCGGAGATAATGGAAGACTAGTCAAAGAGGGGTCTGACATGACGAGAGTCTTGTTGGTCAACATACTAAGAAAACGTTGGGTACTGAGCAAAGTATCCTGATATTGTTGGATCAATTTTTCAATTTGCCATACCCTTAAGAATAAAAGGATATTGACAAAAATAAGACCAAAAAGGATACTTAGAACAATACACAAAAACAAGGTTTCACAATTGCGCTTGTGTAAAAATGTACCGCATGTTTTTTGAGTTTGTACTTGTTTACTTGATACAAACTGGTCGAGATCAGGTTCCAAATGTGATTGCTGTCCGTTTTCTGGTAGATGATCAATGTGCGGCTGAAAATCGATTCCAGTAGGACTGTTGTTTTGCTTGCAAAATTTTATCAATTCAGCCGAAAGATCGTCGCAATACTGTTTTAATCCTTCGATAGAACTTTTCTGTATCAAATTCTTGATCAGTCCCATGCCCCAGATACTTTTCTTAAAAATCACTTTTACATGAACACACAGCTGACACTCGTCAGTTTGCTCGGCCACGCTAGTAATGCACCATTGTGAATGGACCACGAAATAATCTGAATATGGGATGCCTGAATTTTGACATTCCGATTTAATTAGGTAATAACTACCTTCCACTTGATCAGACAGATATTGTACTTCATTGGCGTTCACATGTTTAGCTAAAGTGTGATCTATTTGCATTCGGTAATTTAACTCTCTTTTCTTAACCTTCGCTTGCTCCGTCCACGAAGTGCAACTAAATTCAGTAGTTTTCCTTTGCTTTTGAAAAATCCTGTAAAATTGAGAATCGTTAAATGCTAATTCAAACATTTTCTCCGCATTAAGAGGAAATTTCATTTTTAACAACTCTTCTCCTTCATGTTCAAGACAAAAACATCCATTTTTATTTAACGATAATTTATTTGTTTGGTTTTGAAATTCAATTTCCTCATTTTTATTAGTTTCATTACAATCTACACTGTCTGGGCAGTTGATGTCTATTAAATTTTCACAAGGATCACCTTCTAAAATTGTATCGGAACTAGAAATGGTAGTATCTGATGGCTGACTATCTTGATTGCTCATAGGACAATCTAGCCCCAGATCATTGCCATAGGCTTGCTTTACAAATTGCCAGAGTAATTGAAAATCATGTTTTGAATCGGACAAGGCATTCTGCCAAATTTTTAAAAACATTGTATATGCTTTGTCTCGACTGATGAAAGTAGTAAAAAAGTGTTTTTCTCCAGATTTGGTGACTAGCTGAATTGCATTAGGAATCACAAAGGCAGTATTACATTTGTACACATGTTCAATGTCATCATATGGTAAAGTGAAATTTGTCTCCCATACAAAAAGGCTACTATAAAAACAAATTCGAGCTGAAGATAGATACATTCTGCCTTGTACCAAAATTTCACGTTGATATGCACATGAATAATCTACAATAAACATTTCATCCTTTTGCATTTGTTCTCCACCAAAATGTTTAGTAAATTCTTCAGCTCTGTTTTTATAGCTAGAGCCAAAATTAAACCAAAAACTACTTTTTTTAAACGTTTTTTCCGTATTCAATTTATTTTCTAAGCTATCTGTTACATTATCGTTTGACTTTTCTTCTAATACAGCTTCTGATTTTGAAGGCGATTTCGAAATTGATTTGGCGTCTAATACAGTGGATGACATGGAACCTGACCTGTCAGATGAAATACAATCTGACTGAGTTTTGTCAATTATGTCATCTTCTTTATTTGATTCTGACACATTTGCTGTTTTGTCTTTAAGAACATATTCTAGATAAAAAAGAATAAGAATGAATTTGTAAAAATAATTAAAGCTAAACATGAAATGTTTTGATCTTTTTAAACACGTATTCTTAAAAAAAGGAAAACAATTACTTGAAAATTTATCAATAGTATTAATACATAATTCTGAATTAAGAAATTAAAAAAAAATTGAAAGCTAGCTTACCAGACGTATCAGGGCTAGATGAAGCAAATGAATTTTCCACATTCACATTGACTCGTTTTCTTAAGAGTTGGTGTTGTGACGCAATTAAAGATTGCATTATAAATTTGGTGTTTGTTCAAAATTTGATTAAAACATAACAAAGGACAACAGGCACAAAGTTAACATGCGTTGCAAAAAGCTGCGAAATTATAATGGACAAGATAGCTAGTCTAAAAAGCCAATAAAGACTTAAACTGCTCTGTTAATTTAGTCACAAACTAGTTTAATAGTTTAATTATTTCAAAACAGTTGTTTACATTAGTTGATAACATTGTTGAAAGAAAGAGATGGCGCTTACTGTTGTTTACACCAATGTTTAGATGGTAAGATAGTAATGTAATTGTTTTCAATTGAATTCGGTTGTGATTTGGTTACAGTTGATTGGTTTTATTTTGCTTTGTTTATGGCTAAGTTATGTCCTGTTTGTTGCTTTGTCTTGGTCTAATTGTGATGGTTGAGTCGTAGTCAAGGCTTAGTTTAAGTTTAGTTGTGACCTAGTGGATGGCGTAGGACACTCCAACTAAAAAAAAGTATGACCAAAGCGGCAACTAGACACAATAAGGTTATGAAAGTAAGCACTAGTTCGGTGCAGGCTAGATGGTGTGCTAGCAAATGCGGGGTGCCATTCCACACAAAGTACACTATTAACACCAGAATTGGTATACAAAACAGTAAGCAGATCAAGGTCAAACAGGCAAAAATTATGGTGCAAGACTTGGCTCGATGCCACAAACTGACCGACTTACATCCGGCAATACCTGCGATCAACTGCAACACACCTAGCAAACCTGCAATGCCAACACTTAGTTTTACAAGGCTATTTCCCCGCACAAAGCAGCCCAAAAGTCCCAAAGCAATCAGTAAACCACCAATGATAATCAACAATATGCAAATAGCCAACACTAGTTTGCCAGGTAACGAATCAGGTGTTTGAATGGTTCGACGGCCGTTGGTTAACTTGCGGTTTAAGCTGGTGGGCTGCGACCAAACTGCCGAATGCATCTCTTGCTGAGCCAAGCTTCTGTTTTGGCAAATCACAGTCTTAGCGGATTACGGTCTTGGCAGATTACAGTGTTAGCAGATTAGAGTGTTAATAGTACAGTGTTAACAGATTACAGTTTTAGTAAAATCACACACTTAGCCAGATCACACTTTCGCCTCAAATCATTTGCTCAATTTTTAGGCAAGATGTTTTTTATCAAAATACTCATACGATAATATCCATTGCTTAGGTAATCATCTTAATTGAAAATCTTATTATTTCAGGCTCAACTGTTATCTTCTAAAACCGAAGTTTAAGCAATGCGCAGGTATAAACCAATATAGTTCATTATATCTTCATTTATAAGTGACAACCGTCTATCAATGAGTTCTTTCAATGAGTCTCTTAATTGACACATCGCTTGTTCATTTCTCAACAGTAGTTTGTAAATTAACTTTTTCGACAATTTATTCATTACACTATTCATTAAACGACCTAATCCTTTAAAAAAAAAGTTCTCAAAGTAATGTCTAATTTTAAGAAAATGAACGTCGAAAAATAGATGCTCCACTGCGAATTGCGTACCATTATGCGCAATGGTCAAATTCACAAAACCATTAAGCTTATTAACTTTTATCCAAAATGTACCTGAGCCTTTAATTGGAATAATATGATACATTGCCTTGCCAGTCGCATTGTACATGCCTACAGTTTTTAATTCGTCGATTTCATAGTCCAATCCTAAACGTAATTTCACTGGAACCGGGTTCAGGTGTAAATTCACTTGATTTATTTTCAATTTTGACAATCCTATGACTTTTAAATTGGGTGCCACTTGCATGCTCATGTTAATATGTTTACCATGTTTATCCAATTTTAAATTCATGCCATTCTTTATCAAAAACGGATCAAAATTTGGGTTTTCCTTTAGCTTTTCAAACTCGTTTAGCACGATAAAAGTCAAATTAAATCCAACGTAGTTGGTCAAAGCTAAAATAAAAAAAAAATGTGTAAATTTAAGAAAAGTGAATTTAATATACCTTGAGCAATAAGAAAAGAAACTAGAAAAGAAACCATAATGAACTAGTCTTTGTGTGATTCTGTTTTATTATGCTTGTTAGAACTTAGAAATTACTGAAAATTGTGCTAAATTTTGAATGGGCCAAAAAGAGGGCAAATGAAAACCTTGCCCTGTGCAAATTTTTTAAGCCAAAAATAAAATAAAGTGCTTAAAGATGAAGACAACTTAAGCATTTTTTTTTTAATAGTTCCTTACTAGATAGCTAGCATTTATTAATAAAAAAATTACTTTGTTTCAACAAGTACATTAAATTGAGCTGACAAATTTAATTTAGTTTTGTTTATCTTTTGTCAGTATGTTAACTAGAAAAAGTTGACATTAGAATTATGATTTTACTTTTACATATTACTTAAGGCAAAGGCAGTAAACTAAATTTATTTAAACATTTTCCGCACGCACATTCGATGTAGTGTGGCCTTGATATACAAACTGCAATCGAATAAAAAAAAATGAAGCAATTTAATTAGAGCAAATCAAATTGTCAAGATTAAATTAATTATTAGGTGCGATTTCGTATTTACCATTTTAATAGAAGCAAAAATCTGACTTGCAAATACATCTTTTATCAGTACACTATTGTTTGAAAAAAAAACAAATGTCAACTTATTACTTTATTTAATTAAACTACTCACAATTTGTGATTCAAAATTAAACTTTTTTTTTAGCTGATTTATGCTTATTCATTTTACTTTAAAATTTTCAAATTTCCAAAAGAAAAACATTTTCACACAATGATTAATTTAACATTGATTTTAAAAACGTCTTAAATGGACTATTTTCTTTATCTTTTTAATGATGACATATTTTATACAAAGCTGATTTCGAGCATGATCACTTACCAAGATTCTGCGTATGGTAGACGACAATCATATTAGCTCTTTAAACAAAAATTGTCTCATCTTTTCGTTTTTTTTGATTCACAGTTCCGGGTTTATGTTGAGCGTCCGGGTGATTAGCTAATTCTGGAGGACAAGTCGACACAGGACTAGAATTTATTAATTGTTTTAAATCGTAAAACAAATGAGAATCATCCTTTGTACAGAAAGATACGGCAACACCATTCTTTCCTGCTCTTCCTGTTCTTCCAATTCTATGGGTATAATCTTCAATGCTTTTTGCCATATCATAATTAATTACAAGTGATACATTTTTAATATCGATACCTCTACCAGCCACATCTGTTGCTACTAAAATATCTTTGGCTCCTGATTTTAAAGCGGCAAGAGCGTATTCTCTTTGCTCCTGGCCTTTACCGCCATGCAATGTGCAAGATGAATAGCCCAATTTGTCTAATCCTTTAGCCAACATGTCGGCTCCTTTTTTCTGATTTACAAAAATAATTACTGGCGGTTCTACCTTTTTCTTCTCTAATATTTGCACTAATTTCTTTCGCTTTTCTTGCTCTGTAACTATATAAACTAATTGTTCAACTCTTTCTACAGGTTTACCAACTGCTCCAATGTAAACCATGGCAGGTCTTCTTAAATAATTGCGTGCTAATCTTTCTACTGTGGGAGGCATAGTGGCTGTAAACATAACTGTTTGTCTGAATTTATTTTTTGATTTAAAATTCTCCATTAAACTCAAACCATCTTCAGCTTCTTCTGTGTCAGGTTTTAAATTAGTAACAGGCATGTGATCTAATATTTTTTGCACATCTGCTTCAAAACCCATATCTATCATTCGATCGGCTTCATCGAGCACCACATAAGTGCACCTGCTTAACACAAGATATCTATTTTCTAGAACATCAATTAATCTACCAGGTGTTGCAATAACGATTTCACAACCAAGTCTTAGTTTGAATCCTTGTTCTTCTCTTGAAATACCGCCAATAATTGCAACTGTTCTGATTTCTAGTTTTTTTGCAAACTTCATGGTTTCCTCTTCAATTTGCTGAGCCAATTCTCGAGTAGGCGCCAAAATTATAGCATAAGGTCCTTGATCGATTTCTTCTTGTCGCACCAATTTAGGCAACGATGTGATCCAGACTAACAAAGGTAATAAGAAGGCCGCAGTTTTACCGGAACCAGTTTCTGCAACGCCAATGATGTCTCGATTTTGCAGTCCTATAGGGATGGCTTGTCTCTGAATGGGAGTAGGTTCAAAGTATTTACATTCATCAATGATTTCAATAATTTGTTTGGGCAAGCCGGCTTCTTTCCAGTCGCGTAAAGGATTAGGAATTTTGCCGCCCTTAATTGTGATGTTGTAGTCTTCGCGAAATATCCTCCAATCCCGTTCGGTCATTTCCTGCAAACTCTTCTGCATCCAATGCCTATCATCCCATTTTTGTTTTTCTTCTCTTTTCTTAACTTTTTCAAGTCTGCACTTTTCTTGTTCTTTTTCGCTATTGGATCTTCTAGTTTCTAGAAGTTCACCGTAAAACCTAGACTGTTCTTTTTTTTGCTGTTTCAAATCAATGCCGGCCACATGTCCTCTGCCGTACAACTGAATGGTGTGTTTTTCTTTGTAGATAGGATTGTAGTCCACACTGGTATCTTCAGAAGCATCCCAGTCAAAAACAAACTTTCTTTCGTTGAGACGACGAGTTTTTTTTTTTTTTTTCAAACATCCAAGATACCTTTCTTTGATGGCTTCGCACTCCCTTTCCTTGTCGCGTAGTTTGTGTTCGTTTTCGTCGTCTTCATTATCGTTTTTGTCTCGATGTCTTTCCTTTTCTCGACGTTCTCTACGGTGGTTTTCTCGCTCTTTTTCCTCGAGTTCTCGGTAAGATCTTTTGGCAGCCTCAAGAAACTTTCTTCTGTTTTCTCTTTCTTCCTCGATCTTCTGTTTCTGTAGTTTGGCTTGGAGCTCGCGTTTTTTCAGGGCTTGTTGAGCCCGCTGTTCTTTGGTGAGAAAAGTAGGGTTGCTCTGTTTGAACTCTTCCTTCTTGATTTTTTCCTTAAGTTCTTCTAAGGAGATGGGTTCTCTTTTCTTAAGTTTTTCGCCTTGTTCTTGATGTTCAGACTTGATAATAGAGTCGCAGTCCTTGATTTTCATCCGTTTTCGGTCCTTATCGTGGATGACTTTGTCATCATGCCTGCGCTTATCTGTTCTGGTTTCGATGTCCATGTTGACAAAACACTGAGTTGCTTTCAAGCTGTTTCAAGTAAAAGGACAGCAGACGGCGCCTGTGGGTCTGTTGCAACATCTTTGCATTTGCGTAATCTATATAGCGATAGTTCTAAGCTGGTAAGTTGCCCAAAACAATAGGTTCGAAAGAATCGGCCAAAGTGATCTTAAATGTATCAAGATGGGCTCCAGTCAGTCCCAACAGTGTGGAGTATGTGAAAAGACTATTTTGGGAATCTTTGCTGACGATAAGATCATCCCCTGCGAACGGTGCGGAAGTGTTTACTGTTTGGATTGTGCGGGCATTTCCATGAACCAGTACAATGACATTCAAAACTCAGAGGGAACCATTAATTGGTACTGTCAGTTCTGCATGATTGAGATCAAACGCAACTACGATGTGATTGAGTGAAGTTCATGCCAGCCCACCCAACCTAAGTCCAGCTATCCTCATTTTCCACCACCAACAGCAAATCTTATTTGAATTTTGCGCCTTCAATCCACGAGTGTTTTCGTTTCTGCATGTTCGGCTTCGTTTCCCACTCTGTCAAACTTAAACATCTTCTTAACCACATACGTTCATCTACGTCAACTAAACACCTTCCAATCAATGGAAACACCAGAAACCACATTGATCGACCAAAGCCCAATCACCCAGGGCATTGATCAGTTTGAAAATGTACAGTTTTACCAGCCTTTGAGTTATCAAATTTTGATTTACGAGAGAGCCCAGTGCAGGGCCATGCAAGCCTTGCTTAAGATTAATGAAATCGATTTTTCTGTCCACGAACTCCCCAACGTGGAAAGCATGGCTCAAAACAGTAAGCCCTTCTTACTCACTTGTTCTCCTCTTTCAAATTATGCTCTTTAACATCCAAGAACAAGTTCCCATCATAAAATTTGGCGACACCATTATTTCTAGCTGGGACTCTTTGGTTGCTTTTCTTCAAAATCGAGTATGTCTTTAAATTCAACCATTCTTTTTCATCGACTTACTTTGTTCAGGGATATAATGCCAAAAAACACATCTCGGATAAAGATCTTGAACAGCTAAATGCGCACACATCATTGCATAATGTTCTCATCAACATAGAAGTAAGTTCAAATTTGCATTCTGAATATTCAAATCTTTCTTTTAGATGTTTTTGTGCTGGTGCGATGATCAAGTTTATAGTCAAGACACTTGCTTTAAATATTCTTTCAATCAACCTTGGCCACTAAACAGTTATTTAAATTTTATGAAAAAATTATCTGTTCGACGTTGCTTAAAGAATCAAGACAACTATTTTGAATCAACTGCAAAAGTAATTTAAATTACTATTTTACTACATTAAGCACATTCTAAATGCAAAAAAATCTTTTTTAATTATTTTCTATCCATACTAGGCGCTAAATACTGCTAAATTAACTTTAGATTGTTTAAATACTAAATTAGGCAATGAAAAATACTTTTTTGCCAATAAGTAAGCTCTATTTATACAAATATTTCAATTAATTTAATATTTATTTATTTTTTTTTACTTTAGACCCACAGATATAGATGCTCTTGTTTTTGGACATATTGATGCAATTTTAAACACCGAAATGCCAAATAATGAATTGAAAAATATTGTGAAAAATTTAGATAATTTAACAAGATTATATGAAATTTTAAAGATTTCTTATTTTAAAGAAAATTAAAATTTTATTTTTTAGATTCATGTCGTAAAATGAAAAAAAAAATCATTATTTCATTTAAAATCCGAATTGTGAATATATACAATTAAAATTATATATTTAAATTTTGATAAATGAAACCCTAAAAAGTTAAAGTAAATATTTAAGTTAATAATTGTAGTTGGAAATATACAGAACAATAAATAAATTAGTTATGAAAATTTACAAGCACCAAAAAACATGTTATTTTAATCTCTTGTGAAACCACGGTTAGAATAAGGTCCTGAATAAATAGAAGAGCAAGATGTTGAACCATTCTTTCTTCTTCTTCTTCTTTGAAGAATACAAATTACTAATAGCATTACGGCCATCATTAAAAGTACGCTAGCGATTGCAACACCAATGGCAAATTTTCGCATTGAAATGCAGAATTCTTCTTCTGATACAACACGTTTAGATGATAAAGTTTCAGCTAGAAAATAAAAATTTGTTTTTAGATATCTCATAAATTTATTTATTTACCTTCTTCTTCAGAATCTGCTTCATTCACATAAAGACCTGAATATACTTCAACGCTTAATTCTTTTATATCGTCAGTACGAAGTTGAATAAGATCATTTTCTTGATCATTCGATAATTCTCGTTTTCTTCTAGAGATATCATATACATTAAAATCTCCGCATTTTGGAGGCTTAAAAAAACAAATTTAAATATTTAATTTAAAAATTATTAATTTAAACATACCACATCATCACATCCTTCTAAATATTTAAGGCATAATCTTACATTACATTGATAATAAACACTAGATGTATAAGGAAATTTATGAGCTTGGAAAGAAACTTCAGCTTTAGTTAAATTTTGATTATATTTAAATTGACCCATTATTTCTTCATCAACAGGACAACCATAATCATTTAGCAATGGTTGTTCTGCCAAATTTAAACCATCTCTAACTAAACAATTAGTTATTTTCATTCCATAAATTGATTGCTCATCAATTTGTATTTCTAAACGTAATTTATCCCCAATTTTAACATTCTCAACAACAAATGTTTGAGATTTTCCACCTTCAACATGAATTTTCATTGAACATTGCGGAATGGGAGAACCAGATATGATGGGCATATTTCCAATATATCTACAAACAGAATTATTAGAAATATATTTTGAGAAATACAGGTGCATATAATTTAAAAAAATATATATAATAATAAGTTAAACAATAAAAAAAACCTTTAAAATGAAAAAACTTAAAATGTCCTTCATTTATATATTAATTTTTTTATTTTAATTAAAAAATAATTTTTATGAACCTTGATTAATTTTTATTGTTATTTCAATATTAGAACTAATTTCAAAACTTACGTTACATTGAATATATTGCTAATATTTTTTTCTTTGGTTTTATAACGACATCTTATTTGATAACCCTTTCCTTGATTGGTGACTAATTTGCGATGTGGTTGAATTACTAAAGTGTTAAAATATTCAATTCCATCTTCCTGTAATAAATGCAAATTTAAATTTTGCTTATCAAAGTTTAGTAAAAAACAATTACCACATCAGCACTCATAGTATTACAAGATCTAAGAGGCAACGAATAAGTGATATTTTCGGACGAATGATGTTTATATTCTGCCATACAACTAGTATTTTTTGATAATCCTTTTGGATAAATTAGACCAACAAATTGTTCGTTTTTAGATGTTAAAGTAAGTAGGATGTTGTTAGGATTGCAATCCACATGTACATTAGATAAATGATCTAAATAAACTGAAGAGTAAACTTACTTGATAAAGTTGATTTTATTTAGTAATTTTACCTTCATTATGCAGGCCTGAGTCTTGTGCTCTGGTAAGATGGAGCAATACAAGAAGTGTAAAATAAAAAGTAATTTTTGACCTTAAACAACAGATCAAAATATTGAACATTTCATTTTGAGAGGAACTCATACTTTAATTTGTAACCTAGACCAAACGGAGTTAAAATTTAATCAAACTGACCAAAACATATTCTAAGAAACACAATAGATGAAAAGTGGAGTTGATTGGAATGAGTATAAATGTAGTCTGACAACTTTCTGTAAACTTGTCTTGAATACTATATCAATAGTGGGCAGATCAGACAAAGCTAATAAAGAAACAGCAAAAATGTTTTAAACTTGTTTTGGCAATAATCCTTTACTTGGATTAGACTGGAACAGTGAACGTTCAAATTTATTTTTTTTTTATTGAAGGCATTAGTACAAATTTGGTTGCTGGGATCTGTTTTCTTTAAATTTGTTTTGTGCAAATGTCCTTAAAAGAGTCATCACAGGTCCTTGAAACTGATGCGGAACTTGATCTTTGCCAATGGCCCAGTAAAAAAGATTCCAATCATTAGAGACGGAATTGATCAGTTTGTCGTACTCGTTTAGCTGGTCGAGGTCAAACTGATGCAAATACTTTTGGGCAAAACAGCTTAGTAAAAGGCCATTTTCCAACATCCCTCTTTTGCGACTTTGATAGAGAAGTCTACTGCGTTTTTTCTGGATGGACTCTTTGCCATAGAATTTGTTGACGTCCAATACATAGGTGCAAAAGTTGTTTTGAGGCACAATTCGGATAACACAATTAAAAAGCTTTTTGGGTATAAAAGTATTCATATTCGAGTCACTAAAGTTCACAAATCTTGTACAAGTGTTCTATTTACACGATGTGTTTACTAAAAATAAAGCATTTCTTAAGCTGCAAAAAGTTTTCGCGCGATATTTAATATTTAAAAGATTATCACCAAAAATGACTATGTGTAAATGCAATCACGAAGCGGGAAAATACAGAATCAGGTTCTAAACTTGAGTCTAAAAACTATTATTAAAGTTTATATTAAATTTTATTTACAAAGATTATTTCGGTCACATCAAAATGGTGATTAAGACAAACAGCTCTATTTCATCTGTTGGTGGGTCTAGAGCGGAAAGCAAACAAAACATAAAAGTATTAGCTTAATTGTGGTTAAGGCTTTTACCTAACGACAGAGCAGTTACGAACGAAAAAACTAATCATTTATTAGACAAGATAGACAAATGTTAGTAAAGGTTTAGATTTATTAGCTTGCTAAACTCACCTGACTACCATTCCTTCTTCGCAATTCACGCTTTTGGGCGCAAGTGAATAACTTTTCTCAGTCTGTGTAGTCGCATTCACTTTGCCGTTCTGATCTTTGTGCGTTATGTTTAAATACTTGGTCTACAAAGTAAACTCTTGTTAGTCTAAAATATATGAAATCTTGTTTGCCTACCATTTGCGTTTGTAACAATTTCACAGTTCTATCTTTCTCAAGTAATTGCTGTTCCAAAAGTTCTATTTGTCTTCTTAACTCATTGTTTTCTTCTAATAGACTTGCATCATCTGCAATGAAAGCACTCTTTCTTATCCGATTTTTTTCATTTCGGTTATAATTGAGCACATTGGTGAACGGGTTTTGCGTCTCAGCCTTCCGATTCATTTGAAAATATTAATATTATGATTAATATAAATATTCATTATAAATAATATGAATATAAAACTAAACTCACGTTTTGCACTTCTCCTTGCAATCTAAAAAGCAACGTCTTGATGCCATTTATGTCTTGCATTACACTTCTAAATGAACTACCATCTAAGGCTAAATTTCCGTTTACTGATTCTACAACAGACAAAGGTCTTGGTTGCCGAAAAGTAGTTAAGTTTGAAGTTTTAACATTTGAGTTTTTTTGACTAGATATCTCTCTTATATTTTTCTTATCTTCTTCTGTCGCTCTCTCCGGCAAGCATTCGACTGTATTTGACTGTAAAAGTTCTCTCTTCAATTTACTACTATCCAACTCCAAAATCTTGTGCCGGATTTGCTGCTTGCAAACATTTGAATTTTTTTCTTCATTTGACTCATTTTGACGAGTATTCAAAAATACTAATCCAGGTTGATCACAAATTTCATCGTCAATTAAAAAATCTGTTCTATAATGATCCGGACTAACTTTAGATGATATTTGATCATTTTTGTTTTTTTCAAAAATTAATTGTCCATTTTTTTGAATATTCTCTTTGAGAAAAGGATCAATTTTTGTAATAGTTTTGGAAGTTGGGCTTTTTTTAGACAAAGGAATTATGGTTTTAGTAGGTTTATTATTATTAAGATTAAAATTTATTTTGGAAATGGTTTCTTGACCAGGAACAGGATGAGGAATTTGCTTCTTTTTAAGAAAATAATTATTTGAATTTTGATGTAAAACATCCGTTAAGGTGTTTTTAGTTGTTTTTTCAAAAGTCGGGTTCGGTCTCATATAAGGCCGGTATGAATTAGTTTCAGTTATTATTTTATATGAATATTTTTCAGATGGATTATTTATTTTAGAATTGAATGATTTCTTTGGTATAGTAAGTTCATTAACTTTAGTATGAACTTTTTTTGCCACCTGAGGTTTAGGCAAATTAGATATACATGTGGTATATTTTTTTTGACAAGTGATTCCATTTTCAGTTGATTGTTTTGTGGCATCTCTCATCTGTTCAAATTGCTTTGAATCTTGATTTAATTTTTTAATTTGGTTTAATAATTTATCACATTTAAAATCGAATGAAGCAGTAGAAGTGGTGCTGGATTCGCTATTACTTAAAGAGTTACTAATTGTTTTGAATCCTTTGTCATTGTGGATCAATTTGATTGGCTTAATTTCTTTTTTAATAGATTTTTCGGAGTGTTTAGAGCCAAAGTTTGGCAAAAGAGTGTTTGAATCATGAATTTGTTTAGCAATGCCAAACCTAGGAAGTTTAGAAACTAACTTGTTCTTGGAGATGAAATTGGAATCATTTTTAGTATTTGACATGCTTGACAAATCAATTTCATTAGTTATAGTTGAATGTTGACTAACTGAATTGAGATGGTAAGTTTGACTATTAATAGAAATGAATTGATTACTACTGATGTGCGAAAGGTAAGCAAAAGAAGAGTTTTCTAGTTGATTAGAATAATCATATGGCCTCTTGTTTGAAGAATTTGAAGTTTCTAGTTTATTGGACGAGTAACATGCACCCATCAAAGGTGATTTAAAGTAAAGCAAATCGCGTGGCAATTCATTTTCAAGTAATTAATCCAATTAAAACAGCAATTAAAGCGATCAAATGCAAATAACAACTGTCAAATACAAATGAATACACGTATGGCAGAAAAATGGTTGTTTATTGTTTACGTTTTTAGTGAGCCGGCGCAAGTGTATTCTATAGCGTCGGCTTTAAAAAAAGCAATCAATTGAACACAAGTTTATAAATATATGAAATTTTTAATTTAAATTAAGTTAATATAGTGTCATTTTTGGTTTAGTCGTACACATTTAGAATAGATTTATAATAAATTAAATTTGCACGTTCAAATCAATATTTGCGATATGAGATGATTGCTAATCACTAAGATAACTATTTTTGTATGACCATATAAAAAATATGAATTTTGTTAAAATATAGTCTATATGTGTTATATGTATTCATTGTGGCAGAATGCATGTTTTTATATATGAAGTTTAAATTAAAATTTTTTTTCTCAATTTCATTAACCGATTATTTACATGAACAATTTAAATTTATCATCTAATGCTTGAAAAAAGATTTAAAACAGATTTCGCTTCTTTTTGAGAGCGAGTTTTGCTAAAAACATTCCAAAAACGTAACGTTTCATCACCTGCCCCTGTAACTATTGATTCTCCATCCGGTGACATAGCCTAAAATAAAAAAAGCAAATAGTTAAAAAAAAAGAACAATAAAAGTTTAAGCTAAAGTAAAATTGAAACTTACCAAATAAAGAACTCTAAATGAATGACCAGTAAGTTTTGCAACTTGTGCAAGCGAAGGATACTTCCAGACCAAAATCTGGTTTTGAGAATATCCATGGGTGGAAACAAGCTCAGATGAATGCTTGGACCAAGCCAAATTGCAAACTTGGGACCCTGTGTCCACACATTGCATTGGTTGGCCAGTTAAAGTGTTCCAGAAACGAATGCATCGATCAGCAGTTCCTCCGCCAGACGCAAGTAGGCCATGATGATGTGGAGACCAGGCAATTGCTTTGACTGCGGCTAAATGGTCTGTGTAAGTTTGCACAGCATTAGTACTACTTAAATTCCAAACAAACAGTTTGTTATCGTTTCCTCCTGAGGCCAAATGTTGATTGTCTGGCGACCATTTTAATCCGCACACCTCTTGTCTATGACCGGCCAATCTTCGTTCTGGAATAATTGACGGAGTTCGAACATCTCTTTGTAAAATATGGCGATCTCGACTTCCGGAACTTAATACATCTGCATTCCAAGCCAGTGCTCCGACTCTGGCGGTGTGTCCTTCTAAATTATTTACACGTTTGTTGGCTACCACATCCCACACTTGAACAAAACCTTTGTGAGTACCAACTGCTACTAAATGTCCTCGTTCTGCCCAGGAAACCGACGTGACAGAATCTCCGTCTGGGGCTAAATCACAAAGCCGTGTTACTTGAGAGGTACATGCACTCCACAAATAAACACAGGTGCCTAAACCTACACTAAGTATGTTGGTTGAAGACCAATCCACTAGATTCAAATAAAAATCGTCTTGCAGTTCTGGTGCATCCAAAACTTTGTACGGTATTTTAGATATTTTTCTGGCTGTTTTGCGAGGAGATCTGAGCAACTTTTGGCTTTCGCAACTTACTGGTGACAGAGAATATGGAGAGCTTGGATCATTTAATGAATCGCTGTCTCGAACTTTGTACTGATAATGAATAGGGTTAAAAAAGAGTTAGAACTAAATTAGTTGAAAATTGAAACAACATACAGAAAACAAATTTCTTGAAACCAACGGGGCAAAGATCTTTCTTTCTTCGACCTGTTCTTTTACATCCTCAATGCCAGCTCCGAGCAGTTCATTTCTCAACAAACATTGGTATGCAACTGTGTCTTTCGAACTTTCTGAACTAGGCTCCTTGTTTTTTTTGGATGGGATAATCTTAATTGCGTCGTTTTGAATCATGTTATAGCGGATTTCCCAGTTTGGCGACTCCCTGATCGGTGTAAATCGGTCGCTAACATACTTTTTATTTGAAACAGGCGATGAAAAATTAGCATTCTGAAACAAAAGCGTTGTGGTTATGGTGTGAGATGTGGAAATGAAAAAAGTGACTTACGGGCGAATTATCTGCATTATTAACTGGTGTATTTTGCTGGCAGTTCAAAGTCCGTAGAAGCCTTTTCTCGTAATCTCTATTCATCATATATTTTTAAAGTAAATTAAACAATTAGGTAATATTTCAAACATGAATCAAGTTAACCATTTTTCTGATATATTTCAATCAAACAATAGCTTTAGATTGCACATAAACTGCTCAGAGTTAAACTGCTCAGAGTTAAACTGCTCAGAGTTAAACTGCTCAGACTTAGACTGCTCAGACTTAGACTGCTCAGACTTAATAATGCATTTTTGGTTAATTTACAAAACGAAAACAATGAATAAACTGATGAGCTGATCAGAATTTAAATTGCGAAGCCGTGGATTTTGCTGTAATTACAAACAGCAGCTATCTGCGAGCTCGTTATGCAATATGAATTTCAAAACGGCCAACCTCAGCCAAAAGCTGGCCGGGTCTGGTGAGAAGAGCGAAAAAGCGTTTGGACTTACTTATTTGTATCCATGTTGGCGGGGCAGGCGGGGAGGAGACGGGTTAAATTAATTGGGCAGAAGTGCCGATGGCGAGATTGTAAATGGTTTATATTTGGACAGAAAGGCTTCACAAGGAATGTTCACAAGGATTCACAAATACATTAATCGCAATTGATCATGTTTGACAAAGTTTAATTTAATGCTCCATCGCGAGCAACTATTTAAAAAGTGCAAACTCAAGAATTAACGGCCAAAAGTTTAAAATTGCATGTTTTCAATGGAGTCTATGAACAAGATCTAGAGGTCTCTGGCTCATCGTCCAGTGGCGCCATCTGTCGCTCCCCATTCTGCGCTTACTGGCTGAGGGGCTTAAAGATTTTTACGTACGTGTCCCCTGTCAGCTTCTCCCCCGCAATCATTCTAAGACGTTCGAAGTAGGGCTTGGTCAGACCAAACTCTTGCTGGCTCGCATTCCGATCCTTCAAGAATCTCCAAATGTCGTTTAAGACGCAAAAGATCTCCCATGTGTTCAGCTGGGGCAGTACCAGATGCAGGTGTTGGAACGGGTTCTTGGGCACCAGTTCGCTTTCAGCCAGCAAATTCACCAGATTCAGGGTAAACTGTAAGTTCTCAAACGAGGCCGTGGCCGATGCCCACTGGGTCAGTTGCACCGCTAGCAAAGCCCGCACTAACACCGAGCACTGGTTCAAGCGTCCATCCTTGGCTATCACTTTGCAGAAGTCCCACAGAATAGAGTAAGATTGAAACTTTCTGCTTATGTGCAGGTCTCTCTCGATTGTGACCTGCAATTCAGAACACCACAGGTTTAGGTTTTGTTTTCTTTCAACACGCTTATTGGCTACTACTTGTATTCAGATTACTGGCTAGCTTTGGGTTATTGCCTAGCTTTGGGTTATTGCCTAGCTTTGGGTTATTGCCTAGCTTTGGGTTATTGTCTAGCTTTGGGTTACTAGTTAGATTTGGGTTACCAATCAACTTTAGGTTACTGGTTATTTTTGGCTTAATAATTAGCTCGCAATTATTTATCAGCTTTTTGATTTAAGTTTAAAGTTAAATTATTGCTCACATAAATCTATCTAATTTTAGCTTTTTTAAACCACTTAGAAAGCTATCTACCTTTAAAAAATCTTCGTCCGGCCAGCACTTGTTGTTAAACATTACGTCGGGTGTAACCGTCTCCACCATAAGCTGTGTTAATACCATTGGCGTATTCGATATGCAGCACTTCACCAGGTCCAGTATGAACTGCTTCTCTATCACATAACTCTTTTTTCCTTCTCTATCCAGCTTAAGTTGTTGGAAGTTTTTGCGTAGCGAGCTTTTGCGATTTTTGAATGTGGTCGATAATGCCAGGTTTGCATTCAGCAAGCTTTTGTTTGTGCTCTTGTTCTCATTCTCTTTCGCATTTTCCATTGGGTTCAATTGTGAATCAATTATAGCTCTGCATATAATGTGTTGATTAGACAAGTTCTGTTTACAAAGCGTCTTCACACACAATTGGGTTGTCACTAGTATTTTCAATTTTATTCTCATCATCTTCTCATCTTGATTTTGTAGTGCGTTCAAAATGTTCACGTAGTTGGCCACCAATGCAACACACAAGTGGTGGTTTGGCTGGCAAGAATGTTTGCTTTCCGTGCTTAGACAATGGTAAATTATAAGCAGCAAATAATGCAATGTCAAAAAATTGTCACTCTCCTGTGTATTCTCTATCAGCTTTTTGGTTATATTTTCTAATTTTACTTTCAATTGTTTATTAGATTTTATTAAGAGTAAATAATTTTTCCAAAACTTTCCATCATTATCAGTTGAATGTTTGATCTGATTTATTGAATAATCAAAACATTTTTGCAATTCATTTCCAAAAGACAACTTTAATAAATTAAATAGACTTTTGATAATAAACGTGCATTTATTTTTTGAATTATATTCTAATTTGCTCAATATATTTAAAACAACTTCGCTTGTAAAATCTATTCCATATTGAGTGCATAGCAAACTAATAATTTTAGTTCTTAATATTTTTGTTGCAACCATTCCTTTAGATAAAGTTATGCTATCTATTAAATCATTTACATTATCTTTTAAATGTTCAATTAAAGTAATCTCATTTTCATCATTTACTACAATAGATTGATAAACGTAATTATGCAAATGTAAAGTTATCTCTTTTAATAACATCATAGATTTTTTTTTTACTTTTTCATTAACATTATCACTTTCGCAAACTTGGAACATCAATTTTAATAATTGGAATGAATTTGGGGCATAAATTATGCAATAAATGATATATTCACTTAAATCCTGATTTAATGTAATTGATAATTCATTTAATAATTGATAATTTACTAAAAATAAAAATTATATTTTTTTTTAATTTTAAAAAATTTTGTATTTTTTTTTAATTGATTAAACTTACTTTGGTCTATTGCTTGACTAGTTAAAACATTTAAAAGCGGTTTTGAACTTGTACATAATTTTAGTAAAAATGGAATATTGTTTTTTAGTGAATCAATAATTGCCTGTGGATTATGTTCAGATAAATATGATAAAATTGAAGTAGTAGATTGTAATGTAACTTTGCTTTCAAGCAATGAATTAATACTATGTGATAAAAAAATGCTTCTTTCAGATGATAATGAAATAATTAAATAGGCACAAATCCAGTCGGAATTAGGAGAATATTCAATAAGTTTGCTTAAAACATAGTCAATATTAGAAGTATTATCATTGGAAAAAGTGATGAAAGATTTAATTAAACTAATAAGAGATGATACAACATTACAGTTGAGCCAAATTTCAATATTATCACTAAAAATGGATTTTGATTTGTCGTTTTTAATAGCGGAATAATCTTGGCAAGAGTAGTTGGCAGTAATAGAAGCAAGTAGCTTAAGAGACCAATCAATAATTAGTTTTTTCTCACAAGTGTTTTCAGACTTGATTAGTTTGTTAAGGGTTTGGCTAATAAGATCAACAAATTGGTCAATGTGATGTTTATATTTGATGAGGTCAGGATTAAGGGGTCTTTCTTCAACTGTGTTGACAAGCTTTAGATTACTAGAAAAAAAAAAGTTTAAAAAAAAGATAAAAAAGAAAAAAAAGGACAAAATTGTTACTTAGGTAGAAGAGATGTGTTAGATGATCTCTCACAATCACGTAAATGGCCAAGCAAACGAGTTAGAAGAAGAGAAGATTTGCCTAATGCTTGTTTGTTGATATGAATTAAGCAAAGTTCATCAAAAAACTGGAAATAAAACTGAAGAATTGCATCTCTAGAAGAGACACAGTTGTTCATCAAGTTCACAGTTGATAAAATAAGATCTTTGGGATTGATGGGTTTGTTTTCACATTGGAAAAGAAGAAATTTTTCAAAATCACTCTTAAGCTGTTCACAGTTGGCCATATTTATGAAGAAGGCAAAGGAGCAGAGCTTGAGCAAAAAAAAACAACAAACTTTTGTGAAAATAGCAAAAATGTAAACAAATCGTGCTAAGAAATGAAAGATGCGAATCAACAGTCAAATCAGGAAAAGTATTTTAGGATGGAGGAAGTTGCATTTGAGTAGAGCCAAACTAAAGGCTTCGGCCCGCACTTCCGCTTTGTTGTCCGGCTTCGCAATGGTTAGCTTAAGATGGTTAGACATGATTACACATGGTTAGAATCGATTAGACTTGGTTAGGTTAGATTTAACTTGAATTGATTAGATCTAATTCGGTTTAGTTCCGGTTTAATCTGATTTGATAAAATTTGATAAAATTTAAGTTTAATTTAATTAAATTTGATTAGATTAGATTTGATTAAATTTGATTAAATTTGATTCAATTTGATTCAATTTGATTAGATTTGATTAGATTTGATTAGATTTGATTAGATTTGATTAAAATTATTATTAAATTTTATTAAAGCTATTATTAGATTTTATTAAAATTATTTACACTTGATCACATTAGTTAGCACTTAAATTCGAATAACTTAGATAAACTTGGATCTACTTAGTCTAATTTGTTTAAACAAGCCTAGACATGTTTTAACAGAGTTACACTACTTTTTACATAATTAAATAACTTCACACCTGCTAGACATAGTTGAACAAACATTTAATCAGTCTATAATAATTTAATATTTTTTCTAATTAATATTTTCCACTTTCACAGGTTGCTATGGTGGAAGTGCAGCTAAATGATAACAATTCCGTTCCATTGCCATTGCTGATTGCCTTTACCGTTTGTACCACACTACTTGTTTCGGTACATATGTTGGCTCTTATGATTTCTACCTGCATCTTGCCTAATGTTGAAGCTGTTGCTTCTGTCCACAAACTTATTGATCCAGCAGAGTCACCACACGAAAAACTCAGCCTTTATATTGAAATCGCTTGGACATTCTCCACTGTATTCGGCATTTTACTTTTTTTAATGGAAATCGCCCTCCTTTGTTGGGTCAAGTTTTGGGATTTGGGTGACAATGGTAGGACCGCTGCTACTTGGGCTACCTTTCTTCTTATTCCCATCTGTATTATCTTTATCATTTTTGCTATTCATTTTTACCGTAAGCTTGTCGGACACAAATACGAAAATTCAGCCAAAGGCTTACATGAGCTTGAATGCATGGTTTCTAGACTACAGGGAGAGTCCACCATGATCAACAGCAATGTGAATTATAGCGATGTTCATGTCATTTGAATATCTTTATTTAGCTCGTTCACATTTTCTTTGTTAAGTTTAAAAATGTTTTATCTTTTTGTTATTGCAAAAGTAAAGATTTTATCCTCCTTAATTATTTAACTATTTGTAGATGCAAGATACCCACTACAACATTCTGGCTCACAATTCGCTTTTTACGCACATTTGTCCATTTGTTTCTACTTATTTATCAAGCGATAAGCAAAACAAACTGAGCAATATATTAATATCGTTAAATGTCTTTTTAATTTTTTTTACCTTTCTAATTTATTATATATTATTTTATATAATTCAGATAAATGTAAATAGTTTTATAAATAGTTTAATTGATTAAAAATTAAATTATAAAATATATTATGCAAATTAAAAACAAAAAAAGATCTTATCAAACATATTATTGTTTATTTGATAATGATTTTTTTAAAAATTAAAATTATTTCAATTATTTATTGTCAAATATTGAACATAAAACATATTGATAATTTAAATTGTTATATACATTAAAAATAATTTGATATTTATAAGTATAAAAAAAAAAATCAAACATATTTTTCCTAATTAAGACTTGTTTTTAACTGATTTCAACATTAAAATAGTGTTTTTTTATTAAAAGTGTTAAGTTAAAAATATTAAGTAATTACAAAATATTTTAACATTCAACCATTAAAATAACTAATCAAACAAAAAATAGGTTTATAAATAATTTTATTTAAACAACAAGAAATAAAAAAGTTATTATAACTTTGTAGTGAATCTCTTGTTTAACGTACATATATTTTAGAAATATATGGAGAATATGGATCAAGAGTCTACGTTCCCTTAGCGCTGAGGTAAAGAACGTAGTTATGCTCTTAATCTCTGAAAAGTAAGGTTTGGGTGGACCACAGTTGACTCCCGTGTCTTAGACGAGTAGTAGAGTTAAAGGAGACTTGATATCCCTCCTGAAGGCCGTAAAGGCTCCAGTAGTCACAAGATAAAAGACATCATGAGTAAAACTGTGAAGTTCCCAAACGAATAAGTCGAAAGATAAAGATAAAGGGGTAAATGTAAAGTGAGTTGGTCTTGTAAACAACAAAATGGCGGAAGCCCAAAAGAAAAGTAGAAAGAAAGTAGGACAAGAAGTCCGAGTTAAAAAGAGTAGTTGTGTAATTACTCTTAGACGGAGAACACGTTAAATTGTATTTTCTTAAAATTTTACTAACTAAATAAAGAAATTACTACATTTTGGAGGCACTGCCGAGATTGCTGTAATAATGGAACAAACTGGTAATTCACCTAGCCCAGTTCTAGGTATTTATTCAGAAGAAGAATACCAAGATGGAATTAGAAAGGCTGTAGAAGAGGCCCTCAGTAGAGCGTCCTCTACTCAGCGAGATTCGACACTCGCAACTTCCAGCATGCAGCCCCCACCAAACTATGCATTATGTTCAGCGAGATTTACCGGAGCCGAGAACGAAGATGTTGAAAGTTTCCTGGATGCCGTTAATCTCTTCAAAAGTACCTCAAGGGTGAACGACAGTGATGCGATAGTAGGACTATCTATCTTTTTGACAGACCAAGCGGCTGTCTGGTGGAGGAGCACTCAAAAATCTATTTCATCGTGGAACGATTTTGAAGAGCGTCTCAGAGACACCTTTGGTTGCAAAAGGTGCACCTATGAAGGCATAAAAGAGGTAGTTACAAAAATTCAAAAACCCACTGAAAGTGTGGAACAACACATCGCGAATTGCAAGAACATCTTGAACAAGTTAAAGAAAACAATAGCCGAACAGACTCAAGTAGACCTAATTTTGTGCAGCATGAACACCAAGATTGTTGACCGACTTAAAGCAGACGAAATCACCACCTTCGAAGGTCTACGTAAGGCTGCTAGGGATGTCGAGGAGATCCTTAGAAGAAAACAGCAGAGGAAACAAGCTAAGACCGAAGAAACAACATCTAACTCTAAAAAAACACCAGAAACGAGAGTATTACCACCAAGGTGCAGATTCTGCTCCAAAAGATCACACCCTTCAGAATTTTGCAGATGGAAACCAAGATTTAGTAAGACGTACAAAACGACTGAGGAAGCGATAGAAAAGAAGAACGAAAACCGAGCAAACCTTGAACATCAAAAAAATGACACACCCAATTATACATGTTTCATCTGCAAGAGACCAGGCCACTTTGCAGTAAAATGCCCGCTCAAAAGAAAGGCTTCTACACCCGATGAAGGAGAACCACCATCAAAACGAACCTTCAACCTAAAACTATTCCAAATGGAAGCCCCTAATGGAACATCATCATTAGGAGTTAACATCCAGGTAGAAGGGAAAACTTTTTACGCCATTATGGACACCGGTGCGTCTACAAGTGTGGCTAGTGGAGAGCTCCACGAACATCTAATTAACTTAAGCTATGTTGGGGTTGAAGAAGTCAAGTCACTCAAACAAGCAATAAAACCTGCGAGTTACCACAACACGATAGAATACCAAACGGTAATGAAGATAAAAGATCAAAGTTTCCCATTGGGAGTGATTGCCATCGAGGGTAAACCAGCTGAGGTTACCTTATTAGGTTTAGACTTTATGGTAAAGCACGGAATTGTCCTGGACCCTCAGTTAAACCATTTCTATCTTAATGGGGATTTAAACACCCCACACATGTTTGAGAATCCTGAAGTTCATTTTAAAGTGGAGACCACAATCCTACAACATCTTACCTTGGATCTACCAACTAAAATGAAGGAACTACTAAGAGAGTTCCCCGAAATTCAGGAGAAATATGGGCCTCCTACGGATCTCATAGAGCATCACATCATATTGGACGATGAGACTCCTATTTCCCTGGCACCATATAATGTACCTTTCAGGAGACGAGAAGCGTTGAAGAACAAACTCCAAGAAATGGTGGAGAATAAGATTATCGAACCTTGTGACAGTCCGTGGGCTTTTCCAGTGGTACTGGTACCAAAGAAAGATCAAAATATCCGAATTTGTGTGGATTATAGGAAATTAAATGCAGTCTGTAGGGATGACAAATATCCAATCCCACAGATAAAGGATCTACTTCAGAATGCTACAGTTCCTCGGGTAATGACCACTCTGGACTTACAAAATGGATACTGGCAAGTACCTATAGCGGAGAAAGACAAGGACAAAACCGCTTTTGTGACACATAGTGGTCTATTTCGATTCAACCGGATGCCATTCGGCTTAAAGAATGCTCCGGCAACTTTCCAACGTCTGATGGAGAGAATCAGACGGTTGCTACCACAGGTATCAATGTACGCATATTTGGATGACATTATTGTCCTCTCAGAAACTGAGGAGAAGCACTACGAGGATCTGCGAGGATTATTTAAAATCTTTAAAAGGCATAATTTGCGACTCAATATTAGGAAATGCCAGTTCATGTGTACAAAAATCAAATATCTAGGACACCTCTTAACACCAGAAGGCATCCAAACTGACCCGGAAAAGGTAGACGCCATTTTGGCAATGCCCAGCCCAGGTAATCAGAAAGAGTTAAACACGTTTCTGCAAACATGCACCTGGTATAGGAGATTTATCCCAAATTTTGCTAGTATTGTACAACCTATGAGTAGGCTGATGAAAACGACCGTAGCTTGGGAATGGAAAGATGATCAACAAAAAAGTTTTAATCGGATAAAAGGAGCTTCTTACACAAGCCCCAATTTTGAGACAAGCCGATTTTTCGAAAGATTTTATTCTTCATACTGATGCTAGCTCATACGCTGTAGGCGCTGTTTTATCCCAAGAACATGATGGACAGAACCTTCCGATTGAGTTCGCTAGCAGACTCTTAACTTCTGCTGAACAGAATTATACCACGACCGAAAGAGAGGCTCTGGCCATAGTATGGTCACTTAAAACTAAATTCAGAGGTTATGTGGAGGGGTCTACTATATTCCTTTTCACAGATCATCAAGCCCTGAAATGGTTAATGTCTTTGAGATCGACATCTGGTCGTTTAGCACGATGGTCCTTGGAACTTCAAGAGTACGATTTAAGAATCAACTATCAACCTGGAAAACAGAATTGCGTTGCAGACACGCTCTCTAGACCACCAAGAGCAAATCTCTTAATTAATAGCATGGAGATAGAAAGGGTGGGATATACTTTCACCACGTTTTCGAAGAAGGAAATCAGAACAGCTCAAATGGAAGACCCCGATGTAGCAAAAATTATTATGGTCTTAGAGCAAAATGTAGACAGTCCAACGTCCGCTGTTTCTTACGTGAACAAAGGATATTTTATGTCACACGGAATACTCTACAAGTACGCGGTAGATGAGGAAGAAGATCCCCAGCTAGTGGTGCCACGTACTTTGAAACAAAACATCCTAAAAGAGTGCCATGATGATCCATTAGCCGCTCATCCGGGAAGAGAGAAGACTTTCCAACAAATAGCTCGAAGATTTTATTGGCCAGGCATGAGGAAAGAGATCATTGCTTATGTTACGAATTGTCATACATGCCAAAAATTTAAAGCAAGCAACCAACCTCCTACACGTGCACTGATTAACCGACCACCTTCGCAACGATTTGAAACTATAGCAATGGATTTGATAGGTCCTTTTCCTCCTTCAGAAGAAGGTTACCGACATGTCTTAGTGATAGAAGATTTGGCTAGTCGGTGGACAGAATTGTTTCCTCTAAGAGAAGCCAATGCCATCAAGGTAGCAAAGATTTTCCTCAACGAACAGTGCTTAAGATATGGCTTTCCGAGACAAGTAATCACAGACAATGGTGTTCAGTTTGTAGGAGATGTTTTCCAGTACCTAGCCGTAGAGACTGGTATTGATCATTCAACTACTGCTTATTATCACCCCGCTGCAAACCCGGTGGAACGTCGAAACAGGGACATTAAAGTAAAACTAGCAATTTTGTCCGAAGAAGAACAATCGACTTGGAGTGATCATTTGCCCAGCATTAGATTCGCTTTGAATACAAGTGTAGTGAGATCTACAGGCTACTCGCCGGGAAGTTTACTCCTCTGTACAGAGTTGCGAACTCCGAACGATGTGAAGAGAGATTTTCGACCCATATTAGACCCAGACGTCTTCGTGGAATGCATAACACCACTCCTCGAGAAATTAAGAAGAAATCTCAATTTGGCGACAAACCAATTTGATATGTCGGCTTCTCCGAGAGACATTGAACCAAAATACAATTTTAGGGTAGGAGATTTGGTTCTATTAAAGAATAGACAGCTTAGTAGTGCAAAGAAAGGCTATTCCCAAAAACTGGCAAGTAAAAGAGATGGCCCTTTCAAATTGATTTTCCAGCATTCACCAGTCAGTTTTGATGTAGCTTTAGCCAATAGGCCAGACAGATCACTTGGAAAAGTCCATATTAGTGATATGGTTATATACAAGACATGTGACCAAAAAGCATCACAAGAACCTGTTCACCCCAGAAGGAGACGTGGAAGACCACGTAAGACGTAACAAGATTTTTCGCGATTTGTTTTTAAAAAAAAAAAAAAAAAAAAAAAAATTGTAAAATGTAAAAAAAAAAAAAAAAAAAAAAAAAAAATGTTATACCCTAAGACATTTACCTTGTCATGTTCACTATCTTCCTAAATGTAAGGTGAAGAAACAATAGGTATGTTTCTTCAAGGGGGAGAGTTGTAGTGAATCTCTTGTTTAACGTACATATATTTTAGAAATATATGGAGAATATGGATCAAGAGTCTACGTTCCCTTAGCGCTGAGGTAAAGAACGTAGTTATGCTCTTAATCTCTGAAAAGTAAGGTTTGGGTGGACCACAGTTGACTCCCGTGTCTTAGACGAGTAGTAGAGTTAAAGGAGACTTGATATCCCTCCTGAAGGCCGTAAAGGCTCCAGTAGTCACAAGATAAAAGACATCATGAGTAAAACTGTGAAGTTCCCAAACGAATAAGTCGAAAGATAAAGATAAAGGGGTAAATGTAAAGTGAGTTGGTCTTGTAAACAACAAAATGGCGGAAGCCCAAAAGAAAAGTAGAAAGAAAGTAGGACAAGAAGTCCGAGTTAAAAAGAGTAGTTGTGTAATTACTCTTAGACGGAGAACACGTTAAATTGTATTTTCTTAAAATTTTACTAACTAAATAAAGAAATTACTACAACTTTTTAAAAAATTTAATTAAATAATTTTTAATACAATTTTTAATTTTACATATTTTTATAATTTATTTAATGAATAAAACAAAAATAATTATAATTTTTTTTAAATATTAATTCAATTTTAAAATAATTTTATTAAAAATTTAAAATAAATAAAATTTTTAAAAATAGGTGTTTTTTATTTAAAAAATTTAATATAAAATAGTACCATAAATAGTACATACGTATATAAATAAGAAAGATTAAAGTTTATTTGTTATATCAAGCAAGTTTGATGAATTAAAATATTGTATTTGACTTTTTAATAATAATTTAGTTATTTAATATTACTTAATTGATTGCTAAATTATTTTTTTAACTTTAATCTTTGATTTTAGCAACTTTTTATTTAAAAAAAAAAAAATGTAAATTTATAAAAAAATTAAGTAAATTCATAATTAAAAACTAATGAGTTGTTTGTTTTTTGTTTTATTTAAAGAGTTCATATATAAATTAAAATAAAAAAAAAAAAAATTTTTTATACATTTCAAACATTTTTTTTTTAATTGTATATAAATTGATAACCAATTATTGTTTTTATTATTTATATATAAATAATAATATTTTAATATAAATAAAATTTTTTACATATTTTTTTACTAAAATAATTTTTATTTTTAAATAATAAATTTTTTAATTATGCAATAATAATATTTTTTTTTAAGTTTATAATTAAAATAATTAAGTTTATAATTTTTATTTTTATATTTTATTTTTAAATTATTAAAAATGAATATATTTAAAATAAAACAAATAAATTTATAATTTATATATAAATATTTATATTTAAAAGACAAATACATAATGTTTAAAAAAATAGAATGATTAAATCTAAATTTTTTGGTTAAAAATAAATTTAATAAAATGATTATATATAATATGGATAAAAAAAACATTTTAAAAATAAATTTTGCGTTTTTAAAAAATGTATTATAAATGAATAATGTGTCAACATAATATTTTTTTTTTTTTAAATTTTGATATACTGGACAAGTAAGAAATGACAAAAAAATGTAAACTTCATCTCAATATTACATTTTTGATAAAAAAAAATTTTTAATAAATAGTTTATTTTAGACTAGTTTATATCAGGTAAAATTGGATAACAAGTATTTGTGACCAAAAGCTTAACTTTGTTTGTTAAATATAATTAAAATAACTATTGATAATAATAAAATTTGAATAAATTTAAATTAATAAATTATAACAAAAGTTTAAAGTATAAAACTAATAGTTTTTAAATTTACATCATTTTAATCAATTTGATATTTCAAACTTTAATATAATCCTCTTTTGAAATCGGTGATGTAGAGGCTTATATTATATTATACGTATATATTATATTAGTATTGTATTATGGTTTATATTTTTAAATATTGATATGTAGTTTATATTAAGTAAAAAAGCAATAAACACATTAGTCATTCTTTTTGTATATGTCTAATCTTGATTTAACGAATTTGACGAAAATCATTTAGTTTAACTATAAAGTTTTTTTTTTTAAATAACATTTACAAAGTTTTTAGTATTCATTTTAATAATTAATGATTAATTTAAATATTTTTAATCATTCAAACATTAAATGTATAAAAATCATAGTTTTTAATTGTTTTTCAAAATATTATCATTACTTAATTTCTAATAATAATTAATAATTTTTTTTATCAAATAAAAATTAAAAAAAAAATAGAATTTTTAATTAAATTTTTTTTTATTAATCTATATATAAATTTAAATTTTAAATATATATTTTTTTAAATAATAAAGTTTATACTTAAAAATTATTTTACCTAAAATCAATATAATAAAAAATTAATAATTAGTTATTTTTATTCCAACATATTAAAATGTACATTTCAAATTATTTTACAATGCTCTTAGTGTATTAAAATATAATTAAAAATTTAAAAAAAAAATTAAATTTTAGACTTGAGTTAATTTTATTTTGGTTAAAATTTTTTTTATTTTAATTTAAATATATTGTTTTATTATTTTATTATTAAATTAGATTTTTTTATAAATTTTTAATTTTATTATTTTTACTAATTATATTAATACATAATAAAATATTTTTTATTATTTTTAATTAAATAATTAAATTATATTTTTATATGAAAACAAATGTAACTATTTGAAGAAAAATAAAAAATTACAAACAAAATTTATAAAAAACATGTTTTATAAAGTTAATAGTTTGTAAATTGTAATTTAAACTATTAAAAATCAATTTTAATTAAAGCAAAAAAAATAAAAAAATAAAAATAATAAAATTTTATTTCATTTACTTATTTAAAGCTATGTATTAAATTTTGAATTATATTAAATTTTTTTCAAAAATAAAATAAAATAAATGAATAGTTAACTTGATTGCGTCTGTTTGATTTATTTATTTATTATTCACTTGCTCATGGCTATTTGCACTTTCAATGGATAACTAAAAGCTGTATCAATTTTTTGTTTTTAATCATTTATTTTAACTTAATTTCTATTTACTGGCCAGTTTTTATTATATTACTGACTTTTGCACACTTTGGACACGCAATCCAGTTTTATTGCTTGTAATTTATACCTTATCATGTGCAGAATCAACCAAACTAGTTATCCATTGTTCAATATTCTTTAAATATTACTTATTCTTTTTAACCTTTCAATTTGAGCTTCTTCATTTTTCATTTAATCTTCCTGCCATCCGTTTATCTGCTGTTCATTATGGCTGACTGAAATTTTTGATTAGTTAAACACATTTCCCACATTTTCTTACCAGATTGTTCATTTCACGATTTTAAGATTAAAATTTTCCAGATATGAACAGTTTTGATTGCTTGTTCGGTTGTTTTCAATATTTTCATAATTTTCAATCAATATTTTTTTGAAATAATTATAAAATTTATTTTTTTGTTAATTTGAAAAGATTTTCTTTATAAAAGTTTTTTTTTGTCTATTATAGACATTGTTTACTTTAATTCATCTTCAAATTATATAGAGACCAATTTTGTTAACAAAAAGTTTTTTACCTTGGAAGTACTGGCTGAAAAAAAAACATTTAATTATGGTTTTCAATTTTGAAACTTGATTTAGATGCATTGATCTTGATCAGGGCAAAATTTTAAATCTATTGTTTTTTTGCTAAATACTAGCCGTATATGGTCTGTATCGAATGCACGCATTCAAATTTAACGTGCACAAATTATGATTCAACTATTTGTGAAATTTAGCCTTTTATTTTTTTAAGATGCAAGTTATTTTTTAGAACATTAACTTGTTTTTTTTTGTTTTTTTTTCATCCTTATTCAGTTCTTGTTCAATCACTTCTTGTTTTGAGTTCAATTCACTTTTCTTTTTAAATATATACTTTTTTTACAAGCTTAATATCAAGAAATTTATCTTTTTAAACTCTTTTTTAACTAATTTTTAAATTTATCACTATTAAAACTATTGTAAATAAAAAAAATAAATTTTTTAAAAATTAGAAAATCATTATGAAACTTTGTTGTTAAGTATTTTTATTGTGTGAACTTCGAAAATAAAAAATTTACTATTTTATATTTCGAGTTTTAATCTTGAAACGTCAATCAAATGCAGTCTATTTAAATTAAATATTTTTTTTATGTGAAATTTAAAAGTCAAGGTATACATTTAAAATAATTTATTTGCTCAAATATTATTTTTACTCAATAAATTTATTTGATATTTAATTGATTAAGTAATTATAAAATATTTAAATTTGGAAAATTTTCAAGTTAAAAAAGTAATGAATTAAGATTTGCTAAAAATATTGTAACATTAAATGTTTTTATATTTAATAATTAATTAAAAAAAAATGTACAAAAAAAATAATTTATAAAATAATTAAATTTCAATTTTATTTTTTTTTATTTTTATTCTAGTTAAACTTTGGTTAGTAAAAAAGTTATATATTGAATTCCACATAAATGTTGAATACTAGATATAATAAACTAAATCAATACCGTTAAATTCATACTATGTCGATAGTCTAACTATGTTCAAATATCTCTAGAGACAATTCGGTAAAATTTTTAATATATGACACGACTGTCAGTAGAGCCACAAACTAGGCTATTTTTAAAGGTCTACTTGAAACTAAAACTATTTTAAGTATTTTATTTTCAGGTACAATTTGTTAAGTTTATTTTTTTTGTTATAAAAATTATACATTTTACAAAAAAAAAATTTTATTTTTCATTTTTATTGCATTTTTACATCTTTTAAAACATTTTTTCTTTATTATCATTTTTTTATTCATATTGTAACCTAAAATTTTTTGTGTTATCTTAATTTTTTTTTTATACTCTTGAGATTAACTAATAGATATCTTGATAAAATATTGAAAAACATTAATTTACTATTAGTTACAATTACTTACCTATTTAATTGTATGGATAAAATACATCATTTGCCATTTATTCGTATTCAATTATTAATTTAATTGAATTTAAATATAAAAATATATTTTACTTAAAATAATTTTTGTTTAATTAAATGTATCAAAATAAATATTTAAAAATAAAATAAAATCAAATCAAAATTATATTTATATTATTTGTTTATTAATAATGACATTTGTTTTTTTTAAACGTTACAAATAATCAAAGAGATAAAACATATTTATATAAATATTTATTTTAATACTAAACCAATTGATTAATTATAGTAATATAATTTTAAAGTTTAATAAAAATTTAATAAAATAATAAATAATTGATAAATAATTGAAAAAAAAAGTTTTAGAAACATAATGTTGGTTTATAATTATTTAATAAATTATAAAAATAAAAAATAGTCATTTTTTTAAACTTTTTTTGAAAAATTAAGAATTATTTTTTTTTGTATGAAAAATTTTTTTTTGTATTTTAATAAAATAATGATTTCATTTTTTAAAAATTTTATAAAATTTTAAATATTTAATTTGCTTATTTTATGTTTTGCATTTAAAATTAAATTGAAAAAAAAAATCAAATTTTAATTAAATTTTTAAGCTATTTCATATATTTTAATATGTAAATATAATATAACATTAATGTTATTAAATTTATTTTTTAATATTTTATAATAAAAAGTGTTAATTTCATATATTTTTTATAATTAATTATTATATAATTAAATGTTTAATTTAAATTAATTTGCAATATAAGGTTTTTCATTTTCATAATATTAAAACATACATTTATGTGATAATAATTTATTCTCTTAATTAGTATAATTTAATTTATTTAAATAACAAAATAAAAACTTTTAATTTTAAATTATTTGCTAGATGGCGCAAAAATAAATAAAAAACAATAAAAAAATTTTTAAATTTTTTGCAGTGAACAGTATGCAGTTGAACTGAAAACTTGTTTGAGAAAGTTTTTTTTATTTGTGTAAAATAGTTTTTTTATTATTAATTAATCAAAGTTAATTAATTTGAAAAACAAATTATTATGAAAATATGCAATGTGAATTATGGAAATTAAAATAATAAAATAATCAACTTTTGTTCAGATTAAAAATTAACAAGTTAAATTTAGAATTCATCTGAAAGCAAAGAATTTTAAATGAAGTTTAACCTGATATTGTATATGAAACAAGACCTTGGTTAATTTTTAAGTTTATGTTAAATTTGAATTTTATATTTTAAAATGATGTATCAAAATATTTAAAAAATTATAAATTTAAAATGCAAACTAATTGTGTTAAAGTTAAAGATTACATTGTTTTTTCTTCTAATATGGTTTTGCATTTTTTTAAAGAACTAGATGCAGATACTTGCATTTCATCGTTATCTTTGTCGAGTTTGCGCGCCAAAGTTCGATTAAGTCGAAAAAATAGTTTGTTAAAGTGATTTAGTAAACGCGCATGGGTTTCATCTTGTTGAAATAGTGGGCTTGTAATTGACCTGCATTGGTTTTGTGAATAAGCAACTTCCGGTTTTCAGTTTGAACTGCAAATGTCAGCTTGTTTTTGACTAAACAAATTCACAGCTTGACCGATAGCAATTAAGATGTCACAAGCAGAGTATCAGTTTAGACCTAAATCATTAAACAGTGCATTTAATAAGAGCTTAATTTAGTCAAAGTGTATATTTTAGAATACCTGATATCTTGCTGGTATGTTCATTTATTTAAATTAAATATTGATCGATTGCAATGAGTTTAGTTTTTCATGTTTTTAGTTTCAAGCTATAAAGTGTTATAAATTTTGTTTCGATTTTTAAAATTCACTTTTAAACATGTTTGCTTTACACTTTTAAATCTAGAAAATAAGCATATAAATAAAAAATAAAAGCTTTTTAAATAAACTGCATTGTGTATTGTCTTAGACAAAACTAGTGCAAAATTGTATGCGACTTTTGGTTGTTTGAAGAAGCACAATTTGGAAATGTTTGAACAAAGTTTCAAGCTTTAAAAGTAAAGTGTTAATGATTGCTAGCCAAGATTGACATCATGATGAAAAACATGGCAGACATTCAGTTATCAATGTCATTGTGCTTTCTATTTAGATTGGCAATGGCTTGTTTATGTTTGCCAAAAGCAATCTCAATTCAACACAATGCAAGCAAGTATCAAGGTAAGTGTACCTTTAATTTTATCTTTTTAAACCTGTGTACACCTTTTTTTTAACACCTTATATGCACCAAATTCAACTGATTTAAAGTACAGATTTTGTTCATTTTATACTTTTTTCTTTTCTTTAGCTAGTAAAATTTTAAAAATTTGATAAAACATGTTTTTCTTTTTTCAACATCTTCTTGTTTAATTACAACGTTTTTGTATTGTTTATACAATAGCTTGTAATTTATTTAATTTTGTTTTTTTTTTTGTTCATGTTATTAAACAATTTTAGATTCAAAATTTAATTAAACTAAATAAATTAAGTCCAGTTTATATTATTTAAGCATTTACGCAGGTTTTATTAAACCAAAGAATAACTATTTTATACTTTTTATTAATATGGATTATGTTTTTTTATTTTATTTTTTTTACATATGTCAATTTTTTTTTTCAAGCATTTTTGTCATCTTGATTATAATTTTTTATATTTTTTTTTTTTTAGTTACTTATTTTAATCCTTGAAATTGTTCATATTTTTTAATTATTTTATTTTATTTTATTTATTTATTTTTTTTCTATAATTTGTTTTTATAATTCATTTTCACTTATTTGACTTATTATTTTTTTTCTAATTTATTGTTTTTAGGTAATATGAATTTTAATTAAATTAATTATTTTACTATTAAATTAATGCATAAGTTGTTAGATTTATAAAATAGTATTTTCTTTTATTTGTTAAATAGCAAACTTACATACAAGCATAAACCTCATTAATATTTACAGTAAAAATAGTTTTCTTATTAAGTTTATTTTGAGTTTATTCATTTATATTTTATTTAATTTATTTTTATTTTACTATTTCAGGTAAGATTCATTTAAAATTAAATACCTAAATTAAATACTAAAAGAAAATATTGTAAAATATTTATTAAATTTTTTAGTTTTAAAAATATAATTTTCATTAATTCTTTTAGACTTTTTAATATAATAGTAGTTATATAAAAGTTATCGATAAATAAATAATTTAAAAAAAAATATACAGTTTTTTTAATTAAAATAATTTTTAAATATTAATTTTTAAATTTAATTTTTTTGAATAAATTTTTTATTATTTTTTAAAATATATTTGTTAATAGGTGTTAAATATTTTTAACTATTATATAATTAGTAATTCTATAATAGACAGTAGTTATATTATTTAATTGATTTGATAATTCTCAATAATTTTTAATTAAATTTTTTTTTTAACTAAAAATCGTGATTCTATTGACATTTTATAATTAATTTTATTTTGAAATGTTAATATTAACATGGATTTTTAAAATATAAACAAATAAAAATTTAATTTATAAAATAAATTATAAATTAAATTAAAATCAAATAATTTACTATAAAAATGAGCTTATATTTTGTTATTAAAAAATTTGTGTTATACACAGAATTTGATTAATTTATTTAGAAAAAAATATATAGACTAAAAATAGTTTACATAAAAGGTAAAAGCTTTAGAAAATGAGCTTATTTAATTAGAATATCATTGACTTTTTTTTGGTCTTTTAATTTTCAAGTTGCAATTTGTGTTTGTTCATTAAAATCAAGTTACTTTTATTTAAAAAGAAATAAAATTAAACAAAGATGATGCACAACTAAAAACAGATGGAGTACACCAACTAAATCAAGATGGCATGTTTGCTATTGTTAATGAGAGACAAAAAAATGCAATCAAGCGCTTTCATTCTTTTTTCATTTCCTTTTATATTTTATATATTATTTTCATTTATATTTGAGTCTTTTTCTTTATATCTAGCCCTTTCTTCATTTCTTATTTTTATCATGTCTTAAATTTGTCCATATTCACAATGTGGTTGTTTAGCTTTTGAATTCAATTTATCTGTTTTTAAACATGTTTGTATAAAAATCATTTTCTTTAATTTAATTAAAAAAAATTAAATTTCCATTGCTTTTGTATTTTCAACTCTTTTAGATAAAAAAAAAATTTGTTTTTGACTAATGTTAAACCAATTACATCAAAAGTTAAATTCAAATTTACTTTACTGTAAAAAAATTAATAAATAGTATTAAATTTACAATTTATAATATTATTTTAAAAATATTTTATTTATATTTAATTTAATATTTTATTTAAAACTTTATAATAAAATTTTATCATTTTATAATAATTTGTTTTAACATCAAAAAATGATTTTCATGGCTAAATTTTTGAAAAACCATGTTGATAATGTGTATTTTAATATCAGTTATGACTATTGAACTTTTATATTTTTAATTCAAGTTTTTTAGAAAAATTTTTAAATTGAAAAGATTTAAAATGACAAAAATATTGTTTTTTTTATCTGTAGTTTATTTAAAGTAATATCACAATTAAATTTTAAAAAATTTAAGGAAAAATGACAAATTTAACATTTTATAACAAAATAATGATAAATATTTAAATATGCAAATACTTACCTACCAGTTTATATTTATTAATAAATCAATATAATTTGTTTTTACAAAATGAATGGATTGTTTTTTTTTACAAAACGGAAGCAAGAATGCTAGTTTAAGTGTCATTAATATTTATCTGTTAGTGAAAAAATGTTTTTAACAAAAATATACAAAATTTATTTATTTCCTTAAAATACAAGGTTAATAATGAATTGTTTAAATGATTTAATTTGCTAATTTACTAATTTACTTTCAATTTTTATTTATTATTTTTTTTTTTTACTTTTGTAACGTTCTTAATTTATTAATTTCTATTTATTTAAGTAATACAAAACAAAATAATAAAATTTGTTTTAATTAAATTTTTTAAGATTATTTTGTTTAATTCAATTATAAAAATAATTAAAATTAATACATCTTTTTTAAACTCTACATTAAGATATTGGATGTTTTTTTTTTCATATAATTAATAATTAGCTTTATTTATTTTTATTGCTTAGCAATTTGTCCAAAAATATTTAGAAGATAAAACGAATAAGATAAATAATCTTATATAGACAATTTTTAATAATTTATATATAACATAACAAATGTGAAGTTTTACTTTTTTATAATTTCTAGGCTTAATCGTCAAACATTTTAAAAATTATGTTAGTGCAATATAATAATCTCAAAAATTTACGTTTATGCAAAGATTGTTAATTTAACTTGATAAATTTATCTGAATTATCATTCTAGTAAAAATATTGTAAAAATTGAAATCAAAGTTAGTTATTTTTTTATTTAAATTTTTATTTATGAACTTTTGATATAAATTTTTTTACTAAATTGAATTATGACTCAGTGCGGTTAAATAGAAATGCAAGACTTTTGCGATTATGATTTAAAGTGATTTGTAAAATTATCAACATATACACCAATTATCAAATTGTAAAAAATTATTAATTTAAAGGTTAAATATTGATTAATTAGCACTATGTATATATATATATATAAGTATTCTTGTATAATTTTTTTTAAGACTTATTTAATTTTCTATTTATCTATTTTTGTTCATTTTATTTTTTTTTTGAATTTAATGTTTTTTAATTATTTAGAAAATAAATTCAAACTTATTTAATATTTAGATTAAATTTCTTAATACAAAAATTTAATTTCATTATTTTTTAATAACTCGCTATTTTTTTAATAGAAACTATCAATACAAATTATATACTGTGGTAATAATTCTTTTTTTTTTAATTATATTTATTATACCACCTTTCAAATAAAGTAAGACCAGATACAACGGGTTTATAACCCTTCTTTATTTATCAGATCTAAGTTTTATACAATTCAATTTCAATTGAAACACAGCAGAACTTTAGATCAAGTCTTAATACTTTTGTAATCTCGCTCTTCACTTGAGCATTACCAAAAAGATACTGGCGACAATTTCACCTTCTTACCAGGACTTCCCAAGGTTCCGTCGGTAGCTACACATCTACCTTCGATTCATAACCTTGAAGTCACCTTATTTACAAAATACCAGAGGATCTCGTGATGGCCGATAGTTTCTTATCTATCGTTATTCTCCATAAATGACGTAATAGGTTTCCGAAGACTTCTTTGGTTTTACACCTACTATTACCGCCTCATCTACCGAAGACGCCATCTTGTCCTTCTGGTCTTAAGACGTAGTTTCTATTTCACTACACTTCTCGATCTTTCTTGGTCAATTACCACTAAGGCCGACTCTACTCAAGTCGTTATAAGTACTTTTAGCCCCCACTTGAGTATTCTGCCACGTATTACGCAGATTAACCTATGCCTAACAGACTTTTACTTTATTCGCATACTTAGAATATTCCATTCTTCGTACTTAAAGTTCACTGTTATACCGGCCATTAGGGTTACTGCAACGTATCACACGAATATCTCTTTCTCAGTAGTTACACAGGCTCTCTCGTATTACACCTCAGCTATAAATAACCCTGATCAAGGAATAGTTAATTACAGTTTTACATCAATACTTTAAAATTGCATTATTTTTTTTATTTATTTATTAATATTTTTAAGTTTATCAATTAAAATTATTGTTTATTGCATTTATTAGAAATAGTATTTATATTTGTTTAAGTTTTTGAAAAATATAAATTATGAAATATTTTTTTTATTTTAATAAATTTCCAATATATTTATATCATATTGTAAATTAATATTATCAAAATTTTAAAATTTAAAATTATTTTTTATATAAGTTTAGGAAATTAAATTAATACATCTTTTTTAAAAATAATTTATAAAAAAAAACTGTTGCTTTTAATCTGTTTATTAAATTTTTATTTTTTAATATTTTTTTAAAGCATATGTAACAAGTATTATTTTTAATTGTATTTTTTATCAGTTAATAAATTTTATAAGAAATTTATTGTTCTTTAATATTTTTATATAAATGATTTTTAGTTGAATTTTTTTTTTTTAATTAACTTGTATAAATAAATAAGACAACGAGTTTAGAACCCTTTTTTATGAATTAATTGAGTTAATTATTATTGATTAGACTCATAATATCGTTAATTTCACATTCATTACTTAAGTTTACTTTAAATTTCAGTATTTATAATCTATTCTTACTACAGGTCTTATTATTTATAACTTTTGAGTAGTGTTTTATTTACTCAATTGTCTTTTACTTTTGCCGTTATTTTCTTACTATTACTTAAATTATGTTAATCTAGTAAGCCAGTCTTGCTTCTGACTGCTATTAATAATTAGTTGGACTTCTATTTGAATTTTTGGTTTATCTCTCATACCAGTTCAGATTAACCTAACAGCTTTATAACTTTATGTTGTATATGTAATTTCTTTATCTGTATTTAAAGTTCACTTTTCTCTTGGCTTTATGGACTTCTGATACAAGATTAAACGATCTTTTAAATTCAAAGTAGTACATAGGCAATCAGTAAAACATCTTTAAATTACTGAGTAATTAATTAAAAATTAGGCAACGTGGTAAAATGCTGCAACATCATATATTCTTATATTTATCTAAATTAATTTTTTTTAGTTAAATAATAATTTTGTTAATTTTAATGTTTTAATTTTTTTTAATTAACATTTTATATTTATTTTTTGTTAATTATATATTATATTACATTATTATAAAAATTCATTTTTTTAGAATACAAATTTTTTTACAAAAAAGCGAAAATTTAATATATTTGTTTTAGTGTTTTTTAAGATCTAGTTCATTTATTTATTTTTACTAATTATTAATATTTTAGGTTTTAAATTTTTATTTACTTTAATTTATAATTCAAATTATGTGAAAAAATGATTAGAATATGGTTTAAAAAATAATGTTTTTAATGTTATATAATTTTTCTACTTAATTAACAAATAATTAAGATAGATATTTTTATAACTATTTTTGGTTTTTTAATATTAACTTTTTAGTCTAAATTATTTGTTTAAAAAATTATTTTAATTATTAATTGTATTTTTTTATTAATATATGCTTATGTATTATATCATTAGTTTTTAAATTATTAATAATCTTATACTATTATTTTTAAAATGGAATTCTTTATTCAAAAGTATTATTTTGTTTTTTTTTTTAATTTTATTTTTATAAGTATTTTTAAAAAAAAATTTAATTTATTTTTTATACTAATAAAACTTTTTTTAATATTTTTATATTATTCTTTATGTTAAATAATTAAATACACACTAACAACAGCACATTTTATATTTTAAATTTTTTTCTTTTTTTTTTAATGTATTGTTTTTTTTAAATTTATAATTATAGTTACCAATAAAGTTATAAAATAAATCTTTGTTTTAATTGAAATAAAAAAATAGACAAAAAAATCAACAAAAAATAAAAATACTATTTTGTAGTGAACTTTAAAGTTATTTTAAAGAAATTTTATAAACAATCAATGACTGATTTTAATCCGCATTTATTTTATTATTGAAAGAATCTACAGAATATTTTAAAACTCTTTTGTTAACAGAGAAACTTTTAAAATCAACTTTAACCTCTTTTTTTAGGTTTCATCTTATGATACAAATTTTGGTGTCTGAAGAGTAATTTATGTATCATAATTTTTTTATACTTTAGTTCTTTCGTTTCCATGCATTTGCAGTTATTTAACCACAGCTAATTATAAATTACTTTGCTTGCTTTACGATTAAGAAACATATACTTCTTTAATTAAAACACGCTTAGATTTAGTAATGGTTACTTAAGTCAAAGTTAGCGGATGATTAGCCAGATTTTGTTAAGGCACTAGGTATAGTGAATATAGTAAAAATTAATAAAAAATAAAAATTTTATAAATACAGTAAACGTAGAAATTAAACTATTAAACAAAATAAGCGATGAAATACAAATGTAGAATTAAAAAATAATTAAGATTAAATTTATTTTAAAGTTTAGTTTGTTTAAAAAAAAAAATTATTGTTAAAACTAATATGTTAATTAATCAATTATTTAAAAGTTTAATAATAAATTTAAATAATAATTTTGAGTTTTTTTTAAATTTTTTTAATTCAATCAATTTTACTTTTAAAAGCTTTTTTACTCTTTCATCAAACATTATCTTAACTTAACATGTTTAGACTATTAATATTAGTTTTTTAATACCTTGATTTAAAATTCTGTTACTCAAAAATAGCTAAATTAACTTTACCTTTACTATGTGTGTTTTATATAAAGCGATCCTTTTATATCAACGTTTTAACTAATGTATTCAAAAACACTATGTTATGTTGTGTTATGTTATGTTATGATATTATCTCTTATGTGTGATTTTTCTAATTACTAATTTTATTTTTAAAATCATCTTTTAAAAAAATTATAAAAATAATTTAACAATTTTTTTTTACTTTTAACAATTTACTTTAAATTAAATTATTTTTATTTAAAAAAATTAAGGCTTTTTATTAGTTTTTATTTTTTGTATTTGAATTTGTTAAAATTAAAATGTTTTTATTTTTATCATTTATCATAAGGTAACAATAGAAATATAATATTTTATTTTATAAAATAATTTTTACTGTATTTATTTGTTAAATTCATATAATATAAGATTATTAATAACATTTTTTTTTTTTTTTAAAGAAAAAATTTATAGCAGTATCTATGAGTTTCTCATTTATTACATAATTTAAAATAGCATAGTTAATAGGTAAAATACATTTTTTTATTTTTTATTATTAATTTATTAAATTTAAAAAAAAAAATAGAATGTTAAGTAAACTATTTTTGAAAGAAAAAATATATTTTAATATTTTATGATAATTAATTAGTTTAATTTGTTAGCACTTTTATTATATTTCGTTATTTTTATGTAAATATAATTTGTTTAATATTCTTTATTATAAAATAGTATTTATAGTAATTATTAATAATTTGATACAATCTTATTTTTTTAAATATATTTTAAAATTTAAATTGAATATAAAAACTTATTTTTATTTTTTTAACAAACATTGTGGTTTTTTATTTTAAACTTGTAGTAATGGCTACAGTATTAATTTTATTATCAATGTTTGATATTTATTTTATATTAGTTTTGATTTGTATTTTTATAAATTTATATAAAAATTTATTTTTATTTAATTTATAATTTTAAAATTATTTAGTTTTTTATTAATATTTGATATGTCAATATATTTTTATTAAAAAATAAAATATTGTTCTCCAATTTTAAAAATTGGATTATTTTGTAATATAATATAAATAAAAATTTTTAATTATTTTCAATAAAATTTTAAAAATATAAAATATTAAATCAGTTTCATATGTTTAACATTTATTTTTGAATCCAGATTTTATTATAATTTGTAGTGAATCTTTTAATAGAAATGCATATACATAGTAACTATATGTAAATAGTTAAGAGTTTAAGAGCAATGCTCTTAATCTCTGAAAAATAGATTTGGGTGGACCACAGTTTAACTCTCGTGTTCTAGACGACCTTTACATAAAGGAGACTTGATATCTCTCTGTAAAACAATCGTAAAAGGTTCCAGATAAAGAATGACACCATGAGCAACTGGGAAGTTCCCAAATAAATGAGTTGTAACATAAAGATTTAAGGTTTGTTACAAAGGGACATAATAACCTTTGGTAACAAACCTAAGAGAAAACCTAAACTAATTTAAACCTAGAAAAAGGCTTAAAGATAGAGTATAAAATAACTCGGACAAACAAAACTGAGAGTTAATTGTAATTGAAGTTTTGTTAATAAAATTATCTGTTACAAATTATTATTAAAATTATTTTTATACGAAAGATTTATTATTATTTTTTTTTTTTATTAACACAAAAAATTAATTTTTGATATGCAATCACATTTTAGAAAAATTCTATGTTATTTTTTAACTTCTTTATTTTAATTAAAAAATTTAAATTATTGATTTGATTTATACTTATTTTTTATTCAATTTAATTTTTTTTTTTATTGCATATATAAAGTGACAGATTGACAATTAGCATTATAAAATTAAAACTTAGTTGAAACTTTAATTAACTAAAGTTAATTAAAAATACATTTTTGTAAGAAATATAAAAAAATTTTATTCAAAATAACATAAAAAACATTGTTTTTTTCAATAAGCATGTTTCATGCAAATTTTATTTTATAAAAAAAATAAATAAAAAATGTTAGCTTTAATACAAGATAATTTTATTTTTAATAATTATTTATGATGCTTTTAATCGCAATAAAAGTATTTTAAAACTAGGAATTTTTTTTTTTAATTTATAAAAACTAACATAGTTTAACAAACTGAAATTTAATCATATAAAATTTAAATACTTAATTTTATATTTTGAAACTTTAATAGTCTTGATTGGTTTTAAAATCAACTCAATGTTATTTTCTAAATAAGTTTAAATTGTTAATAAATTAATTTAAATTTGACAGTTAAAACTGTGTCTTTACATTTTTTACTTATTAAGGATTTTCTTAATCACTTGCTAGTTTCTTAAAAAACTATAAAATTTTAAAGTTTAAGTAATTTTAAATATTTACTCAATGTTTATTATAATTAAAAAAAATGTGTTTTTTTTTTATTTAAATATGTCTAATTTTTTTATTTTTTCTTAAAATTTTTACCATTTTATTCTTTAGTCAGATTTTACTTTTAAATTATTTAAGTTGAAATCTATTTATTACAATCCATTTAATTTTTGCATCATGGATTATAAAATAAAATTTTTTTTATTAAAGTTTTAAATAAATTACGGCATTTTTTTATTTAAATTGAATTATAATTATTATATTATTAAAATTAATTTAATTTAAGTAAAATAATTTTTTTGAATATTTAAATAAATTCACAATTAAAATGTCTAAAACCTTTTATTAATTAAGTTAAAACATTAATTTTTATACTATTTAAACAATTATAAACAAAATAAATAATTTTTTTTTTCCGTAATAATATCAAGGAATCTTTTGCTTTATAATTTTATTATGGACTGTTAGTTAAATATTTTTTGAGAATTACACTTTAAAAAACAAGATTTTGTATTTACCTTCACTATAACTAATAATTTTACAAAAATAATATAAATTATAAAATATATTTATATTAATACTAAGTAATTAAAAAAAATATATCGTAAAAAAGAATCAGTTTATTTAAAGAATGTTTAATTATATTGATATATTTTATATTTTTAAAATAGAAAATAATTTAAAATGTTAAATTGAGCAGAAGAAAATGAGAAAATTTTTTTTTTTAATTAAAGTTTAGAAATAGTTGAAAATAAATTTTGTAATATCATTAAATAAAGGGTGTTAAAATAATAAAATTATTGAATTATCGATATAAAATTTACATTAATTTTGTTTTACTTAAGAAATTTTTAAATAAGTCTTAAATAAAAAAGTTATTTTCAATAAAAAAATTTAGTTAAATATATATAAAGTGCTATTAATAAATTATTTTTAAGATTGTTAGATAATTATTTAATGTGTATTAACCACTTAACATTTTATATTAAATTGTTTTTAAAATTCCTATTTATATTATATTATTGCATAAAAAAAATTTTAAGTTAATAAATTAATAAAATGTTAACCATATTATAAGTTTTTCAGATATTAAAAAGTTAAGCTAAAATATGGATAAATATAAAATCAAGATATTAAAATTTAATAATGAAATCGATTTAATTATTATAGATAAAACAACTGTTTTTATCATGTAATATGTTATAGAAGGTAAACGAAACAAGTAGTTTTATTAGAGAAGCAATAATAAGAAACAAAATAAACAATATTTTATTTTTTAATTAAAAGATGCAACAATTTAAAAAAATATAATTAATAATTAAGTAATTTACTTTTTATTTTATCATATCTATACATTATATGTATACATAAGTATACATTATAAGATAGTTAAAATTTTTATAATAAATAATTTCCACTATGATTCTTATACGAATAAATATAGTTAAAAAACTAATATTTTAATATTTTTTTTTAAAGTGTCACTAAATTTTTTTAATTTTCAAAAATAATTATAGTTGATACTTAAAAAAAATATAGGTTACTTATTTACTAGATTATACTATAAATTATTTATATTTTGAAAATAAAATTATTTTTTTATTTTCTTTTTATTTCACATGTTGATATCATTCAGTTTTTTAAGTTTTTCTATTTTAGTGTATTAGTCAAAAAATAGATATTTTACAATTTTGTATTAAAAATAGAAATTTACTTTGATGATTTATGTGTTTAGAAGGAACTGTAAATTTATAGTTTTGTAAACAATCTTGAATACAGTTTATTTTTTATAAAGAGTTTCTTAATATTCAAAAATTCAACAAGCTAACAATTAAAAAAAATATTCTATTATTGATAATTTAACATATAATAAAATATAAATAGCTGAATAATGTAATTTCTTACTTTTAAAAACTTTTTTTTAATTAATTTAAATATTAAAAATTTTTTTTTTTAAAATGTTTACATGATAAGTTAGTATTTGTGTAAAATTTTTAATTACATTAATTTTTTATGCCTACTTTTTTTTATAACATCAAATACTAATTAAAAACATATAAGATATATTTATTTAAATGCATCTATTAATTGTTTTTTTTACACCTAACTATTTTTTTTATTATTGGATTAACTCAAAAAAAAATAAATAGTAATAATTTATTTATTTTAAAAATGTTATTTAGTATAAATATTTTATTTTTAGATATTTTATGAAAGATTTATAATGTTAATTTGATTTTTTTTTTTAAATATGTAATCTTTTTGATAAAAAACTACTACTTATTATTTTGTTTTAAGCATATTAAGATTTTTATATAAAGCTTTAGAATTTATTAACATATTCATCAAGTTGTTTTTTCTATAATCAATTGTTGATGCAAAAAAAATAAAATTTTAAAAAAAATTTATAAAATAATATAAAAACAAAATATTATAGTTGTAGCAATCCTTTTCTTTTGAAATAATTTAGACATAAAAGGTGAAGGGTTTTAACCCTGTCTTTATTGATTTCAGAAAATTTCTCCTTTTTAAAACACAAACACGTTATATGAAAGGTCGAGATTCCACCCCTGCTTTTTTGGCAGATCATCATCTCGCTTTCTTTTTATGTTTTTTTTTTACGCATTTCTTTACTAAGTTGAGCGCTTTAACTACCACTACATTACTCTGTCATGTTATTGTTTACGGTCAGTCCCTCTGCTAACCGTAGTTAGTACTTGCGGAAATTACTACTAGAATCTTGTGCCCCTCTGTACGCAATCCACATTAGCACAACAGTTTCGTCACTTGAAGATCTAACAAAGGATTTCTTGCTTCTTGTATCTTAAGTCTACTATTGCCTTATCAGCTAAACTGGTCTCCTGCCACAGGCTTGGACGCTCTTATATATTCGTAGTAATGCCCTCTTAATTAACATCTAATCACTAGACTACTGTGTAGATGTTAGGAATTAGTTAAAATGGCGTATTACTACATAGTTAAGTTAAAAAGAATATATAGTAAAATTATATTTTAAGTATAAACATAAATATTTTTTGTAACAATATTTTCACTAATAATCAAGATTAATTACAAGAAATATTTTACTAAAAAACTAAATTAATTGTATTATAAATGTTTTATTAGAATATTGGAAATTTATTGTTAAGTACTAAAATATGCAACATATAAGTGTTTCTGTTTAAACTTTTTTTATTAAAATTTATGTTTAATATCAAATCACTATTTTTGTTTATTAATATTAGTTTTTTTGGTAAATAATATCATAAACTTATTATTACAACATATTTTGAGTAAATTATGCTCAAATTTAAAACAATTCTGTAAAGGACAAAAGTATTTTATTTGTTTTAAAAAATAATATACTTTTATTAATAACAATGAAATTGATCTTAAAAATACAAGCTACAAGAAATCAGAAAAAAAAAATTGCTATATATTTTTAAAAAAAGACATCATTTAAGAAATTAAAGTCACAATATGCTTTAACTGATTGTTGAATGAGTAGTACTCTATAATATTTTATGATAGAATATATATGAATAAAGTAAAAAATAAAAATTTTATGGATGTTAACGGTTTATTAAATTGTAAAAAAAACAAAAAAATAATTTATTAACAAAATGTAGCTTGATTTATCTCTAAATATTTAAAATTTTTAATTATTGACTAACATTTTTATATTTAAATTATATCTATAAGTTATAACCACTTTATTAAATATAAATTTATTATTTGTTTAAAATTATTAATTTTTTTAAATGTTTGATCAAATGCTTAGGTTTAATTTAATTATATTAAATTTTGATTGTTATTAAATTTATTCAATAAATCTTATACATTTGGTTCAAATTTAAAAAAAACTTGTATATTGAAATAATATTTCTTAATTCTTTTTTTTAAATAATAACTTTGTATTTTTAATTAAAAAATTTTAAAACTTTTTTTAATAATTAATTATAAATTATTTAATTTATAAAAATAATTTTATTTTAAGTTTAAATATAATGTGATTTTTTTATGCTTATTAATTAAAATTAGTATAACAAATTCAATTATTTTTTTAAAACAATATTGTTAAAACTTCGATGTTGATTTAAACGTTGTTACACAACAACAACAGTAGAATAGATCCACCGTTTTAGATTAGAATAAAATGACACAACCAAATGGAACGGGTTGATAAACCTTCTTTATTTACGTACTCTTTATTTAAGTATCTCTCTGAATTCTTACAAATTAAAGTTACTCTTCTCGTTATTAATCCCGAGATGATATCGACTGATTCTCTCGTTCAGTTAACATACTCTTTTATACTCCTCACCAGGCCATGTTATCTGGATTTTGGATTCTTTCTCTCTTACTTAAACTGTTAGTCTCTTACGATCAACACCGTAGTTGATCGTAGTTAACACGTTAGTTGGCTCTACTAGAATCTTTTGCCCGTCTGGAGAAGTAACAGATTAGTATAACAGCTTCGTCACTTGAATGTTGAACAAGGCTACTCTTGCTTGTAACATAAGCTCACTGTTAGTTCCTACTATCTGTCCATCTGTTACAGGATCGGACAATCTTATACATTCGTAGTGTACCTCTCGCAAGTGTTGTGTTAGACATTAAGTAATAGAGTTAATTAGTTAATATAATAATATAATAATGTATTACTACAATATTTATTATATTAAAATATTTTCTTAATTTAATTATTAAAATTATATAAAGTATCAAAAAGAAATTTTAATCAGTAATAACATAATATATTACTATATTATATTTGTTTTATACAATTAATTATTATTTTAAAATAATTATTTTTTTCTATTTAAAAATTATAAATAATCTAAAAATATTCATATGTAAAAAATATTTTTTTTGAACTAAACTATTATTAAATTTGTTTTTTAATAATTTTATTATTAAATTATATTAATTATTTATGATATAATATGACAAAATAAATTTATGATATATATTTTTGTGCATATATTTAATATATTTTAGTATTTAATATTTTATATAAAACTATTTTAAATTATGTAGTTCACTAAAAAAAATATTAATAGAAAAAATAATATATATAAAAATTAAAACTTAATTAATGATTTAAAATAAAATTCACTTTTATTTATTAAAGTGCATATAAGTTGTGATAATAGATTAATGGAAATTAATTTAAAACTACGCCAAGAAAACATCTCAGCAACCATTTTGCAGAATTCATCATTAAGTAAATCAGTAGAATCAGCATCTGAACAACTAATCAAAGCTTATCTAAATAACTTTGAACACATTCCGGCTTGCGCTGCTCAAATTGTTGATAAACTAACGCTTAAATTTACTTTATCTCTTCAAAGTGAGTCTAGTTATTGTGGCTTAACTCGTTTTAAACCAGAAAATAGTCATAGTTCATTGTATACCCATCAGATTGTGGTAAAACGAATTGTTTTAAAAAAACAAACAATTGAAAATAAAACAGAAAGAGTTCAAAGTGATCATACTGATTTACTTTTGGTTCGATGTTCTGTGCCAACCAACGATATGTATCAAATGAATAAACTTGCTAATTTTGCCGCCAGTCAACTACAAACTAATCTGATCAATAATCGTATTAAACGCAGCCCACTAGATGTGAATGCAAAAATTAAACCAACTTTGCCATTTAATTTTAGTGAATCAGTTGAAGAACTAATTGACTATTCCGGTAATTATACTGGTAACGGACCTATTCCACAGTTGAGTATTGCGGTCAAACAAAATGGTCAGTTTATCAATACAAACTTAAACGTACATCCAGGCACTCCCTTAGAGATGGTAATCTATTTAGATAAAGAATCATCAAAAGTATATGGGTTATTTGCATCATATTTAAAGGTTACTGATAATAATGATAATTATAATCGTAAACAAGAAGAAATCATTATTTTAGACGGATGTAGTATTGATCAATATATATTTGGTAATTTTGAAAGCACAGACGGTGGTAAAACGTTAATAGCTAAATTTAGAGCTTTCAAATTTCCTGAATCTAATTATGTATTATTTGTGGGTACTGTAAACATTTGCATTGATCAATGTTCAATAGCTAATTGTGGATCCGAACTAGCATATGGCAAAAGACGTAAACGATATTCATCTCATTTAATGCAAGAAAAACTATTTGAAGTTGAAATGAGTACTGTAATCAAAGTGAGTAAGGAGCACGAAACAATTCATTTAATTAAGGCAGAATTTAATCAAAGTAAATTTAAAAATCAAACTAAATTAAATAGTCTATCAACAAACAAAATGCTGAAAAATATTAAATTAAAAAAGATATCTAGAGCAGGTGCATTTAAAATGCCATTAACAAATAATGTTCAAGACTTATTTAATAACTGGTCATTCTTATTTACATTTGTTTGTAGTTTGATTTTAATTTAAAATTTTTGTAAGATAAATTTGAAGCTCTTTTATTGACTTAAATAAAATTAATTTAACAATCAAACCTATTTCTATAATATTTCTACATAAGCAAGTGTAAATAAGATGTAAATATATATTAAAAGTAAAAAAAAAAATAATAGTTATTTTAAGAAATTAGAAGAAAAAATTTAAATTAAAAGATTTAAAAAAAAAAGAAAATAATCCTAAAAACAATCATCTTTTATTTTAAATTTGGCAAATTATGTAAACTTAAGTAATTGATCAAATTTATAATTTTTCTGGTCTAAATTTAAATATAGTTTTGCCAAATTTTTTAAACTTTTTACCAACATAATTAAGAAATTTATTGTGAACAAATTATTTGGTTTTAAAATCAGTACGATTTATTATTGACCACCCTTTGTTTAAACAAAACAAGCTTAGCAAATAGCGTAAAATAACATCCGGTAGAAAGAACGATACACAATGAACATAAATAGCCAAAAATATACTTTTCATCACAATCCCAATAGATTTTAAATGTAAATAATGCTTTAACCTGATGTTGCTTGAGGCGTGCAAAGATTTGCTTTTCTTTTTGCATTTAAATGTAATTTTCATATAACCAACTTTAATATCAGTATTATTTTGAGTCTGTTACTGGTTGTTAAATAAAAATTTGCTCAAGATTACGCCGTCACTTTTTTGATAATAAGTTAAACTAATAATAGATCATCTTTAATTAAATAAGAAAGTCAGTCGCCATGATGAAAAGTTTGTTATTTTTTTGCATTTCAATTGGTTTTGTAAATTGTCAATTATTTAGAAGAGTAGAATACAATCCTCAAAATGGTAATTAATTCAAATTTTATTCATAAAGTTGAAGTTTTTGTTTATTTTTATTTTTTTAGTAATGAACTCGCTTTTGACTCCATTTATGTTAAAAAATGAATGCCACACATCAGCAGATAATCGAGTAGGCATTTGTATGCCAAAAGCAACTTGCATTGGAACAGGAGGAATTGTGACCGGTAGTTGTGGTCTTTTAAGTAGTTGCTGCATTTGTAAGTTTATAATCCGATTAGTTTTAATATTAATATTTTTTTTTAATAAATCAAGATCAAGGGACATGCAAATCTGTAGTAACTGCAAATGAAACATATTTTGTATCTCCTAAATACCCTGAAATTCAACCAAGCAGATTTGAGCCTCCATTGTGTATTTTTACTTTACAAAGAAACAATTTAATACAAAAATTACCAATTTGTCAAATTAGAATTGATTTTGATGAGTTTAGCCTTGCACCACCAATAAATGGTCGATGTGGTGAATATACAGATTCTTTTATTCTTTCTGGAGCAACCAATTTTAACTCATCTGGATTACCTAATACAGGTCTGTGTGGCGAACTCACCGGTCAACATCTTTATGTAGATGTTAATCCTGATGATGTGTCTGAACCTTTGTTGTTCATAGTAAATACTTCTAATGAAGAAATTTATAATCGAAAATGGAGCATTCGAATTAGACAAATTCCTTGTCTTTCTCAATGGAAAGCTGTTTCAGGATGTCTGCAACAGCACAATTCAGTAGATGGTGTTATTGAAAGCTTTAATTTTCGAGGAATGGCCAAAAATTTTGCTTCTAATATATTAATGAAATCAATGTTTCCACATTTAAGCACTGGAAGTTCTCCAAATTATTTTAATAATATGAATTATGGTATTTGTATTGCACTTTTACCAGGTTACTGTGGCATTCGGTATGATGCAATGGAATTTGACTTTGGAGGTTCTATTATTGGTGCTTCTTGTGTTGGCTCAAACACTGGACAAAATTGTTATTGCAGTGAACTAAACAATAATTTAGACCAAGGTGATTATTTAACAGTAGTTGGAGCTTCTGCTGATGGATTTGCTAATTTACAAAATCAATTTTGTGGTCAACGATTAAATTCTAAAGCAAATGAGCAAATTAATTCACCAATTGTTTGTAAGTTTATTATTGAAATGTTTAGAATTTTAAATTATCTTATTTTTCTTTTAGCATATTATAAACCTTTTGTAATGTTTGTGCATACTGATGATAATGCACAGTCTAATGTAATTGATCCGATTCGACAGGAAAGAGCCAATCAAAAAGGATTTCAGATAAAATATACTCAACTTAAATGTTAATTGTTAATTTATTGAGGAATGTTTTTTTTTGTGTGTATGTTAATCATTGTGGAAAATTTATTTCAATAAATTTAAAAAATAACTGAATATAAAAAATACTGTTTACAAAATGTTACATACTAACAGCTATTAATATTTTAATATAAATTTTCTTAATTTTAAATTTCCATTAAGCAATATTTAATAATAGAAATTCTTTTAACATAATAAAGAGAATTTCGACTATATTTTATAAACAGGCGTGAATTTAAAAAATTCATAACTTTAATGCGAAAATCGCCTTTTATAATTCATAGGTTTAAATGTTGCTTTTTCAAAAACATTTTTGAATATAATTTAATACCTTTATAATTATACATAAAACAAATAAATGACAATAAAATTGAAATTTTTATTTATTATCCTTTTTTATAAGTTTTTTTATTTAGTAAATTTTAAAAATAAACATAAAAATAAGTATTGTTTCAATAAATGTTAAAATAACAAATAATTTATTTTTTTAAAATTAACAGGTAACTTTTTTTAATTATATAAACAATAATATACATTTTTTCTTTTTTTTGATAAATTAGTTACTCCATCTTATTTTAAAAAAAAAAAATTAAAAAAAATAATAAATGATGTATTTTAATAGTTAAATAATTAAAAGATTAAAAATCAACTTTTTTTTAGGAAAAATCGATTTAAAGAAAAATTAAAAATGATAAATTACGAACCTCTTTATCCTATGTATGCAAAAATAAATATGTCACAAAATATTTGGGACTACCATGAATTTTATATTTGGAATTATTTATATTTTCACCTAGGTCAAAAGAAAGTTTTTTTTCATTTGCAAAATCGCCATGAATTAAAATTTAAAAGGAAATCAATTATCAAGATTTATTTAATTTTTTTTTCATTTTTTTGGTTTTTTACTCTTTTTATGTATTACAAATTTTATAGAAGTTTAAATCGCTCAAGACCATTTTTTTCTGCTATATTAAGAGCAATTAAAATTAGGACACAAGAAAGGAATCAAATTTAATATATTTTTTAATTAAAATTAAAATAAGGTTATAAAAAGGTATATTATCAATAAAATTAAGATATAAAATAAATAAATAAAATAATATTTTAACTCTAAAATTAATAAATTTAATTATATATTTTTTAAAATCATTAATATAAAGATTTTTCAGGATCAATAAAGATTTAAACTTTTGTTTTTGAATTTTGTATCATATTTGTATAAAACTTGATTTAAATATTAAATATTTTTTTTTAAATAAATTATCAGAATAGTAAATATAATTATATTTTTATTAAAAATTTTCATAAATTTTAATAATTTACAATGTTTATAAAATATCTATAAATTTTTAAATTATCTTTCTTTTTTATATAACTTCGTTTTATATGCGTAAAAGTATATTTTTAAAATTAAAGAATTTAATCTATTATGTTATGAGATTAAATTGAATAACAGATAAATTATTGTTAATTGTTAATAATTATGACATAAAAATTTGTCAATGCATAAAAAAATTATTTTTAATTTAAATACAATGTGTTAAGATTTTTATGTTTTTGTATTAAGTGTATTAAGGTATATTTGAATCTATTTAAATAAAATATTTAAAGTTAATTATTTTTACTAAATAATTATTTTATTTTAATATTATTTCAATTTTTAGTAAATTCATATTTTAAAAATTAAATTACTTAATATATAAAAAAAAATAAATTTTTAGAAACGTTTTGAATATTAATACATATATATTTTTATATATTTAAAAAAAATTTAAAAACAAATTAAAATTTAAAAATTAATTGACTTTTTATTTAACTTATTTTTATAAAAAAAAATTTTTAATTAATTTTAATTAATTACTTACTTAAAATAAAATTTTAAATTATAAAGTATTATTTTTACTCTTTTATTGTCAAAGCATCTAATAGTATGTTAATAAATTATCATACATATAATTAGTCAATGGGTAAAGACATTATTCAAATATATAGTATTTTAAAAATAACAAGAAAGACTGTTTTGTTTTTTATTAGAAGCAAGTTATCATTGAAATTTTGATTTTTTTTGATTATTATCATACTTATTTTTAAATTCAATTTTAATAAAATTTTTTCAACTAGCATTAATAAAAAATAATATAGTTATTATTAATTAAGAAATATATATTTTTATATATACATAAATACATTATTTTTTTTTTTATATAAATTGAAATATTTTTATTAAATCACTTTTTCTTATTTATATTTATAATACAATTTATACTTATAAATTGAAAAAAATAAAACTAACTTAAATTACTTAAAAATTTTAATAAAATAAAAAACAAGATAAGATCAACTTATATATATTTATATTTTTAATAATCAAATTAATGAACAGATCAAAGTGGTAACAATGTTTCAAACAATGTGTAAATAAAAATTTGTTGTAAATTATATGTGAATTTGTGTAATTGTGATTAAAAATGTAATTGTAAAAATTTGTTCAATTAATTTTAAACATTTGTATTTAATAATAATTAATCGTGATTTGCTACAAATCAGATATCAATAAAAGTAAAAAATAAAAAAAAATCAAAGTTAATTATAGCAAAAAGGCACGATTTTTAACTTATAAATGATTTAGTACAATTTGTTCTATAATTTTAATAATGATTTTAACTAATTTTTTTAATCAAATAAATTTGAAGTAATGCTTCAAATTTAAATTTGATAAATTTAAATATAATTTTAACGAATTGTGAATAAAAGATTTAACAATGAAAATAAAATTTTGAACAAAAACTGATTTAAAATATAATTTTTTTTTTTGAATTTATTTTCTCATGTATGTTTAAGTAATGCACCCTTTTTTGAACTTTAAATTTGTGTACTTTGATCTGCGTGCTATAGACCATATCCATTTTGGATTGATCATCCATGAGTATATCTATTTTTTTTTGTGTTTATGTATGTTTAAATTGACTAAAAGGTAAGCGATAATATACAAGCGTTCAAATGTTAAAGTGGGATTATAATGCGAATTAATGCAGTTTATAAAGTGTTTTGTCTCGCAATGGATTTTTGGTGTGATTTGCACTACCAAAAAAATCAATGGTTAAAGCAACCCAAATTAAAGATACCGTTTAGGTATGATTTAAATTTAAACATTTCATATATTAAACGCGCAAATGCCGATCCAATAATTGATATGACCAAGATGATTATTTGTAACAGTGAATGTTTTTTTTATTTTCACTTATTCTGTTCCTATATATATTCATCGTATATATATTGGCATAAATTTAACTACTATTTGTTATTTCCTATGTTATCCATAGTTGATGGATTAGGAATTTCCAAAATGGTAAATCTTTTTTTGCTGATATTTTCTTGTGATGTTTTCAATTTTTCAATCTGCTTTGTAAGTTGTCTTTTGTATGGTGTATGTTTGTGTCATGTCTATATTTATATTTAATATGTGTTATGTGCATATGTTTGCATTTAATTAAAATATTATTTATTTATATATATATATATATTTGATGAACATATTTATAATTGGCGATTTGGACGCCCAATGAACGAATTTATATATTTTTATCTTTTTTTAATATTTTTTGCTTTTTTTTTTTTTTTGGGGCAAAGTTCATATTATCTATATTAAACAATATTTTCAAACTTTAGTTAAACAGCATTTTACTATCTATTTTAAAATTATTCTAGAGACTTAGACTGGTTAAATTTATTTTAAAAATTATTTGCTTTTTTATAAATGAAACAATGCATATTTGACGTGTGTGCAATGTAATAAATTAAGATAAAAAAAAATTATATTTTAATTATTTTTATAACTTATTTGCTTATGTTAATATTTATTATAATAGTTTTTTTTAAAAACTTATTTTTCATCTGATGCAAACTGTTCATTCATTGCACACTGTTCAGGTGTATTAGAAACTAGTGGTTTAACTTGAATAGAGTCACTTTCAATGATATTTTCTTTTTTAATTTTTTTCATACAATCATTTCTTTCTTCATCTTCGTCATCTTCTTCATCTTCCATATCAACTTCGTATCCATCAGAACTAGTTTTAATATGATGAACACTAGCACGTTTTCGTCGTTTTCTGCGACTTTCTAGTTTTCGTTTTTCATCTTCGTTTGTATCTTCTTCATCAAAACCTTCAGTTTCTGCTTCACTGAGCGATTGTTCTGTAATACGTCTATCATATGCAAGTGGTTTCATTTCTTCACCAATTTCTTCATCACTAGAAACAGTGGTGCATCTAGATTGTTTATCTAACATTAAGAGTAAATGATTTTTTTTTATTAAACAATCGTCATTATCTTCAATTGATAATTTATCAGTTTCATCTTCTTCATCATTGTTATTTTTATCTTTACAATTAGAATGCTCCCTACTTGATAAAGATGTTACACTAGCACTTTTCATATGTTTTCGATATTCACCATCAGAACCAAGATTAGGGCTTAGATGTTGAGGACTCAATTTTTTACGTTTATTACTTTGTTTAGTAGCTAGACTGGTTGGAGCAACACTTGCAACATTTAAAATATTTTTGTTATTGTTTGCTGCATTTAGTTTGCGAATAAAATCCAATGATTGACTTAATCTGGATCCAGGAGCAGGTTTACTGCCATTAGATTGCCGTATATTTTGGGTAGTCATATTGCCTGTAACTAAGGAATTCATATTAGCCATAGTTCCAAGCAAAGATGGATTTAATTGAGCAATAGCTAATAATCCTTTAGCAGAATGTAATGCATTTAAACTTTTTTGAAGTTTACGCAACCTAGCAGCATTATCATCCAGATTATCTAATTCTTCCTCATCTTCATCTTCTAATTGTTCAAACTTTAGGTCTTGGCCAGCCAAGCCTAATAACCCATTGACATTGCCTAAATCAGCAAGTGCTCCAGCACTTAAAGCTCCAGCAGCTCCAGTTCCTAAACCTGCGCCTAGGCCAGCTAGACTTAATGCGTTATTAAATAAATTTTGTTTTGCCCCAGTTAAATCAAGTGCGTTAGATCCTACACCTAAGCCGAAATTCTCTTCGTTACTAGAAGAAGGACTAAAGCCTGAGTCATGATCCATTAAACTGCCCATCGAACTATTTAGATCTTTAATTAAACCGTAATTGACACACAGTTGCGAAAAAGTATTTCCATCTAATGGTCCACTTTTGACACTTAAATCAATAGGAGTATCTTGTTCAGGAACATCTCCATAAAGTTGATCTGCATCTGTGTCTTGTTCTTTTTTAAGCAATTTGTTTGTATTAATAAGTTTAGTGTTGGCAAGAAGTTGTGCTTGAATTAGTTGTTGTTGTTGTTGTAAAAGTAGGTGTTGTTGTTGTTGAGTTGAATTTGGTGTACTACTATTAGAATTGGCTGCACTGTTACTTCCAAGATTAAGATTAAGATTTAAACTATTCATTAATCCAGTAGCACCATTAGTTGCGTTGTTTTGCAATAACGGTTGCAAAGGAAGGAACTGAGCAGCTGCTGCGGCTGCCGCAGCAGCTTGATAATTTTGATATAAATTGTTTTGATATAGTGCTAAGTTAGGTTGATTTAGTAAAGCTGAGTTACTAGCTGCTGCAGCAGCAACATTTTGTCCATTACTTAAATTAGTCAAATTACGAGCAAATAAAGATGATTGAAAAAATGGAGATAAAGGTGACACAGGTGATAGTGGAAGGTGGGACATAGTTTTGTTAGATTTGTGATTAGACACATTTTTGGACAAATCAGTTCCATTCAAAAGGTTTTGGCTATTTTGGATGGCTGACGACGTATTGCTATTTGTACCGTTCCCATTATTACCATTAGTAGAACTGCTATTAGTGGATTTATTTAAATTTGTTGATCCACTGTTATTGCTGGCGTTAAGCTTAAATGAACTTTTGGCTACTTCAAGCAAATTATTGTATGGTGACGAAGAACCGTGGTTTTTATTAACTAATTTTCCACTGTTTGCGCTTGCATTCAGTTCTAATTCTTTTAATCCAGATTTGTATTGAGAAATGAGATCTGCAGTGTTTTTTGCTCCACTATTACTGCCTGGACTTGTAGATTGTCCATTACTATTCACGTTACCACCATTTAAAGCAAGTAACGTTTGATTTTCATTCATTCGGCCATTCATTTCAACTTGATCCTGAATTAGACAATGTATTTTAAACCAATTTGACCTTCGTCCATATCTGGAACCTAAATTAATGCATTTTTGATTAATAATTTCTTTTAAATATTTTTTATTATAATTTATCAAAATATATAATATAAAAAGCTTAATTTTTTTTTCTTCATAGATGGCGATTATGTGCTCATTAAATAAATTCTTGGCTTTAATAACTATAGATTAACTTTTAAAATTTATTATTAAAATGAATTTATATTCGTTTAAATATTAAATTTTTTGTGAATTATGTTTTCATTTCTATAATCGTGAACAACAAAAGAATTTTAAAATCTTTTCAACTTAAGTTATTATAATAGAAAAATACAACAGATTTTAAAATTGAACATAAAAAATATAAATTTTTTTGTTAGGTTACATACAAGCTACATTATTATAAAATGGGTATTATTAATTATTAAATATGACCAGTTCGTGGTTTGCGTTTATTTTTCAATTTGATTTGGTTGTCTATTTTGTTAAAGTAAATTGAAATAATATATTTGTTGAATTTTGTTTAAAGTCTTTGTTTAACTTAATTAGTCAATACGCAATACTAATTAAATGTATTGCTTTTTTCAATAAATAAAAAATAAAAGTGAAAAATGAAAAATAAAGCAGAAAAAGAAAATTTGGCAAAAAAAAGAAAGAAAAATTATTTGTAAAGGCCATTTAACATTTTTAATATTTTACATCGTGACTTACGGAATAGCAAGACTTCAACTTGTTTTTAATTTACTTTAAAATGGCTAACTTATGAGATTCAGCAATTGAAATAAAACTTGCAATCTGAATGAAATTATATCATTTACAAGTCTTGAGACATAGTTTGCATTATTTAATTAAACGTAAATTCTCATTTAAATTGTTTTTAAATTTTCACTTTGTATTTTTTTTGTTAATTGAATTTTTGCTTTAGGATAGAAAAAAAAATGGCTTTACAAACTAATAAGAAAACTAATACAGAATTATTTACACCAATTGTTAATTGATTTATTTGCTTTCCAATTCAATTTTATTATATTAAATGTTTGATTAAACTACCAGTTATAAACAGCAAGTAAAAGAATAGATGAAATATTAAATTAAATAAGAGAAAGCAAGAAAGTCGAGAAGCAGTAAATAAGAAAATGTAAATGTAAACAGGACCAGTTAATAGTAAAACAAATGTAATTTAAGTAAAAACAATGTGTAAACGTAATGCGATGTTTGCGTTTGAATGTACCTTGTAAAGGCATTGCTGGTGCTTGATTAACTGGCCATTTTTAAGCAATTGCTGTAAAGCGATCGCAATAAGGTGATCGCAATTAACTGATCGCGATAAAGTGATCGCAGCAGCAGACTGCAATTAGTTGGGCAGCGTTAAACTGGATTATGTCGCCAAACTGTGAATTGTTCACGCCGAAATTAAGCCATCATCTGAAGTTGAGTAGGCGGACACACGTAGTAATATTTACAATAGCAATTTTAAATCAGGCTTGTGCCAGCCACTTGTGCACTAGTTTCTTATAAGCAACTTAAGTAGTTTTATGCATTTTTTGTGAAATATATTTGTATAAAAGTGATCAAACGATTGTTCACAAGTAGCCGAGTTTAAGTTTGTTTTCTAAATTAAAAAATTGATTTAGATGTTTCGCATAAGAAGCATCTTCATTTATTAAAAAGTGAAAACTTGTAATAAAAATACTAAAAAATAAATAAAAACATAATAAAATAAAACAAAAAATAATTGAAATTATTAAGAAAAAAATAACTAAATAAATAATAATGAGCAAAAATTATGAAAACAATTACAACGTGTCAGCCTTGAGCATTTTTAACTATAGTTAAATTTAAATGATATGAAGGCAAATCACGAAATGATTAAATACCCATCTGATAAACATAAAATAGCATCTGATTCATTAAGAGATAAAAATGAAAAGGCGTTCGAAAAGTTTATTATTGATTTTATACAAAAAAAAAAGTAAGAGAAAAACAGATAAAATTTCATAAGATTTATTTTAGCTTGTTTGCCTCGACAACATTAGCAAACTGGCGCAAGTGGTCATATTGAATAAAAGAAATTTTAATTTAAATTGCTAAAATAAGAGTATAGAAATATTTGAAAATTAACCGATTAATGAAATAAAAACAGTTTTTAAAATTCATTTTTCAAATATTAAAGAAAAATAAAAACTATTTAATCAACAAATCATTAATCATTATATAGATTAACCCAAAAAAAAATATATAAAATAATAAATCAAGAACTAATTAAGTATTAAGTTAATTAAAATTAAATAATAGCAAATTTTTCTTAATTTAAAAAATAAAAATTTTGTTTAAATTAATTAAAATAAAATATATTATTTAAATTTTAAAATTAACAATTTAAAAATCAAAATCTAAAATTTACCTGACTTAGACATGCCGACCATAATACATTTTTTTAACCTACAACTTTTGCAAGATGTTCGATTTTTTTTATTAATTACACATTGGCCATTATTTTTGCACTCTCCTAATGCGGCTAAATTATTATAAGTTCTTCCAAAAAAGCTCTAAAAAAAAAAAAAAATTATTAATTAAAATTTAAACTATTTTATTTTAAATTAATAAAGTTCGATTGTTTAGTTGTAAAAATTAATCAAATTTAAAAATTCAAATTTTTTTAATGAATTTTGTAAAATGATATTTTAAATGTTTTTTAGATGATTTTTAAATAGTTATTAATGTGTTTGTCGAGCTGTTTGTTAAGATGATTGCAATGATGATGACGCAGTCCATCTATGCTCTCATCAAAATCAAGTACAGTAATTTTTTTTAATAATTATTTTATTTTTTACATGTAACCACGCATATTGCTTTGTTTTTATGTTTTTAATGCAAACATGTTAAATTATTCTTTAATCTGTGGTTTTAATTGATCAAGTAAAAGGTTTAACTGGCAACTTTTTCTTGTATTTTTATTTATGTCTTTTAAGAAATTAAATCTGTTTCTTATGAATAATTTTACGTGAACAGAGAATGAAAACATTGGCTGTGCAAAGCAAATAAGACAAAAGTTAAGAAAATTAAAGAATGAAATTTGCATTTAATTGCGAACAAGAGAAAGTGGTTAGCTTCTTCCACTGTTTGGACACTTTTTTGCAAAGTTATTTTGCAAATTTTGAAATTGTAATGAAAAGTAAAAATAAAACAAGAAAACAGGATGATTTAAAAAAAAATGTTAAAAAAGATTTTCTAAACAAATTTAAATTGAGTAAAACAAGAATGAAGACGACAAGAAGAGTAAAAGTAGAAAAGAAATAAAATGGGAACCGTTAATTTGCAATTAATTCGCTTGTGGTTTTATTTTTTCAACTAAAATTCGCATTTAAATGGTAAAACAAATTTAAGAATGAATTTAAAAAATGAAATAAAAAAAAAATAAAAAAAAGTCACCAAAATGATACAGAAAATAAAAAAAATTGTTAAATTATTATAATGTGTATTTTTAATTTTAATCAAATTTTGCATTTTTTTTATTTTTTACAATAATTAACTGATGAATTTATAAATACACCAATCGTAATGTTGGTAAAAACAAGTTAAATTATTTTCAAAGTGGTTGATTTGCTACAAATGTAGCCACAATGAATTTAAGCAAAAATAAGAATCACAATTAAATAACTTAAGACGTGTCAACTTGTTTATGCTAATTTTTTTAAAGATCATTTTTTTTATTTACATTTATGATGCAATTTAAATTTCAATTTAGAATGCTTGAAAATGTGAGATGCATCAAATCAATTTATAATTTTGCATTGATACTTTTAATCACTTTATTTTTTTTTATTTTTGTTTTAAATTTATTTGCAATTATTTCATTTTTTGATTTCATCATTTTATTTTAAAAAAAGAAAATTTGCGCAATTTAAATTTGATTGATTTATTCAATTATTAGAGTTAAACTTGATTATAATATCTTAAATGATTTTTGTACTGATATTTTTTGTTTTCAACTTTTATTTAAATTTAATTGAGTAAGTAAAGATACATAGAAGATTAATTTTTTTTTTTTTTTTTGAAGAAAAAGAAGAAAAAACAGAAAACGAAGAAAATGGAAAATGAAAAAAAAAAAAAAATAAATAAAAAATAATAATTAAATAGTTAAGTAACTAGCTTAAAGTATGTGCGTGCGTCTTGTGCTAATCTTCAGATGATCGGATTAGCAACAGTAACTGATGTTTGTTGTTTTAGTTTTAAGTTTAAAATGCGCGCGTTGTCTTAGTCGGTTGTTGATATGCAAATATGCGCATGTATATTGAAGTTGGACATCTAGTACGCTAATCACGGATGACCTGGCCTGCAAGACCACTTTGTAGAGCATCATCCGGCCCACATCCGGCTCATCTTTTTTCACCTTTACTACTTCCTTTTCTTGTTTTTTTTCTTTACCTTCTTGTTTACGCTTATTTTTTTTTCAAACTTAAATTCACTTTTTGTTTTATTTTTCTCTTTTATTTTTAAATTATGATTTTTACTAATCTTTTATTTATTTTAATATTTTTAACTTTTACACTTTTTTTTGTTTTTTTTAACTGTTTTTTAAAAGCTTTTATTTTAAAAAAAAATGTAAACCAATGTAAACTTTCATTTATTTATTTTATTCTTACAATTTCTATAAAAACAATAAAATGTACTTGTTTTTACTGTTCTTGAGTAAAAAAAAAGAAAAATCATAGACTTAGATACAATTTGACATTTAATGTGATTGAATATATTTGTTTGATTTATTAATTTTGTGAAAAGCAGATAAAATAATCATAACTAAAAATTTAAGATATTGTCAAATTTATTTGAATATTAAAAACATCTATTTCAGTTTAAAAAAATTGTATTTAGCATTTGAATTTTACAAATATTTATTTGGTAGGTACTTATAAAAATAAATTTGCTTAAACAAATTTACCGAAGATACTTATTAAAAATTTGTTAATGTCTTCGAAATTATTTTTCTTTGTCAAAAGAATTTATTTTATTATACATTGAAAAAAATCATGAATAAAATATATTAATAAAAAAGAGTACAGACAACTACATTATTGTTTATTATTTCTAACTATCATCTACTGTCATTCAGTTTCACAATAATCATTTTTCAAGCTTGCTATCTAATTTTTTATTTGAATGATTGCATTTATTTAAAATCAAAAACACGTGTTTAATATAAATTTTTGTATAATATTTTTTTAAACAATTGATTGGTTTTAATAAGTATAAAATTTATTTAATAGGCCAAATGGGATGTAATGATAGGAAAATAAAATTTTTTTTAAAATATGGTTTATTCAATCAAATCAACACTTGTTTTTAATTTTGTTTTTTTAGCCTATTTTCAGTTTGTCAATAAAAAAATTTCAAGATGAAAACTTAAGAACAAAGCAATATTATTAGCAAATTTTCATATTTCAACTTATAAATGTTTAACATTGTTTAAAACATTTAAATAGTGACATTGAATTTTTTGTATACAATGCAAATTAAACTAATCTCAAATGGTCAATTGAGTTTGACCAGTTTTAAGACAATTGTTTTAATTCTTTTAATAATTTTTTTTATGTTTCATCTGTTGACATTGTATTTGTTAAAGTTAAAATTTTTATTTTTCAATAATTTTGATATTATTCATTATATTTATTAAAACTTATAATCAGGTTTAATATAATTAGTTAAACTAATTTTTAAATAGTTTGAAAATATTAAAAAAAAAATTCAAAAAAAAAAAAAATTCAAAAATAATTTAAATAAAGTTCAAAATAAAAACTTTTTTTAAATAACAATTTTATTTAATTTACATTAAAAGTAGCAAAGTTTATTTAGATTATTATCTTAAACTTGTAAGAAACAAATAAAAAAAAATTTTGAAAATTTCTATAAAATTAAAACTTTAAAAAATTTTTAAATATTTATACTTCCGAAAAATATTAATATTGTAAAAAATAAAATTTGATATGGATGAAAAAATAAATTTTTTTTCAATATAAAATTATTTTTTACATTTAATACATAATAATTAATAAATGAATTTGCACAATAAACTTTTATCTGTATAACTTATAAATTATTTTTAAATTTATTATTTTTGATGTAAGTTAATATAAAAAAATTTAATAATAAATTTTTGATTTTAAATAAATGAATTTTATATATAATATATATATTTTTAAAATTAAAATTTTTATTTAATTTAGTTATTTATTTTATTAATTATTACTAAGTTAATAAAATAAAATCAATAAATTTATTATAATAACTATAAAAAAATTAATTAATTATTTAAAAAATTTTATAATCGAATATATCAAACAAATCAATTTAATTTTGTTTGTTTATTGTTAAAAATTAAGTCTATTACATATGAAAACTAATCAATGTATTTTAATGTTTCAATTTATATACTTGAAATTTAAAAAGTATCAAAAAATGTAATTGATGTTCGACAATTGATTTTTTTAATGGCCTTTACTAACTAAAAGTTAAAACTCTTCAAATGTTATTTAGTTGATTCGCACCTTGGCCGATCTTCCAAATAACTTTGCTCAATTGTCGATTATGATTGTTTGAAAATGGAAAATTAAATTATTCTTTGTTTATTTATTTCTTATTTTAAATTTAATTTAGTAATTTCAAGCATTTTATCTCTTTATAATAAGTGCGCACTGAAACGGTAAAATTTTTTTTAATAAACCATTGCTTAAAAAATATTTTAAATAATTTAAATTATTTTTCATTTAAAACGTAAATTTTTTAACAGACCACAATCTATAGTTTTATATTAAATAGAACATTATTACATTCAAATGATCAAGTGTTATTGCATTTGTTGTCTTAATCTTGATCTACTAAATAAAAAAAAATTCAAGATCAGTTTGTTTTGTTTTGCATTTTTATTTATTCATTTAAATTTTTTTTTATTGTAGGCCGGGTGATCTTCTTATAATACGATTTTTAAACATCTTGAATTTTCGTATCAACACAATGCAATTTAAACTGTTATGTTTATTATTGTTAAATTATTTTCTTATTTAAAATTTGATTTTGGCACATCATAAGCCTACTGTTTAAGTCCTCAAGTGCGTTAAATTGTTTTAATAAAGCTTGTTTACTTCTTTTTGATTAAGATAGTTATTTTTATTATTAGAAAAAAAAAACTAATTCTTGGAATAATAATTTAAAAAAACTTTTTCTAATTTTTTTTGAAATTTATTTCCACATATTTTTTCTTAAATAATATTTAAACAGAGTAATAATGATTTATTTTCATTTATTTTAAATTAACTATCATATTATGTAATTGTTTCTATTTTAAATCTATTTTAATTTGCAATAAGTGCTTAAACATTGAAACATATTTTTGACCTTCATAATTAGCAATAGTTTTATAATATAATTTTTTTTATTTGATGCGGAATTTTTTATTTTGTTAATAAAAAAAAAATTTTAAAATAAATTTTTTTATTTATTTAAATTTTTTAAAATTATTTATTGATTTTGAATAATAAAACTAATTAATTTTTTTTTTACATTTAAGTTTTGAATTAATTTATATAAAATTTGAATTAATTTAAAATTAATAATCAATTAAAGAAAAATCTGTAGATCATTTATTTCAGAATTAATTATATATAATATAATTTTTCAAACGTTGATTGCAAATAGTTAGTCTGCGGGTTTTAGCTGACTAAAATTAGTTGATTTAAAGAAGCTGTCTAAATTTCAGTCGTATAAAAAATGTTTAGTATTAAAGACTAAACCGAATCTAGTTTGGCTGTTCACTGTTTTTACATTTGTATTAATTGAAATATTATCATTATTTTTACATTTAATCACGAACTGAGATTTGCTACGCATTTGAATTTAAATATCCATACGTACTATCTATAAACATTTTAAATGCTAAAAACTGCACAGGTATGCTTGTATTTGTGTTCAATACCTGCTTTCCAATGTATTCTGAAATTAGATTTGCACTTTGATCTCAAATCACATCTTAAAAGCGGTTTCGAATTTGTTTTAAAACTGATCTTTAATGCTTAATCTTAATTTTGATCTTAAAATTTTTAGCTAAATTTGATGCAAATTGTTATTTTAAAATAAACTTTTTAAACGGCAATTTTGTTTGTTTTTTTATTGAAGTAAAACAAAAAAAAGTAAATTAAAATAAAATTAAAAGATCCAAACAGGTGCTACACGATCTCCGGTGAATAACGCTTTCATTTTTATTGGATTATTTTTCAATAAAACTGATCAGGATTTGATTGCTTCTTGATTTTTAGTTTAGCTATTGACCGTGAACAGCTTAAACAATCTGATCCAAAGGAAAACAAATTTCTTATCTATTAAAATTAAAAATTCAATTTTTTTTAATTTTTTTTTGCACAAGATGCTTTTTTAAATAATTTTTTTAAAAAATTAAACAGATGAACTTGTTCTAAATATGTTTTAAAAATTTTAATTAAAATAAATTATTGATGTTTTTTATTTAATTATTTTTAATTTATTATATTTTGTTGTTTTCTTAAGAAAACAACTTTCAACAAGTGGACAAAATAAATGACAATAACTATTATGGAAAAATAAGTACAAACAATACAATCAAAGTAAATATACATTAAAAATGATTGCAATCTTAAATTGTTTGAAAAAAAATTCTTTAAAAGTTTACAATATTTGTTTAATTAATGATCATTTGCATTCAAACTTTGTTTGTGATTTTTGTTCAACTTTGATTTGACGTTTGGACTGTGAACATTAGAGCCAAGTTCGATAGCAAATACGATAGATTGTGTCAAAATCGATGTAGACTATTGAAAAGTGGATAACAAGGTTCAATGAATAAAAATCTGGGAATAAGTGCGTGTTGTTACGAACTTGCCACTGAACGGAGCTAATGCATCTATTGGGGCGAGTCAAAATGACAATGAAGTCTCAGGTAAGTAAACAAATGATCAGCACGAATTTTCAATGTTTTATTTGTTTATTTTTTATTTGCTTATCTTTAGCATAAATTTTTCACTAATTTTCTTATTATATTTTAATAATTCTTAATATTTTTGTTTTTTAACATTTCTTAATATTGATTTAAAATTTGATTGTTTTTTATTTTAAAAGTAACTCAATATCATTTTAAATCAGTTTTATTTTTTTAATTCATATTTTTATTTACTTTTTGTTTTTATTTAAATAAAAAAAGGGCGTTGAATTTTATTATTGAAAATTACAGGGATATTTGATTTATACTAATTTAAATTTTATTCAAAAATTTTGGTTATTAAATTAACATTATAATTGAACATAAAATATTTTTTTAATAAACCAAAATTAACTAAATATAAAATATAAACTAATAACGATAAAATCTGTTTTCATTTGTTCATTTTTTTTTTATTTTTGGAACATCACTTTTTTATAACTATTTTATTATTACATTATTAGTTTTTATATTTAACATTTTAATTTTTAATTGTTTTAAATTTATTTTAATTTTTTTTGATATATTCAAATTTTACACTTTTTTCAATAATTTTTTTTTTTATTGTTTTTATATTCATTCTATTACAACAGATAGTTGGTAATTAAAGCAGGTATCAGTTAACTAGGACTGGTGCAAAACAAGCTTTAAGTTTGCAATTGAATTTCAACGCATTTCTTAACCCTGGCCAAATTGCACAAGCCATGTGGAGCAGAGATTGACTGCCGTTTACCATGTTAACCTTCATATGGCAAATTGAACAGCAAATGGATTGCATTTGATTTAGTCGCAATTTGCATCGCATTTTATTTTAACAAAATATTTTCACATAAATTTTTACTCTTTTTTTTGTTTCAAACTTTGATTTGCTTGTTTTTACAAGGCTTAGAAGTGTTCAGGTTTGTTTAGCCTTAAATGGCCATAAATTTCTTACAAGGTAGTAAAATTTAAATAAAAAAAAAAACAACAAAGAAGACAAGAATCAAACGATGGACAGAACACAGCTTAGGATGAAAAAGATGAAAATAACCACTTCCTGGCCTACAATATTTAATCTTTGATATAATCAGCATGGGATCTGACTATTTGAACATGCTAGTAAAGCTTCAAATTTTAATTGCAGAAGATTTGATTATAAAGGCGCCAACTGTGAGCTTAGCCCACTTAGAACAAATCTGACCTTCAGTTTGATTCAACTGTTTTACTTTATTCAATTTCATACATTTTATTTTTTTGTTTTGTACATTTTATTTCGCGCCAAAATATTTTCATCTTCTAAAACTTTCCTGCAAATAAATAATATTTTTTTTTCCACTTTTTACTTATTTCGTTTTTACAGTTGATATATTACTTTATTTAAATTTTATGCCTCACCTGTGGCACAAAATTAAATTCTAGCTTTTTCTAGGTCTTTACCATTTTCATTAAATTTTTAATCTGTTACTGATTGTTTCTGCTACCAATTCGTTTTTTTTTTAATATATTTTTTTTTTATTTCATTTTTTACATCTAATTGCTTGAACAAAATTTAAGTTAAATTAGTAACAAGGTTATGAAGGATGACGAGTTAATTGGTTTCATTAGTATGTTTGTTACATTTTTTTTTTTTTAAATAAAAAAACAAAATAAAGACATAATTTTTAAAAAGTAAAAAGAAAATTATTTTCTTATTTATTTTTTTATTTTTTTTTTTTAATTTTTATTTTCCCTTGTTTACAACTGAATGAAAGTGAAAAAAATTTAATAAAAAACAATAAACAGGTAAAAACGGCCTAATATGGTAAGTTAAATACTGAAACAAGTAGGCGGTTTAGTTTACTGCAACACTAGTAATGACATTGTAATGTGGAAGGGGGCGGTTTGACAGTGAAGTAGGTGAATTGTATTAGTAATAATTTAAAAACAGACAAAGCAGAAGAAACTAATTTAATACAAGAAAAATAAGAAATGGCCAATGTTTTAAATTAAAAAAAAATTAATAAGTTTATGAATGCTTTATTTTGATCCAATTAATAGCATCACCCTGTTATAATCTGTTAAAATATTTTTTAATTCTATAAAGCAATTTTCTGACTTTCATTTTAATTTTACCCTAATTTTAACCTCATTTAATTTTTATTCACCATTTACTTAATGTTTATTTAATGTTAGTCCATTTTTTATTCATTTATTTTATCCTCAATTTTTTATTTATTTATTTTTTTTTTTTTGGATAATCTAATTTTTTAAGTTTCTTAATGTGATCACCTTATTGTTGATTTATTTAAAAACATTAAAAAATAAAAATCAATTTTTAAAATTGTTTTTATTTTACTGATTTGCATTAATTAATTTTCACTTTTAAAATTTAGCGGTAAATTTAAATATTTAATCTTTTTTTTTTTTTTACTTATTTTAAGTGCAATATAAATAAACAATTTGTATTATTAATTTATAAAAGTTCAAGTTTTTATTCTCTTTATTAAAACTTATTATCAAAATATAGAAATCGATTGAACGGATTTTAAAACCTTAATATATGTTTTTTTACAATTGACTAATGATTATATAACAAACGATAATTTACTAAATAAATATGCATCTCAAAAAAAATTTAAAAATTTGGTTTAAAATATTGATAGTTTTAAAAAAATAAAAAAAAAATTATTATTAATCAATAGCAAATAGCTTTAAGGTTAAGCTAATAGCTAATTAACCAATTTTGTTTTTGTTTTTTAAAAATATTTTTTAGTTATTTGTAAAATTAAGTTAAATTAAGTCTCAAATTTTAAGAATCGATAATAGTTGAAAATAAAAATTAAAAAAATTGCGTTTAGAGTAAAATAATTGATGTCACAGTAGCCAATTATTAATTACTGAATCAAATTATAAAATATAAATTTCAATAATTTAATCAATTTTCAAATCAGTTTAATTTAAAAATTTGTCTAAATCGTATAATATAATTTTTATTAATAATCAATAAAAATTTATGTGGCAACAAACTAAAAACAAAGCTAATTATTTAAAATTTTTGTTTTAATTTTTTTATTTTTAAAAATTAAAATCTTGATTAATCTTATTTTATCTTTTTTTGATTTTTCCAATCTACATAACAACTTGTAAATAAAAAAAGCGCATTATTTTCTTGGTAATATGCAAAAAAAAATTGTTCTGGTCAAAGTTGATTTAAAATGCGATTTTGTCAAGCTTTCATGCGTTTCAAATGCATGCACAAGTTTAAAAAGATAAACTGGAACTAAGTCCAGTAACATTGAATATTATGAATATAAGCAAAGTACCAAGTTTTAAAGAAAGATATGAAACAATTTTTTTTTTCTAAATAACCAAATAACTGAATATGCCAAGCACAAGTAAATACGAGCTTGATATTTGTTTAAGATTGAAATTAGCAATTCATGTAAATTTAATAAGAAATCGCACGAAACGTTTTGAAAAGTAATCCCAATGATCACAAAAAGGGCATTTTAATTTTTTTTATGTTAAAAAAATCAAAAAGTTAGGGGCAAGATCGGCAAAAATGGTTTAAAAATGGACAAAAATGGTTTAAAACGAACGCGGTTCAGAAATGGTTTGCAATTTAAGAAAAAGAAATTAATGGATAAGCAAAAATAAAGACGAAATTAAGAAAGCAGATTGGAGACAGTTTAGATGTGACAGATTAAGATGACACACTACTGACCAGCTGACCGTCACCATGGAGTCACCACCAACGCCACCCCGCTAAAGATAAAACCACACATGAACAGATCCAGCCGGACACAACGTTGCTTAAGCATCTACTTGTTGCAAATCACATTAAACAGATGATCCAAGACTCTCTCGGAATCGCTTATCATCAGCAGTTGATCTAATGTGTGCAGTTTTATGTAAATGTGCTCAATGCAATTAATGCACACTTTAAGGCGCTTGTTCTATTTAAAAAAACCGACGAACAAAGCCCGTGTATACCATAAAATAGCATTTTGTGCAACACTAGTCGTCTTCTTTTGGCTTTTAAAAATAAATAATAAATAGTCAGATAGTTGTAGATCCTTAATAAGAAACGAACAAACGGATGTGCAAGCATTGACCACAAGCCACAATCACAAGTAAAGATCGCCAGTATAGATCATAAGTAATGATCACAACCATCTCAAATAAAATCACAAACCATCACAAATCACCATCATATACTGGCAAATGATGGCTGGTTAGGTTAGGACAACTTTTAAAAAGCAAACAAAGATCGCAAAAAACTTAGTTGTGATGATCTCAGTGAACGCTGTGACATTTGAGCCGTTTATTTGAAAATGTAAATTGCGCATTCAGTGACTTACGGGCTAGTCAATTTGTGTTTGTCTGTTTGCTCATAATTAGCTGATTGTGGAAAATTAAACTGGCTTCTTGTCAACATGCTAATCCTTTTGCTTGCACACGTTCAAAGGATTTAGTAAACCTTTGTCAATCTTGTACAAATCGTACTCACATTGCACTTAATCTGCTTTACACTGAAAAATTGTTTATATCGAGTTTGAACCAGTTTAACGTATTTCATGCGCTCTAAATTAATTTAAATTAAATTGTTTTTTGCCACTATTTTTAATATTCAAATTATTCTAATTTTAAATGTTTGTATTTTCTGAAAAAAACTTTCAAGTTTGGCATTCAGTTTAATTTTTTTCAGACAACTCGTTTACTTTTACATGCTTTTTACCTTTGAATTAAATTTTTGGAAATCTAATACTTTAAACTTTAATACTTAACAAAATACTGCACTTGATTAATACACTTACATAGAACTTTTAAAATTGCTTTAAACTTTATAGTCAGAGCAAATTACTTTGCTTTTTATCAATTTCTACCTTTCTGCTTTTATATTTCTTGCACAATTAATCGCTTCGCAATGGAATCATTCTTTGCCAAGCGGATTAGCTTAACTCTTAATTTATAAATAAATACTTTAAATTTGTGATAAACAAACTTAAATAAAAAACTTGTGCACAATCGTTTACCACATCGATGAGCAACAGTTAACATCTTTTAATAACATTTAACAATGTTTAATAACAGTGTAATCGTGCGTCCATTGGAAAAGAATAAGAAACGATTCATTTCGCAAGAAAAAAGTTAAAAAAAAAAATATTGAAAAGAAACAAATGAGAAGATGATTTTGACATTTGCACATTGCAAGTCTTAAGCTGGATTTACCTGTTCAATGATCGTGCAATACGCATTGGGTCAGCTTTAATTGTTGTTTGCAATGAAAACATCAAATTATGTCTTATCAAAACAAAATTTGTTTTGTTTGATTTGTGTTTGAAAACAAATGCATACTATTAATGGTTAAAACAAGAGGATGTATTTGAGTTGGATGGACAGGCACAATTAAAAAAAACACAATTAAGACAGTGAATCAAGTTTAATCAATAGTTAATAATAGCCAACTAATACAAAAAATATTAGATTATTGTTTTCAAATTTTTGCTGTCTTTAGTAATGCAACTGATCAACCACAAAACAAATCAGTCAAACAAAAAAGATGATTTTTGATTTTAGCGATCATGTAACTGATACAAATGAATGTTACTTTGGGCTGTGAAAATTGTGTGTTATTATTAAATATATTTAATTTTTTTTTTTTTAAAGCAACATTTCATTGTTTCAGTTATTGTATGACGGAAAAACAAGGCCAAGATACACAAATCAAGCAATATCAGTGATGCAGCAAATTTGCTTTTAAATTTTAATCTAATAAATAGTTTGACAAACAGGTGAAAAGCCAAGTTAGATACTTAAATTAATGCTATCATTGGTTTTTAATATATATATTATTTATTTATTTTCTTGATAAAATAGCAACTGTAACACAGTTTTTTTTTACTATTTAGTGACTTTGCAAGGTAAACTTCTTTGAGTAAATTTGATTATAAATATTTTTTAAATTTGAAATTATTTTTCTGATAATTTTAAAACAAGATTTTAAAGAAAAAAAAGTGAGAAATACCAATGTAATCATATTTTTAAACTTTTATTTCTAGCGTGTGCAATTTTTGAACCAAACTATTAATTATTAAATAGTTTTGGCTAATATGTTTGGTTTACTTTACCGTTTATTTATTTAATTCTACCAATTTTTATTCAAAAAAATTGTGTCGCGTTAATCACAATTTTAAAACTATGCGCATGTGTGACAAATGAATAAAAATGATGAAGATAACAAAAAAAAGATCAAATTACAAGATAGATGAAAATGCCTGAATTAATGCACTTGAAAGATGAAAGAGTAAAATAAAAATTCAACCCTCGACCTGCATTGATCTAGCTCAAGTTGCAATGGCAGCACTTTGATCATCATACAAACAGTATCTATTCAATCTGCACATCTTATTTTAAACAAAATTTGAACTGTTTACAAAATAGCACTTGTTGCAATGGATTCGAATAACTGCTGATGTTTGCAATGGTGCAAGTGGCTTTGACACTGACCCGTGAACTGTTCACACTAGCATCTTAAATTCCGCATCTGAATAGTGAGAACAAACATTAGCTTGCTACTGGACACTTGTGCTGCCTATTGGCCCAAAATCATGGATTTAACAAGCTTTGAATAGACCTAAAACTTAATACAAGATTCAGAGAAAATTTAGATTTCGCTTTAAAAACAGAAAAGTCAACAAATTGTTTTTTCAATTATCAAATAAAGCCAAAACAGTTGAAAAAATGTTTTTATTTATATACTCGAAACGTAGCAAATCATAGAAAAAGTTTTGCAAAGCAAAATCGAGAAAAAGCAAAATAGATGCACCAAAGTGCAAGTGTAGATTGGCATCAAGTTGTCAGTGTCTTAAGACAATTGATCAATACACATTTTGTTTGCTTAGTGAAAACAGTAGCAGCAGCAAGTGAATCTTTGCTAAAGCATTGGAGTGCCAATGCAAACAACAAGTTGCAAATTGTGAAAAAGAAAGAAACTTTTTGGCTGATTCATTTTTAAGAAACATTCACTTGTCAAAATGGGCAAACAGATGAAATTAGTACAGACACAAGATTAAAATGAACAATGTTTTTGAATTAATAAGTCTATTTGTAAAAACCAATTAAATGTGATCAGCAAGTTTTTGTTGTTTTCAACATGTTCCTAGTATGTCTAGAACGGTGAACTGATTTTGATTAAAATAATTGGAAATTAAACAAGTAACAGAAAATTTGAAAAAAATAAATTCTTAAACCGATTCTATACCAAAAAAGTTAAAAGTGCATATAACTTTATCACAAAAGAGAAACACAAAAAACAAAAACGTGATTGAATTTTTGTTTACACGTAAATTTAGCGACAAAATTTTGCATTTTCTTGATCCATAAGCTGCCTTAATAAGATCACCATAAGAAACCTGAGTTTAAAATAAATTTTAGAGACAAGAACAGAATGAAGACAAGGTTAAAGATAAACTTAAGAAAGATACTAAGGAAAACTAGTTTAGCATTGTTTGATATTTTTTTTGTTTTTAAGTTAAACTGTTTTGTGGATAGTTGTTCAAACTGAACTCTACCACTAAGTTGGAATGCGGTCATAAATGCGATAATTAGAATAAGAAATTGATGAAGTAAAAAAGATGGCATCGAAGTGATACGGCTTGTGCGATTGTATAAATTTGTGCAAGTATACACAATACATGGGCCAATTCTAACAAACCCAACCCTGGTCTTTGTGACAGGTAAAAGGACAACAAATAAGAAATACAAGTAATGTAGTTGCCGTCGATATTTTGTATGCAAAACAAAAGTTTGCTGAAAGAGCACCTGCTGAGTAAAACGGGTCCAGGTGTCCAAATGTACCTGTGTGGCCTTCGTGTTTACATCAATTATGCAGAGCGCATAATAATTTTTTTTGCTCATCTTTTTTGCTTATCTTTATTTTATTTTTGTTTGTGATTTTATTTTTTTTCTATCCTTTTATATAGGCGTCAAACTAGATTGTTTAAATCTATGGTTGTCAATAGAAGAATTTAAAAATTGAAAATATAAGATAGGATTAGCTTAAAATTAGTTAATGCAAATAAATGGGAAAATAGTATAAGCAAGAAAATTAAAAAATATAAAAAAAATGGAAAAAATATTAAAATCTGAATTAGTGCATAGTCCAGCGTCATGTGTAAAAATATATGCAAAAAAAGAATCGAATCAAGCAATTAAGTGATAAAATGCGGGTTAGTTGTGTGGTGTTAATTGTTACTTACAAAATCATTGACCACGTCATTTAAAATTTCATCAAGCACACTAGTTTCACAATTTACTTTGCGAATTTGTCGTGCTTTATGATTGAAATGACTTAATTATGGTGAAACAAGTGTGGTAAGTTAAATTGTAATTTGTGATTTTTTAATTTGAATAACTAATAACAAAATCATCTAATTCGTACAAGGCAAATTATTAACAAACACCAAGTATATAACGTTTTTCGTTCAGCTTGACCATATTTTAGATAGTCAAGCTGTGGTTCTGATTTATGTTTGAACTGGTTTAATAAGTGCAATTGACAATTAATTGCAAACTATAGTATTCACTTGACAAGAGACAAAGCAGTTTTGTTAAATACTGATTGAACACAATTGAGCGTAGTCTAACCGAAGATGATTAACTGACCAACTAAAAAAAAAAAGTTGAACATAGAAAGCTGTTTTCATGTTAAGATTTAACAGCTAATTGTGATTAAATGGCTAAAGCCAAATTCATTATAAGCCGAAATTGAAAAAAATCTAATCGTTGGCCAGGGTCAAATCATTTTGATTGAATAATAAAAGGTGTAAAACATAGAAGTGTCTGTAAAAGACTAAAATTAATTGAAATAAGGAAATAAAATTCAAAAAATATTTAACTTATATATCACAATTAAATATTGAACTATTAAAATAAACTACATTATATAAATTATTACTAGACTATTCAATACTAATTTTGCGACATTTTTCTAAAAAACTTTACAAAGCAAATTAAATAAGGATTATATGACAATCAGATAAAAATTAAATAAGAAATAGATGAGGATCAAATAAGTTTGTCTAAAAAGGTAGCAATTAACATACATAGGTAATTCACTAAAAGCAAGTTATGCAGCTTAAATAACTAAAGAAAGTAAGGAGGGATAGTTTTTCAAGGAGAATATGAAAAATTGCGGTGTGTGGCCTGGCATGATCTTGAGTAAAGCAATAAATACGAGTCAATTTGTTCATCTGCAACATCCATGTTTTCAACATTAGCAGAAAACTTAAATAAAGTCATGATTAAGCATTGAGAATAAGTTGATTACTTTACGTTTCACAATCACAATCAAAAATCATCATCAACATGGCTGAAAAGAAAGGAGAAGAAGATCAAACATTTTAAAAGCATTCAATCTATCAATAGTTAAATAAATCAAACAGTTTTACTAAACTAATATTAAACATTTTCAACAGTAGCTTATAATCAAGTTGGCCTTAAGCTCTTATTCGGATTAAGTTTTATTTAGTATAAGTAAATTATATGATGCAAGTTGATCAGTTTTAATTATAAAAATGTAAACGAGAAACATCATTAAAATTGAACCAAACAAAAACAAATTTATACTGGATATTATGTGGTTTTGAATTTAAAAGCAATATAGCCGCAAAAAATTGTTACATATAAAAGCTTTATAAATTGGCCTACTTAGAAAAATAATTAGTAAAATGATAAACATTTATGCTCTTGAACTCAGTTTATATAAAAAAGGATGTTTTAAAGTTACAAAAAAATCAAATAATTCACTTTCTTTTTTAATTTTTTTAAATGAATTTACCAAATATTATTATATTATGATAGAAACACTTAAAAAATTTTTAAATAAATTTTAAGTTAAGAATGATACATTTTAAATAAAATAAATTAAATACTTAAGCAAAAGATGTACATTTATAAAATATTAATCTATATATTACTAATTCTATCTTGCAAATCAACTGTGTTAAGGACAAATTTAAAATTTTATATTAAAAAATTTTCTTTAGTAAAAGAACGGGATATTATGATTGGCAATCGGACAAAAGTGCAAATAAACATTCAATTTTGTCCTTGTTTCAGGCAGATGACAGTTGCTTCTTAACAGATTCATAATAAACTATTCAAAAATCACATCTTGTTTAAGCTTCTTGTTTTATGTCTGTTAAGAACTCAATTATTTTTAAATATTTCGTTTTAAAAATTTCTTAGAGTTTTAAACAAAAATCTTTTCTAGTTCAAATTTTTTTTTGTAGATCGAATTAAGACAGCATTTGATATTTTTAATATTTGCTTGCTTGTCTGTTCAAATTAAAGTTATTTTAACTGTTAATGTTGAACATCATTTTTTCACCTGGACCTGTCATCAAACCAATATAATTTTAATTCAGTATACTAATAAAATGGGCAATGCTTAAAACTAATGCTTAACGGACAATGGTTCTGTTTTTGTTAATTGTATTAAGCACATGTAAAAAATGAATGATGGTGAAAGTGAATGCAAACAGGTGCCTATTGCGATCTTAATTAACTAGTTTTAAGATTCGCCCCCACAATTGCAGACTAACTAAAAAAAATATACTTAAATTTAGTTTATGTTGTTTTCTTCATTTTGACGCTTAATTTTTTATTTCGACTTGATTTCTTGATACTTTTAAATGGTAATTTTACTTAATTGCCTTGTCTTTAACAATGACTTAAGTGGCGGAAACTGGACACAGTTTGCAATCTATTGTTGGACTGATGAAATAAATGTGTCCCAACATAGTTTGTCCATTACTTTTTTAAATTTGCGCAGTTCATATTTTTTTTAACATTTTCTGCAAATGTACAATTTAGATTTAAAGTTGAATAGTAAAAATAAGATGAAATAAAGACTAAACAAATCAACTGTTTTAGCTCATATCTACAACATTAAGACTAAAAAGGTGAATAAAAACTACAACTGTTATAAGACAATCAAAAAAGGGATAAAAGAAGGATTAAAAATTATCAAATTAAACTTAACTATTTATATTATGCGTGCAGATGATCTGATACAAGTTTATAATTTGAAAATAACTTCCCTTTTCTAGTGACTTATATAAAAGAAAGTAATTTTAAAATATGTATAATAGATGAATCAAATTATAAAATAACTAAATAGAAAAAACAATTTATATTTGATAATTTACTATTTAATAATAAATATTTTAAATATAGTTTATTTTACAATAAAATTTAACTAATTCAAAATAAATCACAAATATTTTTTTAAGTAATAAAAATTAAAAATTAAAAATAAATTATAATATTCAGACTATTTACAAAATAAAGCAAGTATAATTAAAAAAAATTATAATAATATTTATATAATCATATTAAAAGTTAATAAATTAAATGAATTAACTTTAATATAATATTTTATTTAAGATTTTGATACCAGTAATTAATAACGAATTTCTAAAAAAAAAAATTTTAAAAATCAATTTTTGAATTCAATATTAATTTTTTTATTCATTATCATTAATTAAATATCAAAATGTTAACTTTATTAATAATTAATTAATTATATAAATGTTTGAATAAAAAATTATTATAAGTTTTAATAATTTTATTATAATAAAAATTTATTAAATTAAAATTTAGTTTAATTTTATTTTATATGAAATCACAAATTGACCAATTTACTATAATTAATTTTAAAAGATATAAATTGTTAAAATAATAAATTTTTAAGGTACTTACTTTGCATCCTTCACAAGTAAAAGCACCAAAATGATATCCTGCAGCAGGTTCGCCGCACACTTTGCACAATTGATTCATTTTGAAATTATAATCTGATGGCTGCAAATAGATTTAAATAGATTTAGATTAAGATGAACAGCCGCACATAAACATTTACAAGATGCATACACATACAATAAAGTTGTTTTTTTTTCTAGCCAATAAACACTTATTGATGATGATTATTTTTTATTTACTTAACTTTTTTCCAATTTAATAATTTTAAAAGAATTTCAGTCTTTCAAAAATGGCCATTAAACAAAAGACAAAATCTGGCACTCACGTACATGATCACATGAATACAATGTGAAGCATGTGATGATCTTGGCTCAAAGGACAAGTTAAGATAATATTGAGATTAAGATTTCTCGCTAAACAAACACATGTTGATTCTTTTATTTTTTTTTGTTGAAATAATAAGTTTTGTTCTATGTAAACAAATATCAATCAAAATAAAAACAGTATAAATAGATTAATGACAATAAGTCGAACTGATTCAAAAAAATTAAATAAATAACTTAAAATTAAACTAAATTTAACAAGAAATTAGTTTGATAAGTGAAAGTGTTATGTACACAACCACACACGTCCATTTTTATTTTACTTTTAAATTAATTTAAATTTAAATATAAAATTAAATAGTAACTGACTATAAAAAAGTAATAATAATCAATAAATTTTATAGCATAAATATGAATGAATATCCAAAGAGAAAATCAACAAAATGAATATTTTTAATTTATTAATCTTATTTTCAGGGTAAAAAACTTAAAAAAAACACAAATAAACCTATTAAAAGATAACACATAGAAGTAATATACAAATAAAGTGAAATAAAAAAAAAATAATTTATTAAAAAGAAAAAAAAGCAAAAAACAATAAATAAATAATTTTTTTTTTCATTTATTTAGAATTGTAAATTTGAACACAATTGCACATTCGAATATTAATCCAATATAGCGTTTTACAGTTTTTAAAATTAAAATTCAATTTGAACATATTTTTCTTAAATAAAAGAAAAAATTGAATTTAAATCAAGAGTAAATATTCCACTGCTAGGAAATTAATCCACAAAGTATTTAAGATTCACTTTTAATCCCGGTTGTAAATAAATAATCAAAACAAGATTAATATCAAACCAGCACAGACCAGCTACACTGAGAATTTATTATCAACTAAAAAAATATCCATATATTGGTGCTAATTTATTTGAGCAAACCAATAAAAATTGTTAATTGAGTTTTAAATTTTCTAATAATTTTAGACCAATTAAATCATAAGTTAAAAAGTTTTGGCGCGTAAACTAAAAGCAGATCAAATATGCACCTTGAAACTTTTGACGAGATAATTTGAACACAAAAACAAAATTGTTGTATTAAAAAAAAAAGATAATTAGTAAATTCCGGCCAATCCTGAATTAGAAAAGATTTAGACAGGTGTAATCTGTGCAGCAATAGTACACACGGGAAAAAAAGATGGAGGACAATGCTGCGGACAAAGTTGATCAAGTGCGCACAGCAATTGAAACGCAAATGAAAGTTGAACAGTTTGCAAACTGCAGATGGACACGACTAGGCTGAGCTCCTTCTCTGGCAGTTGGGGGCAGGTGTGTGTCTTAAACAGTAAAGACGACAACTACGTCGGCTAATCCAAACCAACAACGGCGGTTAAAATCTAAATTCAACTGTGCATCTGTGAATGGCCAAAGGTGTTTTTGATGATGTGTGTTTTTCGTTGTGATTCAGACAAACTGTGGCAAGAACTTGCAACAAGCACGGCAACGTTAAGATTAAAATATTCTGTTTAAATTGGCTGGCCCAAATCGGGCTGGCTTTACCTGCCCATTCAGGCCTGGCCACAGCCCCAAAAGCTTGTTCCCCATTGTGCCCAACCATTTTGGCCCGCTGTTTAGTCATAAAATCTATTATCTTTTTACAAATATGCCCACACATACTTACTATTAATATACTCTATATATTCTTTTTGCTAGCTAAATTCATATATATATTTAAGTTAAAAACGCTTAAAATTACTTGTCTTATATATGTTGGCAAGATTGAATACATACCTGTATGAAGTTCGTTTGCACATTGGGTTAAAAACACGCACTAGTAAGATCGGCCCTCAAAAGAAACGGCATTGATGTCTTTAAGATACTGGCCACGCTTATTGTGCGCCAAAACCGAAACTAAATAAGCAAAATTAAATTAAGACGAATTTGTGGTGAAACAGGCTGTTTGTTTTTGGCTACTGAAAGTGCTATTATGGTCTAGCCTGTTATAAAACAAAATTTATGCTGGTTGAGGCCAAATCTTTATTTTGGTTTTTCATTTTTAATCAAAGTTAATTTTTGCTATTTCTGGTTCAAAAATGAAATTTGTAAATAAGTTAATATTAAATCAAATGATCTATGTTATATTATAGATAAAAAATAGTTTTTTTTTTTTTGAATATAATCATTTTAGATTTCTTAGCAAACAAATTATTAGAAATAAAAGTTAATTAAATTTTTAACTTATTTGTCAAAGTGTTGCAAAACAATTTATCACATTTGCAGCAAATTAAAAAAAAAATGATTTAATTACCGTTTTGTTTTTTAAATTACAATTATTTCTTTGATACAGTTTGTAAAACAGACAGTTGGCGCTTTTATATTTTAAAAATCTACAAAGTGTGAATTATCTTGTTTATTGATAAATACACAATGTTTACCAATGCTGTGGGTCTGCACTTGAATAGTGGCTGATATTTATCCAGAATTAAGCTCAGGTATGCTTTGAACTTGAGCAAACTAGTTCAATAAAATAAATGAGAAACAAATTGAAACATTGATTATTTTTAAGAAAAAGTTGAAAATGCGCAAATTATGATGATCAAGTGTAAGCGTAAACAAATGAAGATTGAGTGTAAAATAAAATATTAAAATGTAGGAGGAGCAAGTTTAAATTAAGAATAAGAAGATGAGCAAAAAGATGAGCAATAAGATGAAAAACAAAATAAGAAACGCAACAAGTGGTCTGATTTTAAAAACTGTATTTAAACAGCTGTTTTTGCGGTAAACAGATCACAGAGATCAACACGAGGTATAACAACGTTTTTTTTTTTTTTTGAATAGATCTGAATAAATGGGAATGTTCTTATTAAGAATCATTAGTTTTAAAACATTTTTTTAGTAAAACAATTTTAATCAATAAATCAATTTAAATAGACTAAAAAATTAGAATGCCAGCATTAGCTTAGATTAACTTTTTTTAAATCTAACTTTAATCAAGTTTTAATCTGTTTTTAATCCAGTTTTGATCAAAATTTGATTAGGTTAGTTTTATAACTAGCTTAAATACACGCTTTTTATAATTTGCTTGCCATATTTAGCCTGCAATAGGGATGTTGTAGCAATTCATTTGTGTCGTGCGAAAATTATTGAGACAATTTAGCGTTTGCAATGTTTAATAATTTAAAAAGTTTGCAACAGCTGATTTGTCCAAACGGATGGAAAATGTTTCAGATGAATGAAGAGTAAAGTGTATAATAAGCGCAAACCAGGACAACAAAAATAACCGAAAGGAAATCAGGTAAAATCAGGTAAAATCAGGTAGAAATAAAACAAAATAAAAACAAATCAAAAAAATAGTGAAAACAAGGAAATAATCATAAAATAAGGCTTGGCAATAAGACTGTTAGCTTTACTTGTTTTGACTTGCAAACGATCTGAATGTAATGCATGGTCAGGTCAAATACAGATGCTATGCAACTAGTTGATAAATGCCGATATATAATTAGGCCGAACAGCTGCATCACAAGTGGACAACGGTCAATGTAGCAAGATGAACTCGACTTAAAAGCTAAAAAACAAAACCTTTTTTCGAAATATTTGTTATAATTGAAAATAAAAATTTACTAGTTTCTTATGACTCATTAAAAATCTTATGTCCTGTCTGGTGTGCAACAGTTGCTGGTAAAGTAGTAGCAAGAATACCTTTTGTAGACAAATTGAAACATTATTTTAAGAAAATGAGCCTATGCATTTACCTGATCAATTTTACCCCTATAACAAATAACCTTGTATGGATATGCATGCTCTGTGCACATCTGTGTAAAGCATAAGATAGAAAAAAACAAGTAGATGGACAACAAAAGGGTGGGCAGATGTTGAAATTAAATCAGAAATTGTTGCAGATCATCTAGATAGAGTCACAAATGACTGCACAGCTTTGACAAGACGTGTTCATCTAAAGCACGTAATCCGGACACGGATCAATTGATACTGATTTTACAGAATGCAAGTTACTAACAGTGGGAAAATCCGTTGTCCACACCTTGATTTCTTTAATTTAATGTCCAAATTGCGGACTATTCATTAACCATGTCCCTTTTTACTACAAAATACGTTGGAAAAAGTGACCTTTACCGGAAGTGCTTCCGACTTTGTTTAAATGACTTAAACACTTTTTATTTGTTCAAAATAGGCAAATTTGGTCTTCTAGTTCCGGTTTTCAACTACTCTATACATAAGTATTTGTAAAAAATTTGAAACTGACTGTAATTAATTGCGTTTCTAACTTAATTTTATTTTTAACATTTCAAACATCATTGCAAGTGCTTGAGTGATAGAGAAGTTGAATCAAGAGTTGCTGAAAACATTTTTAAAAACTGATTAAAAGTTGACCATTGCAAGATGTAAATGCAACTGAAAATGCAAACAAATTTAGTTTAACATCGTGTTAATTGAATTAATGCACTTATATTTAACAATAATATGAATAATTTCACTTTTCTATCTTGTTAGATTCTTTAACTGAATTAGCATTTATATAACTGTTTAACACATTTAATTTATACATATACATATTTTTTAATTGCAACTATATAAATATATTAGTCGTGCAATTTTATTTTATATGTAAAGTGTTTTATTTTCAAAGATTTTTCTTAAATTTTTTATTAAATTATTCAAAGCTGATTATGCACAAAAAATGTTCGCTTAATAGACATGTTAAATGTGTTGTGCATTAAAACGCAGGAGATCAAATTAATGCGAATTGAATACGAACAAACGTTTGAAAAGCAAATCAAAGGAAAAGACAGAAAAAGATGGCTTGGAGTCTTTATAAATAAGTATCACTTTTATATTGCGGCATGTTTAATAGCTCAATTGGCAAACTGCTTTTTGATGAGCATATAAATAAATCAATAATTGGCATGCTTTTGTCAGTCCTTTTCAGATTTTCTCTAGATTGCATTCCATTTAGGACATCTTAACAAATGCTGATTATTTTGCCCATTTTTGTTCAATGTCACCTTTACTTAAGCTTGTTTATTGTATGAATAAATTACAAGATAATTTTCGATATATTTTGGACTGTTTAAAAACTTTTTATTCGAAGCGATTCGAATGAAAAATTTCAAGAGCAAATAAACAATTTTCAATCAAGTAAATCGATTGGCGACATCGAGTCGATAAAAATCCAAGATTTTTTTTCAATCTTGCATATTTTGAAATTTTTAGCAACTCATCTTCATGCGCGTTTTTTTGGCATGCAAGACGCTAAGTGAAAATAATATCAGTTCGAAATAAACAAAATCAGTAAAGAATGGTTATTTCAAATACATTTATTACAAATATATACATATTCTATATATAATAATTATCACTGATTGTTATTATTGAAAACGTAGTTTATATTTAAAATATAATTTAAAGAGTGAACTCAGTTGGTGATGATGATAATGATGATATATAAAAATGACCCTGAACATGTGATTTTTTTTCATTTGCGTTTTCAATTTCTTGACTTAAAAAAACGTTTACATTAGTGTGCTTTTTCTAATTTCACTATCTTTCAATTAAATATTCATTCATTTGTTCATAAATTTTTAAATATATTTAATATATATTTAATATATATTTAATATAAAATAGAAATATATATTTGAACACATTTTAAACAAATTTAATATATATATTAAATATATATCTAATGTATACATTTTATGTATGTTTAAAAATTGCTAAAATATATTTAAATTATTCATTATGTGTTTAGTTTACCTGATTGAGCTGCTATGTTTAATATTTAAATTATATAGATAATGTTAATAACTAATTTTAGCAATTAAGTACTCCTCCATCTATTTCTTTTTTTTTAATATTCTTTGATGATATTTTATCACATATTCTATTCAATATGCTTTTTCACGTATTCTTCCACTTGTTCCACTCATAAAATTTTTTTTATTTTTTTGCTTTTATTGCTTCGTTTTCAATCATATTTTTGCACAATAATTTCATTAATGTTTCAGTTATTTTTATTCATTGGATTTTTCTCCTTTATTTCTTCTCTTATCTTATTAAAAATATTAGTCAACTACATTGATTTCATCTTTTCAGATCATTTTGTTTTTGATTGAAAAATGTTTTGATTTAAAATTTTTTTTGGAAAATGCAATTACTAGCAAACACAAACTAACAAAATAAATATAATTGAATTGCCTTTAGGATATCAGAGAGATATTGCAATTCACCCTGTTTGCCACCATAAAACCGTTAAAAATAAGTTAAATTAATGATTAAAAAAAAAATTTAGATTAAATATTTAAAAAATTAATATCAAAACAGTACTTAAAGTATTAAAAAATAAAAAAGAATGTTCAACAAGATAATAATAAAAAAAATAAATTTAAATATAAAAATTGATTGCAATAAAGTATCAATAAATAAAATAAATTAAAGCAAACAATTATTCTGAATAATAATTAAAAAAAAAATATTATATATATTTTGTTAAATTAAAGGCACATTAAAAATAAGAAAACTAATTGACAACATCTTCTGTTAATCCAACTTTAGTTGATTTAAAGATTGTCAATGATAGTGAAATATAAATATTAAAAAATGATTAAAGATGGGAATAAGTGCAATTTACAACTTTAAAACAAATATTTAAATGATTATAGCTAAAATTTGCTATAAGTTACAAGGACATATGTTTTTAAGTAAAAGAGTAAAAAATAAAAACATTTAAATAATTAGAAAAACAAATTTTTTTTTAATATTATAAAGTACATAGAGTAGGCGGTCTGATAATGTACTATAAAGAACACAGCTGTTGAAAAACATATCCTACTCATAAATAGGAAACAATGGCGTGAAAATCAGATGGCTCGGATTTATAGTTAGGAATACAAAATATTAAAAATTTCAAATAATTAATTTATTATAAAATAAAATAAAATAAAATAAAATAAAATAAAATAAAATAAAATAAAATAAAATAAAATAAAATTAAAATAAAATAAAATAAAATAAAATAAAATAAAATAAAATAAAATAAAATAAAATAAAATAAAATAAAATAAAATAAAATAAAATAAAATAAAATAAAATAAAATAAAATAAAATAAAATAAAATAAAATAAAATAAAATAAAATAAAATAAAATAAAATAAAATAAAATAAAATAAAATAAAATAAAATAAAATAAAATAAAATAAAATAAAATAAAATAAAATAAAATAAAATAAAATAAAATAAAATAAAATAAAATAAAATAAAATAAAATAAAATAAAATAAAATAAAATAAAATGATTAATTATTAATTTTAAAATTTTAAAAACCTTGTTTCAATAAGTTTTAAAATAAAATTAAAATTACATTTGTTAAATATAAATAATACTAATTAAGATCAATTGTTTTTAAAACAAAATTAATTAATGAAAACTAAATTAATGAAGTATAATCAGTTAAAAATTTAATTAATTTTAAATAAAAATCAATGAGTATAAATTGATTTCAAGTTGAAATTTAATCATAAAAATGGTTTATTTTAAAAATAATTAAATAGTTAAATATTAGTTATAAAAAAAAAATTAAAAAAAAATTCAAGATCATCATTGGTATTAGTTTTTGAATATTTTTAAAAATACATTCATTTAAAATGTACTTTTTGGCCAGTTAAAAATTTAAAATAGAATGAGAAAATACATTAAAAATAAATTTGCCATTGAAAAATATGAATTGCTATTAAAATATCAAACTAAAACAAGTTAACTAAATTAAAAAACCAATGTAAGCAGCTGATAATAAAATAAAAACACATTAGCTTGGATAAGGACAAATTAAAATGCAGAGCAAAAATAAAGAAAACGAGGTTCATCCAAAGTAACTTAAATTAAAATAAATCTAATTTGATTTTGTTCAAAAAACGTCTTTTTGGAAGATGTAAGCAATAGCAATGAAAGATGCTTTGTATAATTAAAATAAACGGTGGCTTAAATAAAGGTTAAAGTTATAAAATTTCTAATTAAACAAAATGAAATTTGAATGATAAATGATTTGCTTGGTTGCATCTTGTTTATTATAGTTCGAAATAACTAACAAGGTAACCTAAAGTTGGTTTTGTCGGCTTATGTCAACTTACATTGAAAAACTGAATAGAAAATTAGCCTTGACAAGGTGGATGGAGAAAGCCATGGCCTAACAACTTAACTTTAATGTTTGGCCACCAAGTGCGACTATTATCTTAAGCTTATGCAAACAAGCGATCATCTAAGACAATGCTGTCCACCAAAACAGTATGAATGCAAAAATAAATGAAATAATATTTCTATTCAATTTTAGTTGCAAGATCAACTTAGATATTGTTACTATTTTTATTGAGTTTTATTTGCGCATTTTTTTCTTCATTTTTTTTTTTAATTTTAATTTTTAATATTTCTTCACGATTTTGTTTCTCACAATTTTTAAAATATTTGGCGGCTTTTGTTTGTGACGTATGGCTGGTGTCTCAATGATACAATCTTAAACAAATTTATATTAAGGTCCAACAATTGAATGCATTTGATTGGCATTGTGAATTGTGACAAGCTTATTGTATAATAAAAAAGCATATTTTATATCACACTATAGATAATGTAGATGCTGAAAACAAGCCAAACAATGTTTATAATGTTCAATTAATTGTGATCATTTTTAAGGATAACTGTATGCAATATTTAAGCAGCTACTCTATCTATTTTACTTTTAATTTGTTTTTTAAAATTTTTTAAATATATTTATGGTTTTTTGTTAAAAACCAATAAATGGGTAAACGCCTATTTATTTGTTAAAAAAATCAATTGTTTAAAGTGAATCTTTATGATGATACTTTTCGCAAGACCAATGTGAACTGCGCCTAAACCTATTAAGCTTGATAGGTTGATAGGGTCAGCACAGCTGGATCACTATTTACTTTGATCACAAACCTGATGATTCATAAAAAGCCTGAGAGATTTGTAGAGATTTGTAGATTTTTGTAATAGGATCCAATATACATTTACTACATGACTAAAACTGATCTTAGACAGTATTTAAAATAAAAATAATCTTTAAAACAAATTGACAGATCAAGAAAAGGTGTTTTATCTATAATTTTGTTTAGAATAAAGTCTAATAAGTCTATTTGTTCCGTTCAATTTTAAGCGTGAATACTCCCGAATAAGATGATTTGCTTTCCCGCGCTTGTCAAAAATTATTTTTCTTTAATAAGGTCCAGTTTGACCGATGATTAACTACTAATCACTTCTGATTATTTTAATGACAATCAAATGAAACGCTTGAACTGTTACCAGTTGATTTTATATTTATTATTTATGCAATGTTTTTAAATGCTTGAATTGAAACAACACAAAGTTGGACATAGTTGATTGCACAGTTGATTTGATTGTTTAATTGTACTATTAAATCAGACAATGTTTGCATCCCAATTTTGATTTACGAAATAATCAAATAGCGTGAAACGATCAGAACACAGAAGGGCGCAAATCAAAAAATTTTAAGAAAAAAAATGAAAATTTTGCAATTCGAAATTTTGTATTAAAAAAAAATATATTAAACAAGAAAATCTTTTGTTTTTTTTTAAATAAATAGGATTAAAACAAAACGTAAATTGATTAGATATGAAAAAAGACTTTTTACCATTTTTAATTAAGCAATGCTTCTAGTTTAAAAGCGTTTCCAATTCATTTTGACAAAGAAATTCAAATAATATTTCTCTACATATGAAAAATCAATCAAAACTAAATATATCAATTTTTAATATTGAGTTTTTTTTTTGATTATTACTTTTAATACAAACTTAAAATAAGTTAAATTATAATAAATTTATATTATTGTAAATTTAATTTTATTATACAAGTTTTTTTTTTTAAATTTTTAATATTATTTTTAAAATTATTTTTTATTTATTATTACTTAGTTTGCCGTTATTTTAATTCCATAATTATATTATATTAATCGCCAAAAGTTTTAAATTTCAATCATTTTTGTTTTAATTGTTTTGTTTTTAAAATTAAAATTTATCTAAATATATGAATTTTGCTTAAACTTCACAAATTTACTTTAAACAATCAACAAGTTATTGGTAAAGCAACATTTCAATACATTGTTTCTATTCATTGTTTATCTTACAGTAAAGATGTATCATTTTTCGCATGATTAGTAACTTTTTTCTACTTATTTTTTTGATTCCGCAATTTTAAAACTGTTCAAGCTTAACATACAATGCCATAAATCAATAAAGTGCAATAGAGCGAGGTAACTTATCTTTTAAAGCTTGTTTTAAAATTTTTGTTACTTTTCAGCTTCTCACATGGTGGCTTTTTGTTTTTACACAATTTTTAATGTTTATACCAAATAGGCATCTCTATGTTTCTCTGCAAGATACAAATCCGATTTAAACGAAAGAGAGCAATTTTTAAAACAACAACAGGTTGTTTCATCAAAATTTAGTAAACCTACCTGTAAGTTTTTGTATAAAAAAAGTTAAGAACTTAGCCACAAGATTAAAGAAGATGGAGAAGATAGGTCTATGTCTGTGTTTAGTTTTTAACCTAAATTTGAACTACCAACATTTTGACAGAGATTGCGGGTTAGTTAAATACTCGAAATTAAAGTCAAAATAAAAAATAAAAAAAAGTTGAAATAGTTGAAGAAAAGTCAGCCAGTCAAAAACGGGTCTCTTGCAGTGAAATTGTGAAACAAAAAAGTGAAAGTATTATGTTATCTGTAATGGCTTAAGCTTAGCACAAGTTTGTTTTATCTTCTAATATTGTCTCCGCTGTGAGCTTTTCGAACTGCTGAGATATATCAGACTAAAGCCATTAAAGTAGGGGAAATTCAATGGCAAATTTTTTTTTTTGCTAAAAGATTTTAATTCTAAAAATTTCTTCATTATTTTTTGGCTGATTTAATTGGTCAAAATAGAAACAGAGTCAATATTTGTATGTTATCTCTTTTAGGCTGTAAAAATGCAGACTTTATGCGAATGCTTCAAATATTTTAAAGTTTTTACCTGGCCAAAATCAGTCGCAATAGAAATTGATCTAAGTCTAAGAAAAGACAAGGAAACGAAACTAACATAAAGAAATGCATTTTATTGTATAAACCAAACTAAAGCAAAAAATAGAAATAAAATTTAGTAGAATATAAATTAAAAAAAAAAAAATTAAAAATAAGCAAAAGAAATGCCCTGATTAGTTGCACGCTCTTGATAAACAACCACTCGACCACATTGACTTTATCTTTGATTTTTAGGTCTAAAATTTATTTAAACTTAACAAAATCAGTTTTATTTCTTAATTTTGTTTTGCTGTAGTTTAGCTGATCAATTTAATCATTGATTATAACACACTTTTTATACATTGTAAGCAAATGATAATTAAATTTTTTTTTTAAAAATTATAAAATTTGCAAATTTTCAAACAAATTATTAATTAATTTTAGAAAAAGTAAACATTATTAAAAAAATATATAAATTATATATTTTAAAATAATAAACTAAATAACAATTTTTCTCGTTAATTTTTCAAAGTTAAAAATAATTTTTATTTGGTTTAAAAATTGGTATTATTTCAAATTTAAAATTAAATTATATTTTATAATATTATTAATCATATTATTTTAAATATTTTTATAACTTTATTTTTTTATTTTTTTTACTTTTACTTGTATGGAATAAAAAGTTTTTTATTAAAAACTTAAAAAAACCTTATTTAGCTTATTTTGATACATTTATAATTACTTCTTATTAATGTTAGAAATGAATATAATTTTTTTAACCACACAAATCATAAAGTTCATTAAATTGAATAAAACTGATCTTTAACAATTATTGCGTCATTTTTTGCGATTATTTTTTTTTTATTAAAAATATACGTTAAAATATATTCATTCAAATGAATAGAACCAAATAGAATTAAATTAATATTTAAAACGGTGATTAATAGGAACGAAAAAAAAATTAAAATTAAAGCAAAATAAAACCAAATATCAAACAACCTTCACTTTATTGGCATTTTTGTATGATATTTGATACAAATAAAATCTTTATTTGTTATAAGTTTAAAGCACGTAGTTACATTTGATACTTGCAAAAAATAAAAACTTAAAATTTATTTTGTAATTTCAACATTTTTTATTATTTTAAAACATTAGCACTAGTTGATAGTTTAACATTGGAAGTTTAATCAATTGCATTTATTTACTGGAACATCCACAAATTTCAGTTACAATCCTACAAATATATAATTTAAAATATTTTATTAAAAATAATATTTTTAAAATTAAGGATGAATTATCTATTAGAATAGTATATAGTATTAGAACAGTGGCAAAAATATAAATGATTATTAAAAAGTGTCTTTAAATGGAAAATAACTAAATCAATTGTGTAAGTGTGCAAAAGTAGTTTGTTTGCAATTAATTGAATGTGTGGTCATTAACTAATCATCGTCCAATTGTTATGCTTTTGTTGAGTTTGTCTTCTGTGCATATATTAAAAGTATAAAATATACAAAAGAAATACATAAGAATAATAAATAAGAAACACACACGCTCTAATGTGTTCAAGACGCGCAATTTGCACAATAAAAAGTGAGTTTAAACCAATTTAAATATAAAAGTAGATTAAGAACACGATCATGAATAGAACAATTAGCACTGAATATGGGCAAGGTGAATCTTGTCTGTTTTGATTTCAATTTTTTATTTATTATTTTATTTTTTTTTGTTTGACAAATCTGGATTTAAATCTTATGATTATAAATTTGAATTTATTCAAAAAAATTTTTTTAAGAAACTAGACCAACTTAATCAAAATTATTTAAAAAAAATTTTTTTAATCTTATGCATATTAAAATTTACAAGGGTGAGAAGGATTTCTTTTTCTTAATAAATTTTTAAATAAAATTAATTTTTTTTTTAATCTAAGATTTGTAAATTCATCATTAAATAAGAAAAAAATTTAAAAAAAAAAATATCGTACAAAAATAAAAACAAGAAAATTATAAAATAATAATAATATATATAAAAAAAAAAAATAAAGGTCTTTAACTTAAGTTACTATTTTTTCAATTTTGTTATAATTATTTAATTAATTCAAAAATTATTTTTCTAGTTTTTATTCTCAACTATGTGAATCTTAATTTTTGCATGTTCAACAGTCGATATACTTTTGCAGTTAATATGATATATAAATTATTTTTATTAACTGAATATTTTCTTACTTTGCTAAATTTTCAATTTGATGTCAACCATATATGCCCTTGACTTTGCCTTGTTGACCTTGTCCTTGTTAGTTCAGTGCCGGTTGACATTGAATGTTTTTTTTAAATTTACAACACCTTGAATTTTAAAAAGAAAATTTCACCTGCCAATTGACCAACCCGTAGTAAAGTTACTTGTTTTGGAAAAGATAATAACAAATAATAGTTAAAAAAATATTATATATATATATTAAATAAACATGTGGCATCAAAATTTGTTCTTTGCTTATTACAATGTAACAATTTAGTTGAGGCTATTTTTTTTTTTTTGCCTAATTCGCCCAGGTGTCCACAGCACGAACTTTGCACTTATTTCTCTTCCAACTACAATATTTTGCTAAATTGTGTGTCTACTTTTTAATTGCATCTTTTTTTTTTAATTTAATCAAGGCCTTAAACTAAATTAGAATTAAAAACAGAATTAAAATTGAGTTAATTCTGAATTAATTCAAAGTTAGCTCAAAATGATTTAGAACTAATTTAAATTGTGAGTCAGAAACGAGTCAGAATGAAGAGCAAATCAAAGCAAATGAGCTTTGCCAGTTAAACACGGTTACACTTGACTAAAGGTCATATACAAAACAAAAAGAATGCGTGTGCGCATTGATCTGTGCTCAGATTTCAAAGTTCTTGAACAATTAGTGGGAAACTGAAAGTGAAACAGTAAAAAATTGAAAGAAACATGTAAGTGAGCAGGTAAGACGCCGGTTTAAAGTAGAGCAGCGGGTTAGTAATTTAGCCCTACCATCAAAGGCAAACAAGGTCTAAACAAGCCCGGTCAGGTTGCTATTGTCTTGGCCATGAGTCAACATCTTGCATTTGACCTAATTCTTTATAACAATTCTATTTATATTAGTAAATTGCTTTTGTTTTTAGTTTTAACCATTAATAACTTGTGTTTTACTTAATTTGATTTCTCAACTAAATTTTGTTTTGTATTTGACTTTCATTTATTTTTATGTATTATTAATAATCTCACATATTAAGCGTTAAATATGTAAAAAAATTGTTATTTCAGTAAAATTTTTACAAATCTTATTACGATTTTATTTAAAGCACAAGATCATCAAATAAATTATGATGCAACATTCAAAAGATACCTGTTTTTACTATTTTCAATAATTGAAAATTGTCAAGGTCATAAACTTATTACTAAAAGTCGCACATTAAATTGATCTTCGTTTATACATCATCAATGCAGATGAATTATTTGCATGAAAATCTTCGACACAAATTCAAGTGTGAACAAGCAAGTTTAATTTAAACATTAATATATATATCTGAATTTAAATCAAATTGCATTTAAATTAAATTTTCAACACTTTCACATTGAACAATCTAAATTAACACATATAAAGAACGAATTGCATCAAGTGTGAATCAAATCAAGTGTACAATCAACAGTTGGTCAGGCCTTGTTTACTGATAATCTAATCAGTTGATTGCTAAATTGCATTTGTAAAAACAAAAACTTTATTCCAATAATTTAACAAAAGAGTTGCTTTTTGAAACAAATCTAGAGGATCTGTCTTTTTTATTTAAATTTATATCTACCTTGTAAAGTTGAATAGATTGTGAAACAGATGTGCAAAATATGATTACTACTATTTGTAAAATAATCATCATTAAATATTTTTAAAAAATTTAATAAAAATTTAACTTAAAATTTAAATGTAAATAATATTTTATTATTTTTATGTGTTTTCTTAATTATTTTGATTTAATTGTTTTTGGCTATAACAAGTTGAAATTATTTTTTTTATTAATTTTATAATTTTCATCATTATTTAGCTTTGCGTATCAAATTTTTATTTAAATTTTCTTTATATACAATATTTATATATTTAACTGTTAAAAATTCAATAAAAATTAGATAATTTTTTATAAAATTTATATCTATTATTAAATATTATATTTTAATTGTATTATATATTGTTTTTTTGACCATAATAAATATCCAGTTATAGCAATTTGGTATTAACAATATTATTTGTAAAACTAAACATTTGCTCAAACAATTAATTTTTTTATATTATACAATCATTTTAAATTCAATGAAATAAAAATAATAGACAAGGTTACACATCAGTTTAGTTTAAATGTTTTAATTTAGATACTAAATTAAATATTGTTTTAATTCATGGTTTTTAAAATATTTATTTAACTTGTTTGATACGGACACCAACTGTTTTTAGTAAACTATTTAAATTTATTTAACAAAAAAAAATTAATTTAATTTTTTATTTTGATTTAATAGTTCATTAAATTTTTATTTGAAAAATAAAAATTAAAAAAAAATATTTATTATTAAAAATATATAATTAATTAAATAAATATTTAAATTAATAAAATTTTTATACTTTTTTTTGCATTAAATCATCAAAAAAAAAAAATAAATAAATTTAAAAATATGATATATGCCAATAAAATTTTAACAAATCTAAAAATTTTATTTAGTTTTAAATAAAATTAAGATAAAATTAAAACTAAAAAAAAAAAAATAAAAATTATTATAAAAATTTTAATAAATATAATTATTTAATTTGAAAAAATTTTAAACTAAATTAAAAAAAAAAACTTTTTTAGTTAGTAGCAACAAGTTTTAAAAATTTTACTAATTGCAGACTTAAAAAATAAACTTAAAAACTTTTTTTTTAATATTTGAATATCACAAAAATTATATAATAAATTATATATATATTATATATGAGACTGTGATAATAAATGTAATAATACGGAACTTGTTTTCTAAAATAATTAAAACTGATTGATGAAGATATTCATATTATTTGTTTTTAAAATTTTATTGTTAATACATGAAATATTAAATTTAAAAACTATTATGACCTGTATTTGGCAAATTATTATTCTTAAAATTTTATTGGATTGTTGGTAACTGTTATTATTAACTTTTTAAAATTAAAATAAAGTTTAAAAAAAATAATAATTACATTTAAAATTAATTAATGATAATGTTGATTAATTTTAAATGTAAAAATTTTGTTTTAAATATAACATAAATGTAATATTTTGTATTTAAGTTTAATTTCATTTATATTTGTATAAAATTAGCTTTATGACAAACTTAAACTGTAAAACAATATTCAAATATGCCAAAACAAAATAGAAATATGTTGAATTTTTTTTAAATACGCAATTTTTAAGCTATTTCTTCAGAAAAAATATTTTATTCATTGTCATCTATTTTTTTCTCATCTCTACATTAATAATATTTTTTTTTTAATTTTTCTTAATGTTTTAGGCCTAAAAGCAAAAGATGGTGAAAGTGCAATTAGACCTTGGTTTGTTCTTGAAGGAAAGTGGGCCAACTAAATTAGATGTGTTCACATACTTATTGGCCTAAGCTCACTTTGCATCATTATTGCGTTTTAATCGGATTTTTAGTCTGAAAAACTTCTACCACTGGTCACAACTCGTTCTGAAGCAAAATAACAAATAATGTAAGTACTTTTGCAATAAATAAACAAAAAAATACAAAACGAACAAAACAAGTTATCTAATATAAAATAAAAAATCAAATAAAAAAAAATCAAATAAATAAAATAAGAATTAAATGAAAAAAAAATAATAATAAAAATAAATAAGATCAAATAAAAATAATAAATAAAAATCAAAAATAAATCAAAAAAAAAAATTAAAAAACTTGAATAAAAAGCGCTTAAATGTGATTGAATTAGATGACTCAAAAGGTCGGGAACAGCTTATTGGCCCTCAAGTGCGGCTAGATTGGTGGGTATTGCTTTTTTAACTTCAATGACAAATCAAAGTCAACTAGGACATGTTCAATGGCCTACTGACCAATTGGCCAAAATGGCAGGTGAATATTGAAATTTTTCTACAAAAGTTTTTAAAGATATTATTGCTAAAATTTTTTATATTATATTTGGTCATATGACCCTTAAGGCAAATCGTCATTATGGCAATAAGTATACATCCAAGATATCCTTGTTATTTCAAAATTACTAATCCGTCTTTAAATTATTTCGATTTTGCATATTTTATCCTTCTTACAAATCAAGAATATTTTTGATTTTTTCTTTGTTTTGAATTTTATATATAATATATTTTTATTTAATTTTATCTTTATTTAAAAATTCAAGTTATTTTAACGATTGCACTTTTATTTTTATTTTAATTTTATCTAAATTTTTATAAAGTTATAAAAAAATTAATGAACTATTTTAGTTACTTCCTTTTGTTTAAATAAATTTATTGTTTATTTTTTTTTATTTATGAAACTCTAATTTTTAATTAAATAAAATTTTTTATTTTTTAATCGGATGCATTTACCTTGATCTATTCTTAATTATATTTAGTTAAATTGTTGATTTGATACTAATCAAACTTGATTGACTTGTTTTATAAAAACATGCACAAACAAAATTTTAATTGACTTTCAATTGAACTAAAAATTATAAAAAAATATTATTTTATTTTTAATTTTATATATTAATAATCAGTTAGACTTGCCAATTGATTTAATAGTTTAAAATATTTTAAAAATTATTTAATTTAAAAAAAATCTGCTTTTGAGACAAATATTAAAATTATAAACATTTTAAATTTTTAAAATCAAATTTGATTTCAAATTAAATCAAACTATTCAAAAATATAAATTTGAAAAAAATTTAAATTCTTAAATTGAATTACATTGTTTTCTTAAATTTTTCTTAAATGTGTTTCTTTTAAAAAGTTAAACTAATATTATGAAATAGCTTTAGATAAAAATTATTTAGACAGTGACGAATTGTTTTGCTCATCATATGGACATGACGCAAAATGAAATACAAACTACACAAATGAAAATAAATCATAAATGCAAACATAATTTTAAAAAAAATCACAATTTGTATTTTATTATCTATTTTATTAATGATTTTAAAATATTATTCAAACAAATATAAAACTTAATTTATATGTTTTTTGACTAAAAATTAGAAGATAATTTAAAGAAAAATAAATTAAATGTATAAATAATTGAAATGAATTCAAAAATATAATTATTAATATATTTATTAATTTTAAATAAAATTAAAAGTACTTTATTAAAAAAATAACTAAAAAAAAAAATCAATAATTTTTAAAATAATTTTGTATTTAATATAAAAATAAAATCAATAAATTATCATACGATTAATAATTATAAGTAAATAAATTTAATTTAGTCAAACTTTTTTAAGTGGCTATGAATAAAGTAGTTTACTAAATACCGGCACTTTAGTCCATGCAAAGTAAAAATTTGATTTTTTTTTTATTTATGAGCAGGCTAAGCTTAAAAAGTTGATTTCAATTGCTTCAAATGTGTTTAGCTTTTTTACTACTAGTTTCCATCGCGGCAAGTTTTTGGTTCGTCAAGCAGAAGGTAATTTTTGATATTGACATTGAAATAACGTTTTTTTTTTTCTATGTTTCTTATTTTTTTAATTCATTTTTTTTTTTTACTTTTGTCTTGATACATTATCCTTGTGATTGAAAAACAAATCTTGAGTTTGCGTATTTATTTTTTGAAGATTTTATCGAGATCAATTGGAACGCATTTTACGTAAATAATTTTTAGTCTATCTATGATTAGTTAATTAAACAATTTTTAATAATTTGTTAAATCTTAAAAAATTGAAATTTTTTTAATATTGTTCAAGAAATTCCTCATTATAAAATATTATTTAAATTAAAATTTATACTTATACTTAGAGAATTACATGGGCTTATACATAGATTATTTTAAAAAAACAGTTTAGTAAAAATTATAATTATATTGAGCTAGTTGTGGCAACAGTGGCAACTAGTTCTTAATTGTTGCTTTAGGTAATAAAAATATTAATACAGGTGCACATAATCATCAAACCTGTTGCCATCGTATTTTTTCATTTTGAATAGCAAAGCATCCAACATTGACCAATTATGTGGACATATAGTAAGCCAGAAAACGAAAAATACTAGCTGTTGAAAATAAAAACGAATCAAAGTTAAATCTTAAGTAAAATCAAGTACAACTTTTTCAAACCTTTTCACGCCTGAATTTCAAACGAGAATTTGGCGCGCTTTGCATTTGACATTGAACGGCAGCTGATTAGCGCATTGTAAACAGCTTATAAATAGAATCAAAGCAGCGTAAATGAGATAATGGGCAAAAAAGATTGGATACCTTGATCACTGTGGTCGCCATCTTCTTACATCGTACTCAAGGTCTCCATCAGCTCTTATTTTTATGTTTACTTTTCAGATTTGTTTTGCTTTTCACCAACATTGCGCTATTTCTTAATTTTTTTTTATTAATTTTTACACTGATTTTACTTATTTAATTTTAAAACATTAAAAAAAAAAATTAATAATCAATACAGCAGCTGTTGTTTAAATCAATTTTAAAATAATTTTTTTTAGAATTGTGTTTAAACAAAGCTTTTTATTATGGAATTTTAGACTTTTTTTTTTAATTTTTGGACAAATAGTATTTTTTTTTTAATTTTAAATTAATTAAATTAATTGTTTTAAACAATTGAATTAATTTTAAAAATTAATTTGTTTGATTATTTAGTGATTTTAAAAAAATATAGAAAAATCAAGCAGTAGGAAGGAAGAAAAATAAAAAAAACCTTGTTTCCGTTTCCAGCCTTGAGCTGCAAATTGCACTTGAAAACGACCAATTTACAACGCAATCAAATTTACCGACACAATGAATAGATGAACGGGCCACGTATATCAGAATTTTAAGGAAACTCTTAGAATGCACTTAATGGACAAACGAATCGGAAAATTAAAAAGAGCGCCAAACAACAATACATTAATGGATATTTGATTTTTAAATCATAAAATAAATAATTTCTTTAATTTTCTTTTTATTAATTTTATTTTTTGTTTATTAATGAATTTCTCAAGAAGTTTGAAATTGTTTAAATATGATTCAATTTAACATTTTTTTTTAAATTTTTTGAAAATTTTTATTTTTTTTACATTAAATATGTATGCATTACCATGCAAACAGTACAAATAAATAATTTTCATATTTAAATTTAATTAAACTTATTTTTTTTTTTTTTTAATTGATATTGTTTTTGTTTGATTGATTCAACCAAGCGATGCCAGGCTTTTTGCCATTTAATTCGTGAAAAGCATCAGCAATGGCAAATATTAACATTTCATATTTAACCTGCAAAATTTTTTTTAAGCATGTTAAGAAATTCATTTTTTGCTATTTTACAAACCTATTCAAATAAAGTTAAACTGATGATTTCATTTTTATCATGAATGCAGGCCGGTCAATCTTAAATCACGTACTTTTCTCCGGTCATCCTGCCACGAATCAAATGACCCTCCATTTTTGCCACGTCTTTGCTCTGCATTAAATCTTGCTTTTTTCCAAGCCTTTTCTCTGGTTTATATTTTTTTTCTTTAACGTATTAATTATTTCAATTTATTTATTTTAATTTGCAAAGCATTTAGGCATGTTTTTGTTTTAAACTAATATATTATTATAATATTTATTTTTTATTTTGTATTTATTGTTTTCTATACTCTTTGTAAAATTTTATATTTTATTTGACTTTTTTTTTAATAAATTATAAGTTATAAACGAGACAAATTTAAATTTTTATGATTTTATATAATTTTTAATTTTTAGTTTTTTATTTTTTTTAATTTTTAAATTAATTGATTAAAAAAAAATTAATAAATTATTTTTTTTAGACAATAGTTATTTTTTTAATAGATATTTAAAATTTTTTAAAAAATAAATAAAATAGTAAAAATTAAAAAAAATAAACAAAAATTAAAAAGAAGAAAGAAAACAGTTATTTCAACTGTTGATGGATTAGCTGAATTGCCGGCGTTTCAATGGCAAGAGGTGCAATTATCTCGGCCATAATTGTCTGTTTACAAGCCACCATTGAGATGGGAATTAATTAAGGAAATTTCATGTATTCAGTGCCTTGTTTTCTATCTCTCTATTTTCCATCTCTATGTATTTTGAATACACTTATTTACCCCTTTTTTCTGTTTTCTTTTTTCGTACAAATTATTTTTATTTTCTAGTTTTTAAATTTTTCATTCGTTTTATTTAGTTTTATTGAAATTGGCTTTCTTCTATCCAAGGTTGATAGTTTTGTCTTTTATTTAAATTGTGCGCAAACAGTACATATTTTCTTTTTGGTCATTTTAAAAATACATTTATAGTAGTGATTACTTTGGACGATACTATCACAAAGCATATTTTATTAAAATTAGTAAAAACTAAATTATTTAAAAAAAAATTGAATTTTTAATTTATTTAAAATTAAAATATTTTTGAAATTGATCAATTTTCAAATATTTATATTACGACCAGTGATTATTTTTTAAAATTTATTTACAAAGAAGTCAAAAAAATAATAATATTTATTGTTGATTTCGTTAAATTATTAATTCTTAAAATTTACCTCAATGTTAAATATTTAATTGAGAATTAACATTGATTACAACAAATAAGTTTCAATAAATAATAAAACAAAATATTGGCTATTTTTTATTTTAAATTATTTATTTAGAATAAATTGATATTTAAAGAACAAAATATTCAAGAGCAAAGTGGAAAATATATGCAAGCTAAAAATATATTTAAGAAGATTTAAAAATATATATATAAAAAAAAGGAAAAATAGCACAAAAAAATTGAAATTAAAAAAATTAAAAAAACGGCAAAATTAAATAAGGTTTTCCGTTTTTAAAATAAAAGACAAAATAAAAATAAAAATACAAGTAAAAATGCAATAGTTTTTTAATGTTTCTAGATGATAAAATTTTGATGACAACTGGCAAAAAAAACCGATGAAAAATTATACAGAAAATCATCAAACCAGTTCACCTTGTATGTTTAAAACATTTGAAACGTATAAAAAAATACAATCAAAAATGGAGCTAAATAAAATCAGATTCAGTGAAGGGAGCAATTGGTGCTGAAAAAACAACTAAAGCTGACCTTGAGGCCAAACAACGGGAGTGGAAAAGGGCAAACAAAAAAAGAGAAAGTGAATGCTCAAAGAACAAATAGCTTCTTAGAAATGTCCAAATATTTGCTACATTGCACTGTCAGGCCAAAAAAAAGCCAATTTTATGGTAAAGTTTGTATTTTAATCGGTTTGCCATTGAAAATACTTTAAATAGCTGCCAAAAGTTTTGTGACAACTCAGCCGATTACCGGCTAATAGTCAACTGGATATGTGTGTAGGCGTGCAATGGTTCAATGCTTATGGCGTAGTTCTTAATGTCCATATTTTCAAAAATAACATGAATTGTCTTTTTATTCATATCATCAAAAATCATGATTTTTTAACACTCAATTTTATTTTAAGCACAAAAAGAATAATTTTAAATGGTTTAAATAAAAATAAATTATAAAAAAATAAATCATAAATTTTTTAATAATTTCAATAATTAATTAAAAAAATTGATTACATTATAATTTAAAAATAAAATATTTAAATATTTATGTTTGAATTAATAAATTATATTAATTAATAATTAAAATTTTTATATTTATTAAATTTTTTTTGTCATATATTAAAATTCTGGTAATGTAAATATTTAAAAGTTATCCTTGTTTTTCAAGTCCAAGGTTTTTAATTAAAATTACATTTTGTTACATATGAATGTAATTTCACTTTTGCAATTACGTTAAATGTTTGCAGTTCACCATACTATTACATTGATGTTCAACACTACTACTAGTTGATCAAATATATAAATAAATTTTATATATTTTTTAAATAAAAATTATTTAATATTATAATTAATTTATAAATAATATATATATTTTGATAATTGTTTATTAAACTTAAAAATAATGACTAATAAATGAAAAATTTTTAAAGTAATAAATTAAGTAATATTTTAAAAAACTATTCTACAAATATTTTACTTTTTAAGTAGGTTAATAATAAAATTATTTAATTGACTTGAATTATTAAAATTTTTATTTTATTTTTTATTAACTGTTAACCGGTCAATTTATTCATGATTTAACCAGTCAAATTTAATCAATTAATCAATCTGTAAAATCAATATATTTACTTGGTCTAGTTAATAGTATGACAACGTCAATCAAAAAAAATCTTAAATTAAAATTTTAAAAAAATATAATCTTTTTGATCTACTTACCTTTAAATAATATTTAATTATAAATAAGCAAATTTACAAGTAATTCACACATTAATTTTAGCTATATATAAAAAAAATTTTCTACTACACTAAGATTTATATAATAGTGTAAAATATTTAACTTAGAAAATTGGGTTTAAATATTAAATAAATCAACAACTATAATTTATTAAAAAAATTCAATTCTATTCAATAAAATTTTAAGATAATTTTTTATATCTAAATTTTGATAAAAATTTTGACTTTTGTCTGGATCAAACATATTTTTAGCTGAAATTTCAAGGTGAAACATTATTGAGACTAATTTTATTTTACAGTTGGCTGACTGGGTTTAAATTAAAAATGATGTAAAAGTGTCAACATCAGCAAGGCAATTTCAGTAAATTTTTATTATTTTTCTTACTTATTTAATCATTCATTGTGTTTGAGTTGAAGTGATGGCTGATTTACTTTCCATGAATCAGTGAATCAAAATAAGAAATTAATGAACGAATTAACGTGCGTCATTTTCATGCTGCCCATTTCATGTAATGTGATTGTAAAATGAATTGAGTCACAATTAAATTCAATTGCACGCTGTTGTTCTATTCTAACCATAGACTAGTCCATTGTCTACTTTTATTATTTGTTTATATTCAGTTTATTTTTTAATCATGACTTAATTACACATCATAATTTTTGCACTTAATTTAGCCACATCAACTATTTTTTTTTTGGGTGCAAACAATTACATTTGTCTCAATCAAGTGTGTATATTAAATGTTACTGTAAAGTAAATTAATTGTGTGAAACCAAATTAAGTTAAATTAATTAAGGCACCAAATTGTCCATTGTCTCACGTTTGCACTAAGATTGGATCTGCCTAGATCTTATTAAATTGCGGAGCGATTGCCGCTATCGCAAAACTAGCAGGCATGATGAATAGATAGAAAGATAGAGAGAGTGAGAGCGGGATAAAGAAGGAGAATATAACATTGTGTCCTAGCACCTAACCTTGTGTTTCAAGGTGTTTTTATTTTAATTTTTTTTTGATTAAAACATTGCCTTTTATTTATTTTTCAAAATACTTAAATTACTTGCAAGCGTTCACTTGATTTCAATAGAAAACTAATGCGTAAGCAACTTTTCAGCACTAGAAACAAACAAATGCAAGCCAAGATAGAAAAACAGGTAACAAATGTAATTTTTAAATAGCTGGTATTTCTTTCATTAATGTTTCTTATTTCTATTTTTATTTATTTTCTTATTTTTGATGTTAAAATTGAATTGTATATATTTTAAATTCTAAATTTCGACATTTAATAGAATTGTTTTACAATTTTTATTTAATTTTATTTTTTTTTTAATATATAAAAAATATTAGTGACAGAGAAAAATTAATGATTAAATCAATTTGCAATGAGTTGTGCCATCTTATTTTTAGAATGTTTAAGCAGTTTTATTTTTTGTTCAATTTTTGCCATAATTTGAATAAAAAAATAAAAATAAATCTTAATTTAAGCATTGTTTTATTAAAATAAAATTAATAAAACTTTTGCAAGAATTAGTACTTTAAAATAAATAACGTGTTATAAACTTAAAACTTTTGCTAATGTTTTTTAAATTTAAAAGCATTTAAACTACTTAATATTTAATTATTTTTTTTTACTCATCTTAATTTAAATTTATTAATTAAATATTAGTATAACCATTTTTTTTTTTTTGATTATTATAATTTTTACATCTATTTTTGTATTTAATTTAATATGTTATTTAATTTAAAAAAAGTAATTTTTTATGTTAAAATAAATTAAAATTAATTAAAATAAATTAAAAATAAATTAATATATAAATAACAAAAAAAAGATTGTTTTTTTTTTAAATGTAGCAAAATTATAACCTATTACCATACTAATATTTAAATTGTTATTTTAATTGCATTAGTTTGACATGTACATATAAAATTAGCAAAAACAAATAAAATTAAGAATACTAATTTTTTAGCAACAGATGAATAAAAAAGAAATAAAACTAAAGAAAAAAATAATTGCATATAAAATTGCATGTAGTAAACTAATAAATCCATAAATAATGTTAATTTGTATTTATGATTGGAAACTTATGTTAGCTAAAATAGTCAAAATGATGATTCAAAAAGATAACAAATTTTTTTTTTTTTTAATTGAGAATCTTAAACTTGTTTACTATCGTATAATTTTTGAATTGTTTAGATTGGTTGATATCTTTTATATTAGTATTTATATTATTTGCTTATTTTAAAAAATAAAAAAATACTTTATACATCTAAATAATTTTATATGTTTGTTTTTATCTTTATAGATTTTAAAATTTATTTTAGATAAATTAATCGTAACAAATTAATGATTGAATATATTAAATCATTAATAATTAAATAATGAAATATTTTTTTAAGCAAAAAAATTAGTTTTGAATACGCATTGCACTATTTCTTAAGTTTTTTTAATTGTCATTGAACTATTTATTTATTCAAAATTTATAAATTTGTAAACCATACATAATCAAAAAAATTATATTTTTAATATTAAATATATATTAAAATTATATTTTTTTTTAATAATTTAGATTATTTACAAACAAATTAATTAAATAATTTATTAAATTTTAAAATATTTTAACTTTTTTAAATACACACAAAAAAAAATAAAAATAAAATGATGCTTCAATTTGACCTAAAAACTAAATAAAAATATATGTCTAATGTTTGATATTAAACATTTTTAGAAAATAAATTAGGCTAGAAAATTTAAACAAATAAATATACATAGCGTTCACAATCAATTAATTTGATTGACATGATGTGCCTTGAATTAATTATGTTGAATTAATTGTATACAAATTGTCCACTTTAAATTTTATAATTGATTTACACTTTATTTAACTTGATAAAAAATTAACTTTCTTTTAGTTTTTTTATTACACTAGTGACCTCTCTATTCTTATAACTTTTTTTGTTATTTTTAATTTTTCCTTATATTTTACTTTAAAACTGATTCCTTAGTATTTTTTAACTTATTTTAAATCGAGTTTAAGCTTATTAAAATATAATTGGCAATAATATGCGAACAAAATACAATGATTAAAAAAATAAATAATTAAATAAAAATTGTTAAAAAAAGGAAAGAAAATTAAAAAATTGATTTATTTGGCCATCGTGTATATAATATTAACGTTCACACCTTAAGTAAAGCGCATTAAATTTATATAAAAAAAAATTGATAAGTTTTAAATATAAAAAATAACAAATAAGAATTGAAAAAAAATACTTTGTCAAATTTTATTTTATTTTATTTTATTTTATTTTATTTTATTTTATTTTATTTTATTTTATTTTATTTTATTTTATTTTATTTTATTTTATTTTATTTTATTTTATTTTATTTTATTTTATTTTATTTTATTTTATTTTATTTTATTTTATTTTATTTTATTTTATTTTATTTTATTTTATTTTATTTTATTTTAATTTTAAATTTTAAATTTTTCCAAAATAAAAATTGCCGTAATCATTACGTTTATTCTGGGTGGTATCAAATCGTGAAATGAGGATGAAAATAAAAAAATAAAAAATGTATAAAAAAATTAGGATGAACTCAATATTAGCACTAGTATACTAATTGCAACATATATCGACTTTACATTGCAATGTATTCAACAATTTTGCTTCAAATCATATTTCAAAAGAATTATAATTCTATTTAATAAGAAAAATGTGTATTAATGTTTTTATTTTGTATTTATTTAATTTTTAAATTAATTTTCAAGTTTTTCTCAAAAATTTTTAATTCATACTGATTCATACTTCACACTGAGCTTTCAATTTATCAGAATTTAATTATAATTTTAATATAAATATAATTTAAAATGAGTTCAAATTCCTTTAATAGTAGAATGATTAAATACTTGATAATTATTTGTATGATTTTAATTAAATAATCAAATTAATAAGATAAAAAATATATAATTTTAAATGTCTACAAATAAAAATGTATTTTTTTTTTTTTTTAATAAAAATAAATAAAACATATTGCACAAGATTTTTTTAAAAATAAAATTTTATATTTATAATTATGTTCAAATAACGGAAAAAATAAAATCAGTAATAAACCTTTAAAGTACTATCATTGAACTTGTTGTCAGTAAATTTAAATGACTTTGACCGATTAAGAATCATTTTGCGGTTTGATTTTAAATATTTAAATAATTCAAAACTAAACTTCAATAGCTGACTTAATGTTTAGTTTTGAACTTAAGTAATTGATGGCGACAAACTAAATCTGCAATCAATTGGATCAAATTTAAACTAAGAATAATTTAGTAATAAATATATTGTGATCATCTTACTAAGAATATTATTTTCAATAAAATAAAATAAATTATCCATTTTTACAGTAAAAAAATTAAATTTTTCAATGTTCATCTGCTTCGATTGATTTAAAATATAAAAAATGTACCGTAAATTTTGCATTTAAATCAAAAAGCCAAATTAAAATGCTTGGCTATGAATATTAATGAATCAATGAAGGTTTAAATCTTGATTTTTACTATATTTGAAACTTTCTATTGTATATTGATGACAAAGCTGTTATTGTCTATTCGTTGTTTAATCGTCCTGATTATAAGGAAACTTGATTTTCAATTGCCAGAAACACTTGCAATGAAAGCAATTGTTTTTTAATTGTACTTTTGGCCAATGATTGGCGCATTTATATTGAGCATGTTTAAAAGCAGCAATTTATCAAATGCACAAGTTAAGTTAATTTCAATTCATGCACTGTTTTAGCAATGAATTGTTTTTTTTTTTAAATAAGATACCCTTAATAACAGTTAAACCCAATTAAAGCGAATGTCTACTATTTAATATTTAATATTTTGTGAAGTATGTGTGTCTTTATTTATTATTTACCACTTTTATACTAATAAAGGTGTGAGTTTTGATGAATTGCTAACATTTTTGAATTTTTTTTAAAACCGCTTTTCATCATATTTACTTTTAATATTTATATATATAAATTGTAATAGTTTACAAAAATAACTTTTCTTTTTTAAAATTTTTCAAGATAGAAAATAAATTTGCTAAATGCATCATAATATATTTAAAATTAAATGTAAAAAAAAAATAATAAAGGTGAGCCGGAAAAAGCAATCAAAAAATAATTTTGTACAAAATTTAAATATAGATTATTTATTCTTTTTAATTATTAAACGCATTTATGATTGAACATCAATTTTTTTAAACAATGTTTACAAAATTAATTTTATTTAGCTTAAGTTAAATTCAATTTATGTTAATAGTTAGGTTTAGTTTTTAATCATTTCTTTTAAATTAATATAAAAACATATTTTTTTTTAAATAAATAAAAAAAATCAAAAAAAAAAAAAAATCAAAGATATTTTAAATTAAAATATTAAATAAAGCAAAGTGTTTATATCATGATTTTTTTTAATTTTATTATTTTTTAATCAATATTTTTTTACACTTGTATTTAATATTCGTTCAGTTAAAAAAAATATTAAATATTTTATTTATAAAAAAATTAATTTTAATATTTTTATATAATAAATAATTTTTTAATTAAAATGTCAATTAATAGTTGATTTTTTTTTAAACAAAAAATATTATTTTAATCAGTAATATTATGATTCATTTTGTCAATATATTATAATTATTTATATACATTTTTTTTAATTATTTGAACAATAGATTAATTGTAAATAATTTTAAATACCGTTTGATTAAAAAATAAATTTTTGTAAAAAAGGGCATAATACATGTAATAATAAAAAAATAAGCATCTGATTAACTTGCATCAACCAGCAATAATTTAAATAACATTTTCAAGTTATTAGCCCAATATTAGCTTGATTGCAAATCACTTGAAATTTTTTTGAAAAAAAAACTGATTTGAGAGTTTAGAATTTTTTTAGAACTTAATATTGATCAAGTGGTAAGTGCTTAAAACATTTAAAAACAAGTGTTTCAAGATTGAAAAGCTGCCAATGTGGTCTGTGGCCCAGTGGGTCAACTGGCAAACAGGTAAAACGTTCAAGATGTCCGCTACTGGCTTTTTATTGTGATTCATCACAATTGTTTACGAACAGCAAGTTAAAACAACTTTTAGTGACTACTTGTGATATATGTCGGCTTAATTTGCACATCAGTAGTTTTTAAATTTGCCTGTTTAAGGCAAATTTTTCAAAATCGGATTCAGCTCTGATTAGTTAGACCCGATATGAACCAGTTGAATAATAATGGCTAACTAGCCCAAGTGGAGAATTTCAAGAGTTTGCTTGATCTTGTTTGTTGGATCAAATTTGTTTACTTTTTTCTCATCATTTAGCCGTTCTCCGAACAATATAAAAAAAGTCGCATACCACTGTTAATTAAACAGAGCAATTTGTTATCCCTACCAAGTCTGCTTTTGCCAATACCGGATCGTTCACATTTGCATCATCATTTACTGGTTTATTTCTAACTACTGTTTAAACAAGTGTTTAAACAATTGTTTAAATTAGTCTTTAAATTATTGCTTAAAACAACGTTTCAATGCTTGAAATTTAATGTTTTCAATATATTAATGTTCAATATGTAAATGAAAATTTAAGACAATATTTTAACGAAAAATTGTATAAATATAAAAAATAATATTTTTAATACTTTAAAAATGTTTTTTTTTTTAATCCAGAATTTGTGTATATTTTTTATTTTTTTTTATTTTATTATATACTAAAACATCATTTGGACAAGCATGTAACTATTTTAATCAAGATTTTGTCGATTTCTTTATTGATTTCGATGGTTTACTAAAAAAATTTAAATTACATGATTTGTGCGTTTATAAATCATAACAAAATAATCATAATTATTGGCTTTTTATTTTACATCAAAAAATTTTTTTTTATTTAAAAATTTCAAAATGCTACATCTTAATTAAAAATTTTTTTAATAATAAATTAGTGCAATTTATTTCAGCAAACGCCATCTATGTGCCTACAAATGTTAGTTTATTCAATCCAAAGAAGCCCTTTAGCTGCATTACCGCAAGATAAAAAAATAAATATCAGTTTTTAATTTTAAAAAAAAAATTTTTATTAGCTTTTGATTTAACATGTTTATATATAAATTTTATAATATATGTATATATAATGGTAAATATATTTATGTATATTCATGATGTGCTTAGTGATGAAGCTTGTTGCATCCAAATTACATGAATAGCCTTTTAGACAATTGAATGCTTCAATTTAGATTTAATCTAGTGCGGTTGTCAGAAGCTGTGCTAAAGCAATTACATTGATAAACATGCCGGCAATTTTTTCATCATTTGCTTTCGGCTAAAGTAAAAAGATGTTCAGTTTTACAAGTCAAAGCAAACAAAGGTAAAAAATGATGGTCAAAGATGATAATCATAATAAAATAAATAAACAAACTACCGCTAATTTACTTTATTTTAATATTGCATTCGTTTTCATTAATTATAACTGTATTTGATTATGTTTTGACGCTTTGAATACCTTTTTTAATCAGATCAAGTGCACGTGTGACTATTTTTTTAATTTTATTTATGTTTTTTTTTTTATATTAATTGATAAAATTTATTCTTTTATTTATTTTTTTTTATTTTTTTATTTTGTTTTTCTTAGTTTTTTTTTTTAATAAAATTTTAATGTTTTACCTATTAATTAAACTTGACATAATAATCTGTTTTTATATTTATTATTGACACATATTTATATTTTTAGTTTTAATTTATTAAATAAATAATTTAGCATAAAATTACTTTATTTGTTATATTTTATTAATATTTAATTTAAAAAATTATTTTTTACAAACTTATTTTTATAATAATTTTATAAACTTATTTTAAATTTTATAAAATTTATTTAATTTTATCTCTAAAAGTCAAATACACAGTATTTTCCAAAATATAGTGCAATTTGTTGCATTTAATTTTAATGAATTTACATAATCACAGATAATGCTAAAAGTAACTGAGTTTCTCTAGTAATTCAATTATTTTACGCATTTTCACGTTTATTTGTCGGCGATTAGTTTGTAATGTATCTAAATAGTTTTTTTGCGTTTATTCTAAATTTTAGTCGTGTATATTGAAAATTTTTGCAGTAGTTTATTCATTTTTTTTTTTAATTTTATCTATTTTTATTATTTTAGATTTGTTTTATAAATATAATTATTAGTGTGTATAACTAATATTTAAACTAAATTTGAAAATTAATTTTTTTTTTATTTACATATACATTTAAATCAGACTTTACATTGATTTTTAGTATTTTTTGTTTTAAATTACAATTGTTTTTTCTCTAAAATTTTTTTATTTTTTAAGAATTTGATATTGCTTTTTTATATTGTTTTTATATATTTCAGTTAAATTGGCGCGCTTTGCTGCTCATCTTATGTATGATGCTCACGATGCACGATTTGCTCAAATCAGTGAAAAGCCATTATCAAGTTTGGCTTGCAATTAATTATAATGTTTGTGCATCAAACAAACCCGACCTGGCACCTTGCAACGTGCTTAAATATTAAAGTGAATAGCAGAGCAAACATAGTCAAAAAAAAGAATGTGCAAATAAAAAAAATAAAAAAAAAAAAATAAAATAAAACAAGTAAAATGGTAAACCACAAATCAAAGTACAAAAATATTTTAAAAAACTGGAACCGTCTATTTATAAAAAAAATTGAAATCAGGCGTAAAATGAATGAAATTGAACAAATGAAAAAAAATAACATTACAAAAAAATAAAGCCAAACAAATCAGGTGTTTGTTAACTTTGTGTGTTCATCTTTCATGATTCAAACCAAACAAACTGATGGCCATTGATCCCTTTCACACTGAAAAATCGTGCAAAATTCTTTATTCTACTTCCGGTGCTATGATACTATTTCACCATCATTAACGCTTGGCCTATCAACAAAATATAAAAAAAAGCGTGAACGCTAATACAGAGCAGTACCCTTTAATTTAATCCTTTTTTGACCCATGAATTATTTCAATTTTTTTATTTTTTTTTTTTTTAGTTTTAATTTATTGGTTTGAATAGTCAAAATTTTTTTTATGATTCAACAAATCAGTCTTTTTATTGTAGCTCTATATTCAACAAGATATAGATCATTTAAACGTTTTATATATAAACTATAGTCAACTATTATAGTATTTTTGTCTAAAACTTCCTGTTGATAATCATCTATTTTTATTTTTTATAAATTAAATTTAAAGTTAAAATATACTATAAACCTATTTTATATTTTAAATTGTTGTTTTAAATTAGTTTTACATATATTTTTTTTAGTTTATATTATAAATTTTGTTTTATTTTTAATTTCATTTTTATTCTACATTATTTTTTTTGTGTTACAAAAATACATAAAGTTTTAAACATTTTTTATTCTTCAATCACTACATAATTTATAAAAAAATGTTATTAAATTATAATGTGAATTTATGATAATCGTATTGGGACAGGCTAATGGCTTAGACTAGCTTACATCGTGTAAACTAAATGATTGCATTGAATTTTAGTTAGATAGTCTTAAAGCTAAAAAGCTAGATGACCAATGGGCAAAACTAAAAATGAAACAAATAAAAATTTATCAGCAATTGGATGGGAATAGAATAAGTTTAAAAAAATGGATTCAGATTCGATTTGAAACAATAAAATAAAATTCAAAATAAAAAAGTAAATAATATAAAAGATAGTTTTTTTTAAAAAACATGATTTTTTTTTTAACTATTCATTTTTTGTGGTTAATTTTTCAGTTAGAAAATCAGAATAAACTATGTTGTGATTTTTTGATCTTACTTAAAATGCCAAAAAGTATCAAAATATAAAAGAAAAAAATAAATCAAATAAAGACAAATTTTAAATGAAACAAAACGAAATAAAATGAAATAGACAGACATATAATAAAAAAATTTATAAAAAGTTATAAAAAACTAAAGAATAAAATTGAATAGAATAGTTTATAACATGCTGAGGCTTGATAAAACGAAGTAAAATAAAGTTTAAAAAAAAAAACAAAAGAAAAAAATTTAGACATACAATTGGTTTTTTAGAAAATTAGCTTATTTAGGGTTTAATTGATGATTTTTATTTTATTTATAATTTTTGTTATATAACACAGCAGGAATATTGAAAAAAGTTATATTAGTAATGAACAAATTATAACGACATTTACAATAACCAAAATGCAATATCAAAAACCTAAATTTAATATTTTAAACTACAATATAACTAATTCGTTAATTAAAAAATTTTATTTTAAATTTATTTTTACTAATGTAAAATCAAAGTTAGGTAAAAGTGCTAAATAGACAAAAGAATAGAAAATATAAAAAAAATTTAAATCAAAAGTAAATAAAAAAGAAATCGGTATATAAGTGTTAGACATTAATATTTATATTTAAAATTAAATAGAAACTTAAAACAGCGTGAGTAAAAAACATGCTGTTTTTTTTTTTAAAATAGACAAGTAACTTCGTGTAATTCTGATCATGGGATCAAAAAACAGATAAACAAATTGATCGGCAATCTTTTATTTATTCAAAACTATTTTTCTTTGAAAAGAATACTAGTTTGACTAATAACAGTACTGATTAGAATTAAAAAGTGAGAAAAAGTTATGAAAATTGATTTAATAAGTTAAACATAAGATGATGCATAAATATTAAAATTGATGTATTTAAAACAGGTCAAGCATTCAAGTATATAATGGATGGTTCAATTGATGAAATTAAATTTTTGTCAGGTGTCAATTTATATAAACTAAAATTTAAATTTATCTATTTTAGTTTTGATACATATATAGGATTAGCTTTATATCAATAAAGTGTTTGTGAATGTATTTTTATAGACTAATAGTAAATCGTGAGTTGTATTTGTTCAAAGTGTGTGGGTGTAATAAAATTAAAAAAAAAAAATTTAAAAAGAAGCCAATCAGGTATGAAAAATGCAGCAATTTTTTAAAAAATTTATTGTATTGCGCCTGCAACTTTTCAGCACAGGTTCCAAATTCGTGTCTTTAAGGCGTATAAATTAGCTACACGTGATTACCATGTTCATAATGTAATCAATAGTAGATTATACATTGTTATCAACTAGTTTAAAAATATCAATCGATCTGTTCAATCAATTTGTATAATGTTTATTTTTTTATCTATTTTATTAAAAAATTGACAGTTATATAGTTTTTTAGTTTAAATTTTACGTTTTAAAAATGTTTTTATAAAAAAAACAAAATACAAAAAATTTATTTTAACAAATTATTTTTGATAACCTAATACTTAAACAGTACAATTTAAATTTTAATTTTACAATAGTGTTAATATTAAAAATTTCTAAAAAAAAGTATTTTAGTTAAAAAATAAAATATTAAATAAAAAAAATTGTTATTCAACTAATAATATTGAAAGTAAATAATATAAACAAAAGATAAGCAATTTTTATATATATATACATCATTTTTACAACATATTTGAATTTATTTATTATATAATGAAAAAAAAACATTAAAATTTAATTTGAAATATTTATATAAAATTTTTTATTTACACATATGTTTGAATTTAAATTTAATTTAAAAAAAGTTAATAAACTAAAATATTTTAATATTATAGAAATAACTTTTTTAAAAAATTAATTTAAAAACATAATTAAAATTAATAAAAAATAATTATTAATTTAAATATAAACAATTTTTTTATAAAAATATAATTTTTTTTTAATAATATTTTTTATTTTTATTTAAAAATATTCATAGCAATTTAATAAAAGAAAAAAAAATTTTTAACTCTATTTTTTTTTTATTTGCTTTTAATTGAAAATAACCAAATATACATTGATTAACATTAAATGACAAAAATTTTAAAACGTAAAATTTTAAATAATATTAAAAATTAAAATTGTATAACTTTATATCAAATAATTTTAAATTTTAAAATTTATTTATACTTAATTACATTAATTCAAAACTAAGCAATAGCAAAAAAAATTGAATATTTTGAATAAATTTTTACTAATAAAATTTTTAATTATAATCAATTTTTATTTTTATAACTTAGGTTTTTAGTATGTTTATTAAATCGGTAATAAAAATTTAAATTTTATTTTTGATTTTTTTTTTTTTAAATAAACTATAGTTAAGCTAGAGATGACAAATTCTAAAATAAAATAAAAATTCTTAATTTTTAAAATTAATGCATAAACTTTTGTATCATTAATTAAAAAATAATAATTGTAATTGAAATTATTGTATTGATGCGTTATATTATTGTGATCTTAAATAAAGTTGAATTAATCGTGACTGAACCAATAAATATGTTTCCGTAACTTCAATTTTCATTCATTCAGATAAAAAAATGTGCTGTTTCTTTTATAATTATAATTTCCAGACTAAAATTATTTAAATTATACGATAATGTACATAAGTGTCTATAACAAAAGTAAATTATTAGAAAAAAAAGAAAGAAAATGATTAACAAATCAGCAAATTAAAAGATACTAAGTTAATGTGGAGAAAATAAGATGCAATTTATTTACAGCAATTTAGTTAGTGAGGGTCAATAAAAAAAATAGAAAAGACAAGCAAGGACAGGTGCAAAGTTGTTTAGCAAGCTTAACCTTCATCAAAAATGTAGTGCCAGCGTGTGGACAAGAAGTTTTACAAAGTTCAAAGCAAATGTTTGCATTGCTAAATGCACTTAATGTAGCTAAATTTAATTAGTTTAACAATGGTTATGGTCGCAACATACCCGCACTTAAAAATAGTCTTTTGTATTCAACAACATTTAAAATTGATAGAATTTCAAACTAAACATTTTTTTCATCTCTTAATCTGTCGCTATTGCTCTATCTAATCGTTTTTTATCTATTTGTCAGTCTTTTTTAGTTTTAAAGCCAATTTAGCAAATTACTTGAACCAATTTGCATGCCCACTGTTTGACCATTGTGTCACGATTTGTTGGGCCGGGTTGATGAAAAAAAAAAATAACTTTTTTTTATTATTTAAGCGCATTTTTAATTTTTTTTTTTTTGAGAAATTTAGTTTATAAAAAGCTAAACTTATTTGTTTAACTTAACTAAGATGTTTCAATCTTATGTCAAATATTTTAAATCAAAATTAAACTCGTTTAATCGTTTAAAAATTAAATTTTTTACATTTTTCAATCAATTTAATTTTGCACACATATTTAATGATTATTTTTTCTTTTAGCAAAAAATTTTGGTTTTCAATTGTCCAAAGGTTATTTTCAATTCAATAGAAACAATTTGTTTGCTTGATTTTCATATCAATTCTAATTTTGAGTGTAAAAATTATTTTTTTAAAAAAGAAGAAAAACTACAAATTTAAACTACAAACAATTGATTTAACATTTTGAAATGAATAAAATTAGCTTTTAAATCAAATATGATTATGATTTGAATAAAACTCATTGTATTCGTTTATGTTTGCACAGTTCAATGTGTTTAATTTTTATTTTGCCGTTTAATATTAAAAATTTAGACTTTAATTCTTATAAAAGAAATACATACATATATATATATTTTTTATTTAAAATTTGTAATTGAGAAGAATTGTTTGCATGCTTGGTTTTTATTTAAGGTTTGTGAAATTCGAAAAATAAACTCTAGGCCTATAAAAAGACATGCAGAATTTAATTTAGAACTGAAAAGCTTGCTTTAATAACGCTATAGTTCGTGTTTTAAACATAAATAAAACTTGCTGTATAGGACTAGAAATTTTTGTACATTAAGATGTTTGTACTAAATTGACGTTCTTTCTATATTAAACTAAATTTGCAAATGACAAAAATAATGAAAAAAATGCAAATTAAAAATAATTAAGATAAAATAAAATAATATTAAATTATCTTTTTTCAATAAAATTTAGATTGATTAATTTAAAATAAAATTAGAAAAATTTTAATTTTATTTAATTTTTAAACTGTTTAAATCATTAGGCTTATTTTTATTAAATCACTAATTTTTTATTAAAAGTTTTTAAAAGGTTGATTGTTGGACAAAATTTAACTAAAGTAATGTTTTATATTCTAAGAAATATAAGTTGGTTATATTTAGTTTGGTTATATTTAATAAACCGAAGCTACATTTTAAAGCAGTATCACATCGTGCTGGTCACATTAATGTATTGGTGTGTTTAAACAATTTAATGGTCGCTATTTTGCTCTAGACGCGATTTTCATGCCTTTACTTGATAATGATGATGATCTCTTGTACATTTATTTTTGATTAATACTTGTGCACAATCAATGTATGATAATTTTTTCTTGATTTTTTCATCCGTTTTATTCATCTGATTTTATTTATTTTACAAATACTGCCGTATTATACAGGCTTTATTGCTTTAGGCTTGGGTTTGTCTATCGTGCATTAAAGAACTGAGTGCCGATACTAAGCTCACGCCACTTTAATGTGGCTACAAACTGGTGCAGAATTTTCATTCATCAGTTATAATATACAATCAGTACAAACATTTTAAAATTATCTCTTTGCTTGTGGCTATAAAATATATAGCCTTGATCTTATTCTTTAATAATTACTTAAGTTTCAAATCATTTCTTATTCAACAGTTTAACTTAATTGTTTTGGTGGTCATTTTTTATTGAAATGCTTAACTGACCAACTGTTCCGGCCATTTTTAGCCTGCTGTTCGTGTCAATGGCCCTTAGGCTATCTTCAACCACCTTCAATCATTTTTTTGCCGATCTTTATTAATCTACAATCACCAGTAAGTTAATTTTATTTCAAATTTAGTTAAAGTTGTAACTCACGATTGTATAACCTCCCACGCTAACTTTCGAAATAAGTTTTAAACCAAAATTATTTATTAATGATAAAGTGTCTGTTTTATTTTATTTTCAATTCAATTATGTAAACACATTCTATTGATGATGTGAACATTTTCTTCTATTTTTTATTTTATTTATGAGTTACTAGAACAAATGATTTAAATAAAAATTTTTAGAATAGAAAAATCTTTTAAATATTAAATTTCCATTTCAGAATATTATTAAAAATTATTTTATCTAACAATGTTTTCAAATATCTATTTGAACACTTTAAGTTAATTAATCAAGATTAAAATTAGTTAAGTATTTTGCTTGGCAATTTTAATAAAATTTTTATTCCATTAATTAATTGAACTTTTTTTAAAAAAAAACTATATCACTTACATATGTTTAATTAAAAAATATTGAATACACTACATTATCTATATCAATAACCTAATATTTTTATTTTTTATTATATTATAATCATTATTTAAATAATTGAAGATGACCTATTGAAATTAAAATATTTACCATTTACTTGTTTATATCAATTAGAATTATATAATATTATTTTTTATTTATAATTATTCTGCTATATATATAAAAATTATATATTTTTTATGTTTTAGTGTATTCACATTTGAATTTTTTACTAAATTAATATTATTTTAATTTTCTTTTTAACTTATGAATTTTATAAATTAATTTTTTTGTAGCATTTTATTTTTAAAATTATTTACTTGTTCATAAAAATCAAGAGTTTAAAAAAGAAATTATAAAGTAAATTTGTTTTTAAAAATTTTAAATAATATTGAAAGCAACATCACAATAAAAAATAAATAAAAATCATATAAATTGTGTTTGCAAACGATAAAGTATTTAAAATTAAAAATAAAAATTAAGTAGGATTTTCAAGTAAATTATTCTATCTTTCAATATTGTTTGTCAGGCATTTTGTGCCTGTTTCTTGTCGACTGATTCAATGTTTATTTCAAATGAAAGCATTTATTAAGAAACGAATTTAATTAAACGCTTAACTCTTTCTTCACTTGGGATAAGTCAAACTCCGGACACTGAGTTCATAAATCTTCACTTTTAACATTTTTTTTAAATATTTTTTTTAATACAGTATATTTTCTTCATTACCAGTTAAAACGGTGCTATACTTGTTATTCATTTGAATAGAGGATTAAATTAAAATAAAAAAATAACCGACAGTAAAAATAAGTTGAATCAATGTACTGATTAAATTTTGATACTCAAATTTTGCAATCATGTTCAAAAATAAAATAGTTAAAAATAAAAAAAAATAAAAATTTAAAATTAAAAAAAAAAATTTAAGATGATGATAAAAAACTGTAAATATAAAAATATAAAAAAACAATTATCAATCAAATGTCACAAATTTTTGATTAAAAATTTCAATATAATAAAAAAAATAATAAAACAATAAAGTTGTTTTTAATAATATTAATATAATAAATACAATTTTTATTAATTATAATTTTATTTTTTTCTTCCTTATTAATACAAATAACTTAAAACAATTTAGTTTAAAATAAAAACTTAAATTAAACCAGCTCAAAAAACATTATACATTTAGATAATTATGCTGGCGTCAAAATTAAAAATGAAAAAAAGTATTAAAAAAGTTAAAATATTTATTAATATTATAATTTTTTTAAATTAAAAGGAATCAAAACTAATAAGAAATTTAAAACACAAGGTTAAATTGTCGAAAAAAAAAAATATAAAAATTAAAAAATCCAAAGCAAAGCAGTGAAATGTTTTAATCTTATTTATGTGATATTATTCTTTTAATACTAATATATTAAAAAAAAAAATTATATAAAATACAAGAGCAGTATTGCGCTAAAAACGTGCCAATTTTTAAGTGAAATACAAGGATGTTATTTGTTTAATATTGCGTAAAATTACACTTAAAATGCTTCAAGCTATGTAGAAAATAAGAAATACTTAAGATTAAATAAGTAAATGAATATTATATTAAAAAAATTAATTTCAAAATTCAAAACAAAGCACTGTTTAAATTTAATAAAAAAAAGTAAAAAAAACAACAAAAACTAAAAATATTTTCAATAAATATGTAACAAATATTAAAAAGCAAACTATTTTTTAATCTTTAATTCAGAGTACTTTGTCAAGATGATTAACAAAAAAAATTTTTAAGAAGATTTTTTTATAATTTTGGCATAAATAATAATAAAAATAAAAAAAAATAAATATTTTAAATAATAAAATTATGTAAACTAATCTGATGTTTATAAAAATCTAAATAAAAAATTTAAAATTTTTTAAATTAGCAATGAAATTAAATACAAATAATAGAATTTTTTTTAAATAATCTTTTAAATTGTCATTTTTTCATTTAAAAAAAGTACATTAAAATCAAAAAAAATTAAAAGACAAAAATTGAAAATATAATCGAACAACAATTTAAATAAATTGTTTAAAAAGTAACAAAATTGAGGTAATGAAACCAATGCTAAAAAAAAGATTTAGATTATGAAGAAAGATTAAAAACATGAAAATTTAGTAAAATTGGTTTGAAGAAAAAAATTTGATTAAATAACCCGGAAAATGCCACAAATTATAAAAATTTAAACATTGAGTAAATTTTTTTAAACAAGTAAAAACAAGAGAAATATGAAATTTTAAAAATCAAAAATAAAAAAAAGGAAGAATCAAATAGTAAAGAATAAAGTATAAAAATGGCTTAAAGTAAAAACGAAAAATTCATCAGCACATTAAGCATTTGTAAATATTGATGGGTATTCACAAATGATCTTGGTCGAACATTGCCAGTATAATAGAACACATCAGGACGAGTTCTTAAAAATCGGGCAGAAGTTCAAACAACTATTGCAAGTAACAGGCGATCACTATTTAGAACAAAGCGAACATATAAAATATATTTTAAAAAAGAAATGTAAGAATTAAGTGAAAACAAGAAATTAAATGGTGAAATAAGTAAAATATAAAAACATCTAGCAAAAATAAATATACAAAATACAATCATTTAATTAGTTTGTGTGTGGAACATTTTCTTAAAATTTTGTAACTTGTTCTTGATACATTAGAATTTATTTTATTTCTTGCCAAGTATTCTGTGATGGTGGCCGACTCAATGGTGTGCTATGCACGATGTAGCGTGCTAATTGCTCGCATAAAAGTAATTTAGTTTAATTTAATTAAAACAAGTATCAGTCAATTTTAAAAAAAAAATTAAAAAAAAAAAAATATTTTTTGGGTAAAAAAAAACTTTTTAAAAAATTTTAAATAATTTATATTAAATTTATGTTTTAAATTTAAAATAATATTTTATTTAAAAATATTTTTAACAAAATGAAAATAAAAAAATTTAAATTTTAACAAAATATAGACTATATTGTTTTTAAAATTATGAAAGTTAAATTGATTATTAAATAGATCTTAAATATAATCAAAATCATCAATATTAATTTATGCAATTTAATTATATGTTTTCAAATATTTCTTTTTTAATTTAATTTATTTAAAAATATTAAATAATATTATTTTTATTTTAATTATAATTTTGAATCATTTATTGATAATTTTTAAATTATAAATTTTTAAGTTAATCTATAACTTAATATTTTTAAACAACTAATCATAAAATATAAAATACAATTTAAGTTAATTAACTTATTGTTTTAATTCTTAACAATTAAGTTAAAAAAAATTTATAAAATAAAAAACATTAATATTTTTTTCATGTAACTTTAATTATTTAAAAATTCATTATTAATTTTAACTATTCATTTTCATCAAAGACTCTAGAAATTCAATTTTTAAATAAAAATTATTTAATTAAAATTTAAAATAATTAATTATTTTAAATCAATAAATTATAAAAATATATTTAAATTATTTGAAAAATTTTGATTAATTAATCATACGTTAATTATGTTATTACTTTTTATTTTCTTAGGTGAATTCTTTAAAATTTAAAAATTTTTAATTTTAATTAAATTTAATTTTTTTAATATAAATTATAATATTATTAAAAAAAATCCTATAACAAAAAAATATAATAATCTAAATAATATATATTTTAAATAATTAATATTTTCTAAAAATATAACAAAAATTTTTTTATCATTTTTAAGTAAATTAATATATAATTTTGAATTTTAGTATTACCTATAATATTTCTTTTAATGAAATACTAAAATAATAATTTTTTAATTTTTTTAAAGTAAGCTATATTTGTTATATTTAAACTAATTTATATACTTAAAAATTATTTGTGTTTACATAAAAAATTAAAAACAATCTTGATTTATAATTTATTTACGACTAAATTATAAAAAGGAAAAATTGATTTCGAAACCATGTCGGTTAAAATTATGTTTAAAATAAACTGTTTTAAGTGTATCTTTTAAGTTCTTTTCTTAATTTGTTATTCTGATTATTTCAAAGTAAAATAAATACCCAACTCACAAATCACACAGCAAGCATTCCTGCTGAATTTTCAACAGCAAAACATAACTAAATAGGGTTTCGTTATTTTTATATTTAAATTATTTATTTAAACATAAAAATGATCATTTTGCGAAATATCTTTAAATGCTGTAAACAATTAATTAAAAAATTTGTTTCAACAAACTAGTAGAAAAAAAAAAATGCTACCGAATAAATTTTCTGATATTTAAGTTTGACACAAACTAAATAGTTGAACAAATAAAATGATTATTAAACAAGTTTAAAATTTGTGTTTTAGCAATTAATAATTAAAAATAATTTGTCAGTTTTGACTGTTTTAATTGTAGATTTCACATGTTAAATTGTGTGTGAATGAATCATTGATTTAAAGAATGTATAAACATTCAACACAATAAACAAACAAATGATAATCAGAAAAATGATGAGAAAAAAGGAAGAAGATCCGTAAAATGGACGGCTAGTGGAAGTTTGATCGGTCTTAAATATGTATGGATTAACGTTTTATTACCTACAATAATGTACAAATTTTAGTTGTTTATTAATTTAATGTGTTTTTATTTAACAAAAACGTGAATTACTTTAATTTAGTGCTCGTGATTTTCTCTTAATTTGAAGCAAATTTTCAACCTTCTTATTTAATTTTCTAATGTACATTTGTGTTTTTTCGTTTTTATTTATTTTTCTATTTGGTTTTTATTTTATTTTTGCTGCATAATTTCATGATGCTTGAAGCCATGCTCTGCCCATGCCTTTGCCGCATTTTAGTTTCATTTTATTATTATTTTAAAAAGACTTTTTCTTAATCTTCGTCCTGTACTTGTTGTTTTTTAGTGGCTTTATTCCAACCTTGTTGTTAGTTTCAAACAGTTTTATTATGGTCTGCATTTTGTTGTGGTTAAATGTTGCGGTTAAGTGCTGTGGATAAATTGCTTTGAAAATTCAACCAACTTTTGAAGTTAACTAATTTTTTTGTTATTATTTATTATAAAAAAATTTAGACCAAAATCTTTGATTTTTCATTTCATCTTTATTCTGTATTTTTCATCTTTATTTTGCATTTTTTTTATCCTTTAAATATATTTTAAATTATATTTGAAGCAGTTATAAGGCATAAAAAAAACAGTACATTCAATGCATAGTCAGATTGCTTGGTAAATATAAAAATAAGAAATTTATCCAGTTGATAAAGCACACTACAGTGGTTTGAACAATAAACACATTTAAATAGTTGAGAAATTTAATTAATGCTTTTCAATTTTTCATTTTCAACGTTTTTGCAGTTTTTTAAATCATCTTATTTTTACTCATCTTTTTTGTTTTTCCTCTTTATCAAAATTACAAAAAAGTGAAAAGTCTTATTTTTATTCATTCATCTTTTATCATCTTTGATTTTAACGTTTGCTTATTTTACAATACTTATAAATGCCGCGAAACGTTTTGAATATGTAAGATGTTTAAACATTTGTCTTAATGCGTTTATAATTCATCTTTTTTCAAGTATTGTGATACTTAAACATAAGTGATTAGTTAACAATTTGATTTTTTAATAAATTGACAAGCTATGTTCTATTCTTAAAAAATTGATTTTAAGTTCGTGTTTTAATATAACGTTCATTAAATTAAATTAACAATATCATATGTAATATTAAGAATAATTGACTATTTAATCAATATAACTTTTTATATAGTAAAATTTTATTTATTTTAAATTTAACCAAGCTTAAATTAGGTAATTAAAAAGTTGGAATTTAGAAGATTAATTTTAGTCATGACTTAAATCAAAGTACAAAAGAAACAAAATATGTTAAAATCAAATTAAAACTGGTGAATTTAAAACTTCATGCAGAATATATTTGAATTGAAATTAAATTATAAATTTATACATTTGTTAAATATTTTTAAATAAAATAGTTTTTAAAACTAAAAATTTATTTTAAATTTATGCAACAAAAATGAAGTTATGTTTAGTTTGTTATAATTCTGTTTAAATATATCAAAATAGAAGATAAAAGTAAAAAATTAAAATAAATTTTTTTTTTTGTTTTTATAAATAATATTTTATGTAAACTACAAAAAAAAAATAAACAGACAAAAAAAAAATCAAGGTTTAAAAATTATTAAATTATGATTATTATATTAAACAAGTAAGATGCAAATTATAAATATAAAAATTTTAACTTAAAAAACTGTTGAAAAGTAAATGAACTTAATCAATATTAACTTGTAATAATCGTGCATTTAATAAAAAGTGAAAATTAAGCAAGAAAGTTTTTTTTTTTTCACATAAGACGTTTTAATTTTAAATTTAATAATTATTTATATAAAATTCAAATTAATAATAAATTAAAAAAAATATATATATAAATAAAACAATTAAAAAAAAATTTAATATACTTAAAATTTATAAAAATAAACTAGATATAATAAAATAAATCTTAAAATACATTTTTTATTATGATTAAATTTATAAATATTTTAACAAGTAAATAATAGTTGTTTAAAATATGTTGATTAATTTACTTTTTTACCGATTTGTAAATTTTTTTTAAATATATAATTTTTGAAAATAAATTAAAACAATAATAAAAAAATATAATAAACTCAAATCTGGATTAATAGAAAATAAATATTAAAATTTATGGATGGTTTGGTAGTTAATATAAAATTAAGTAGTAAACATTTGATTCATCGATTGTTTACTTAATTAGTGAAATTTGAGTAATTGTTTGGTTGACCTAAGTTGATGAGAGTTAAATGTAACTAAGATAACAACATTGAACAAACATAAAGATCAATTTAAATCAAAAAATAAAAAATTTATTTTTGTACTTAACTCGTTTGTTTCTTAATTTTTTTTTTAATTATACATACATACATAATCAACGGACTTTTTTAAAAGAATTGATCTGTTTAATTTAATGCATTTAAAAAAAATTGTAATTACTTTTCATCTTTTTTTTTTTTTAATTTGATTTAAATGCGGCAAAAATTTTTTTTATTTTTCTTTGAACTTTTGATTGGTAACTCGTCATTGTTTCTGTTTTTATTTGAGTTTTTTATTTTACCATTTTAAAGACTTATTTATTTTCATCACTTTGCCTTTGTTTAACTAAACTATTTCATTTTAACCAATGTACTGATTAAAAATTTCGATTTAGTTTAAAAAATTTTTCTAATGTTTTGACTTTTTAAGTAATTACTCCTAAACAAATGTACCGGCAAACAGAGTATATTTAATTAATCAAATTTAGTTCACGATTTTGATTTAACCTGTCTTATTTTTTAGATTTATTTACTAGTTTTTTTTTTAACATTAAAAGTTAAAGATAAAATAAATTTAAAATCATTTTATTAATTGCTAATAATTTGAAAATTTTTTTTAAAATAAATCAATACAAAATGTTTTTTTTCATCGATTTTTTGTCCATTGTTTTTATTTTGGTTTTGCTACTTTGCACATATTTTTTACTCATCACTAATCATTAAAAAAAAATTAATTAAACCCAAAAAGATTTCTTTATATAAATATATAATTGCTAATTTGATTAAACTATAGCCAAACCATAAGATATTAGTAAGTTAATTTTTTTATTCAAGTATATCATAATAAAATAAGTTAAACAAAAAAATAAAAATATAATAAGTAATACAAGATAAACGTTTTTTATTTGTTTCTTAATATATATATATATATATATACTTTCTAATTTTCTTTATTTGTTTTTTTATTTTTTTTTTTTTAACAATCTATTTTATTTTGAATATATTTAATTTTAATTTAAAAAAATAACGTTCAAATTTTGTATATAAAAAAATTGTTTGTTTTACAATAATAATATGGCTGCATAAATGCTTAAAATGGTTAACTTGAGAACAGTCAACAGACTCAAACTGTGATGTGAAAATCAAGTAATAGGATTAGAAAAGAAGACTCAAAATATAATTTTCATGTCTTAGTCAGTATTCATTATGATATTTTTCTTTTAAATATAGAAAGTGTTTAACATTTTAAATTATGAATTTAAGTGAAAACGTACGTTGTATATATATATAGATATATGCTTTTAAAAATATATAAAAATGCATATATATTTTTCCTAAAAAAAAAAATGTATGGTGAAATCAGCATTTTGGACAGTTTTTAAATCTAATGCATACAACATAGACTCCATACCGTTACATTTGCGACTACACATAATTAAGATTAACATCTGAGCACAAAAAAAATTAAAAAACACTAAATTAAAATAAAGAATATCAAGTTAAATTGATTAGCTTTAAACTAATTGGTGTTTTAATTTATGTAAAAATCTTTACTACAAACTTTGCAATTGAAATAAAGTTTATTATTCTTAAACTTGTATTTCATTCGTTCATTGCACGTATTTCGGTGCAATTCAAGCTTCTCCTTAATCTTTCCTTTAATCAATTTAATTGTGACCGCATTCGAGCTTAAATCTATTTGTAATGTACACCTGTAACAAATCAATGAATTGGCGTTCTTTTTCATGTAATTCACATTGCAACTTGGGCATAATAAAGTTTCATTATCATTAAAATTCCAGTTATATTCATTTTTTTTGTTTGCATCCCAAATATCATTAGATGCTTCGTCTTTTGCGTCTGAAGCAAAAGATCTATTTCCAAAATCGTTATTACTACAACTAGCAGTAAATTTAATTTCAGAATTTCTATTATCAAAACAATTACTGTTATTGTTGAAATTATCAATATTAAATGTGAAACTATCACCAATCGAATTGTAGCTACTACTGTAATCAAAGCCTTCATTACTATTATGGTCAAAACTAAAACTGTTTCTACTTTGTCTAACTTCCTTTTCTCTTAATGAATTGTAATTACTGCCATAATCATATTTAGAATTTTGTTCTACTTGAATATCATTTTGAACATTTCGTTTCTCACCATCCTCTGGCATTTCACCATGAATTTGTCTAAATTTTTCAACTAACATATGTCTACTATTTCGTGATCTGTTTAAACTTTCCTCAAAATTAAACTCTCGATTTGTATCCAATCTTTTTTCAGTTGATTTATACATCTGTTTGAATCGTTTGTCACCACGATTTGCATGATAATGAAACGCAGAAAACATTTTGATGATAAATTTAGTTTTGATGCGAAGTTTAAAAAACTAAAAAAATTAATTAAAATTTTTGTTGGAAAAATCCTGCTTTAAAAAAAAAATCAACATTATACAATGCAAACAAAAAGTGACATTTATATAATTTATAAAAGTGAAGAAAAAAAAAATTAAAAACTAAGGCAAATTTGATAGATTTGAGTGATAGTAAGAAAAAAAAGGATTGAAATAATAATAAAATTATTGAAGAAAAAATTAAAAGATTAAAAATGAATACAATAAAATCAGGTTGACCAAATAGTAACATACCTTTAATTTAATCGCGCAAGCAGTCCTCAGCTTTTGTTTAATAAATAAAAAAAGAAAAATTATTTTTTGATTGTTAATTGCAAAAAAAACTTTACCTAAATAATGGGTTTTATTAAACTCAAACAATAAATATGAAAATTATTTTGAAGCAAGATATCTAAATCATGAAAAAATGGTTTAATGAGCGAGCGTCGAAAGTATTTTGTACTTGAAAATTATTATTGGCCAATGCACTTTTAATACAAAGAAAGGATACCTTAGAATGAAAAAGCAAGTTTAAGTAAATGAATGCTAATTTTGCTAAAAATATATGAATATGTTTATGCATATGTTTATGATGTGAACGTTTAGTATATGTACGTGTTTTAGGTACTTAGATTGATGTTTAGACGTGTAGAATATGTGAATATGAGCGTGTATATGTGAATGAGAAGGTATATAACAAGTGCATGTACAACTGGATCTGTTTGCCAAGACAAGAAAGTTAAATTGAAAAAATATCTTTTGTTGTCTCGAGACTACTTAACACACGTTCTTCTAAGTGATAATGGCAACGGATTCCATGTGCTAGGAAAATGTTGATCGAAATGGCACGAAATTCAACTGAAGCAGATCAATTCCTCGAAATGGCCCACAATTGCTGTGTTTTTATGCTTAATTCCAGATGTTTCAAATAATAGTGGCAATATTAATCAAACACTTTCTTACTGTGTACTTATTTGCAAACACGTTTTTGCTTACTTTAGAATATATACAATTGTATATGTTTTTAATTAAAACTGATTTCCAATTTGATCTCAATTGCAATTCAGTTATAATTTTATTTCTTGTAATTTATCTCTTCTCTCCATTTAACATTTAAAATGCAAATGTTTTTTGTTTTGTTTATTTAGCAAAAAGTGCTGGTTCGTCCAAGCGCGTCAAGGTGGCGCGAGCTGCCCGCTGCTAAGCTAACACTCAAATTTAACTAAGTTTTTGGACTAATTGTCAGTTTAAATTTAATTGTTTCTTCCTGCACAAGCCTGGAAGAAGCAGTTCTTAGCTAGCCAAACTTTTTCAGTTCTTTCTTTTCACAATTATCATTTAGCTACATTAAGGCTTGCAACTATAATTAACTTCATTTTCGCTGATTTTACATGAAGCTCTATCTTTATTAATTATTGAATTCAATTTCATGTACAATAATAAACACTCTTTGCTCTTAAGTTTATTTTATCTTTGTTTTATTTTTACTTCTAATTGACTGCTAAATTTTATTATATTCATAATTAAAATATTTTTACGATTGCTTTTTAATTATGAATGAAATTAATTCATTATTACACTGAAAAGTTCGTTTGCAGTTCTCGCATTTTTTTGTTATTTGTTTAAACTCAGCTTTTAATAACATACATATAGAAAAACAGTCTTTTTCAACTGCTAAGATTTCAAGTTCAGACCTTTCAAACTTAAATCAACAAATCTTAAATAATCAATTAATTATTTTTAGTAAATTAATTAATTATAAATAATTGTGTTATATTTTAATAGAGGTAAATTTAAATATGTTTCAAAATTAATTTCAGTTTTTGCTTTTAAAAATAATTTTTTCATTTCTTAACTACTTAAAAAAGAATTGGTGCTTGCTCAATCATTGTTTAAACAATCCATTTTTATTCAGTTAATTATAATTTAATTAATATAAAAAACTTAATTTAAATTATTAAGCTAAATTTAACAATTATTAACTTGTTAGTCACTTTAAATTTTTTTATTGTTTATTGTTTTGTACTTTTTTATTTTAAGCGTTTTAATTTTTAAACTTAAGGTTATTTTAATTCTTTGTAGTTCACTCTAATTTTTATGTAATATTTAAGCTTTTGATTATTTTTAATAAAAAAAAAATTTATAAATTTTTAATAATTAAAATTTTAAATAATGAACTTTGCATGTAATTAATTTAACATATAAAAAAATAATTCAGGTGGTAAAAACAATGTTTTTCAATTTTAAAACTTATTAGCTTATTATTATTAAAACTTTTAACAACATTATATGTTGTTTTGAATTTTTAATATTTTTAAAAATTTTAATTTTAAAAAATAGTTTTTTAATAAGAATTTAAAATTTAAAAAAATAAAATTTTATTAAATAAAAATATTTCATCATAACTTTTTAATTTATTTATCAAATAGACAAACTAAAAACTAAAATTAATAATTTTATTGAATTTAAATTAAAAAAAAAAAAAAAAATTTTTTTACAATAAATATTTTTAAAGTATGATTATCAAAAAATAAATTTCAGTTGCTTATTTATTAAGAAATATTTAAATGTAAAAAAAAATTACAATTTGCATATATTATTCATAAATTTTTTGTTACTATATACTTTTTAATTTTTAATATTTACTTTAAAATATATTTATTTATTATGAATAATAATATTTATATCAATTATACATTTTTTATCCTTTTAAATTCAAACTTTTAATAAATTAGATCAATTATTTTTAATAACAACATAATTTTTTTTTTATTTTTTGTATGATATAAAAAAATAATTAATATTAATTTATTGTTTATATAAATTTAATAATTTATATTAAAAAAAGTCGATATATCTAATCATATAATCCTTAATAAAATGGGTAATTATTTAAAATAATTATAAATTTATCTTTTCAATGCATTTTTTTTAAATTAATGTTAATTAGTTAAAAACCTAGAAAATATTCTTTAAACTATTTAATATTTTTTTATTCTATAAAATTAATATTTTAAGAATAAAAAAAATATTAGACAATAAATGTTATTTTTTTAAGTAATTTTAATTAATTTACTTTTAAATGACAATAATTTTTATTTTTTTTAATAGGCTTGGAGTTTAAAAACAATTTTTCGGTTTTAATTTTTTTTTTTTTTTTATAAACACGTTCTTATTTTATGAGTAATTTAGTAAAAAAAAAAATAAATAAAAATAAAAAAAAATGCAACGTTTACTTAATTTTATAAATTTGTACACGAATTTAATATAATTTCTTATAAACAATTTGTATCAAAAACTGATCTTTTTAAAACATTTGCATTATAACTGAATCAAAGTAAACTTTTTCAATTATTTAAATTTGATTACTCAGTCTGTTATTAAAAGTAACTTTTCATCTTTTCAATATTTTTTTTCGTGGAATTGTTCATTAAAATCATTTTCACAGGAAAAAGCAAATGATGCAGGTGTTGAATTTAATAAAAAAAAAAAATTATTTACAATATTCATACAATGTTTAGTCTTTAAAACGCGTGCACAATTGAATTTGTTTAAATAGTTAAGATGCTAATTAAGAAATTTAATTTAAACACGAAATAATTTTTTTTACAAGAAATTCAATTACTAGCAGCCAAGTTAAACCAAACTATCATGATTTTTTTATGTTAATTTCATAGAGTAGTCTGTTTATCAAATATTTGATAAATTTACGTTTTTGATCTTGGTACCGTGCATTTTATGTGTAAATTTTTTTTTTAAATTATACAAACACTTCATGATCTAGTCTATTATACTATTAATAAACAATTGAAAATTGTTGGTGGTATTACAACTGATTGATCTTTCAAGATAAGATAAATTTAAATAGATGGCTAAAGAAATTGATACAAGCTATTATACAGAATATAAACAGATAATACAAAAATTTACATTTTGATACCTTACCATCGGATTAAAATTATAAGCTTTAAAAAAAGAGCAAGTTTTAAAATGCAATTAAAGTTATTAGTTATAAAATATATTTTTCAAAATTACAAATTATTTTATATTTTTTTTTTTAAATAAAAAATTTATTTTTTGATTTGCATTTAACATTATGTCGCTTAATTTAAAATTACTTTTTTTTTGAATCTAATCCACTTAATCCTAAAATATTTGCATAGTTTATTTAATTTTTTTCTTTTTTTTTTTGATTATGATTTGTGCTTTTATAATAATACTATGTAAATAGGTTTAGTACATGATATTTTAATTGAAGTTTACACTAATTTGCATTTTAATAATATATTAAAAAATGCGGTTTTATCCAATTAGTTTAAATTTACTTTTAAATTGTTTTTTTTTAATATTATTTTAATCTTTTTGATTAAAATTTTTAAATTCAATTGTAATAAAAAAATATTTAACAACTTTAAATTTCTTAATTTTTTTTAATATTTTTGTTTATCTTTCTTATATTAAAAATTAAAAAAGAAAATTCATTTGAAAAACTATATAAAAAACTCGATTAATAAAAATGTTAAACTTATTAATATTAAATTTTGAAAAAAATTAACTAGATTTAGAAATAACACTTGCTTGTTAGTTTATCTTAACACATAGATGTTGAAAATCTATAAATAACATGATTTTTACATAAATAATTTTATTACAAAAATGTTTTTAATAAATTAAAATATTTAATAAATTAAAAAATTGTAATTTTAACAATATTTAGATCCAATTATTATAATAATTAAATTTTTAACAGTTTTGTTCAAAAATAAGGACAAAATTAGAAAATATTGAAAATAATTGAAAAAAAATCATTTTAAAATACTTTTTTAATTTTATAAATAATTTTTTTAAATTAAAATTTTTAAAATATTTTGTAAATTGTTAAATGATTTTTTTTTAATAACAAATAAAATTTAAAATACAATTTATATTATATATAAAAATTTAATTCATGATTTGTAGTAAAATTTAAAATAAATTTTTATTATTTAATGAATCTAACAAAAATAGAATAAATTAAAATTTATCTGATTACAATTTGAAATTTGATTAAAATTAAATTTTTATAATAATGTTTTTTATTAAAAATATTTAAATTTAATTAATTTAAAATTTAATTTATATTTTATTATTGAATTATGTTGCTAAATAAAATTTTTATACATAATAATTCATTATAAAAAAAAAATATAAAAATATTAATAAATTAGTATAAAAAAAAGTTTAATTTTTAAAAAAAAAAATAAGATTAATTAATTTTTATCTTAAAAATTGTTAATTATACTAATAAAATTAAATATTAAAATCAAGTATTTTAATTTAATAAAAAAAATTAAAAACATAATTTGAACTTTTAAAATAAAAATTTTATTAATAAAAAATTATATAAATTTATTAAAAAAAACTTTATAAATTTATAAGATTTTTTATGAATTAAAATAAAAAATGATAAATATTTGCTGATTGAGAAATTTATTAGAACACTTAAGATGTCTTATATTTCTTTAACTTAAGTGTTTCCGAGTTGTTACGCCTGTTATTTGACATTGAAAGCGATAATGCAAAAAAGATCAAACTAAATCAAAGTTTAAAAATATATTAAAACGATGTTCGCAATGGAAATTTGTGTAGACATAAGATTACGAGAATGCGGTTTCCACAATAAGTACGTCAATAAAAATTTAAGCCAATCAAATAAAAGAAGATGCAATTTCATCTAAATTAATGATAAATTAATTGGCAGCCCTTTTATATGACTGTTTGCAAACAACTAGAGGGTGGGCATACATAATGTAAGTTACAATGTGTGCCACTGTCCCACTGAAACTAATCTAGTAAATAAATAAGAAAAATGTAATAGCCTAGTAGTTAATTGGCAATCAATTAGTAAAATATTTATTAAAAACGACTTATAATAATTTGAATTGTGCTTATAACATCTTAACAAGTTTTACTTCTTATTGAATCAAGTCGATATTTATTTGTGTTCTTTACATAAAAAAAATATTTTTTTACTTTTAACAACTTTTTTTATAAATATTGATTAATTATTTTTTTTATTTTGATAAATTTTATTTTTGTTTAATATAATAGATATATAATTAAAAAATTTAATATTAAATGAAAATTTTTTAAATTACATTTAAAATGTATTATAGTAAAATAGTTAAAACATAATTTTTAAACAAATTTATTTAATTAAAATTTAAATTCTAAATTTAAAAAACATTTGCAAATTTAATATTATTCTTTTTATATTATATTTGATTTGTGTGAAATTAAATAGTGTTTATAATATTGGATTAATATTGAAATTTGTGTATTGAAGGTGACAAAAAAAAAACAAAGTTTGGTAAGAACAATATTTTATTAATAATTAATAAAAAAAAATAAATAAGATTTTTATTTATAACTTTAAAACAAAGCAATTATTAAAACTATGTGAAAAGTTAAATAGTTTAACATAAAAACATATTCATATTTATTCATTTGTCTAATTCAATTCAAAAAACAAAAATAATAATTTGAATAAAATTTCATATTAATTTGTTTTTGTTTAATTATAAAATAGTTTAAAACTAGTAAACTTATAAAATTAAAATATAGACACAATTATTTGTTTTTTATAGTGTCGTAATTTCATTAAATTATTTGATTAAAATGATAAGATTTCGTGGTTACGTAAGATTGTGGAAAAACTTGCTTAGTTTTGGAGTTCCTTTAGCACTTTTGCCTTTAGCTTTGCATGAAGATGTCGTAAGTAATTTAATTTAAATTAAAAACATATTGTCAACTTAGATCATCACTATTTACACTTTCATAGCTGTTTTAAATTTTTTTTTTTTATTTTACTTTAATAAAGTTAAAAAAAAATTTTAATTTATTATGATTTTAATTAACAGAAAATAAGATGTGCTTATGTACTTTGTACTATGGCTTTATTTTGGCTTTTTGGACTAGCTCCAGACTCAGTTACTGCATTAATGCCCATTGCCCTTTTTCCATTACTTGGTGTCCTTAGTACCACTGCTGCTTGCACTCCATACATGAAGGTATTTTTAAAAAAAATTAAAAATTAATTTTTATTTAAAATTAAATTAATATGTTTAATAATTTTTTATTAATTAATACAAAAAATTTTTTTGATGCCAAAAAAAATTATTTAAATAAATATTTTAATTTTTAATTTAAAAGCCAGCAGTAATGATGATGATATCTGGATTAATATTAGCGTTTGCAATTGAAGAATGTAATTTGCACAAACGAATTGCATTAAAATTATTACTTATTGTAGGTACTGGAGTAAAAAAAGTTTTACTTGGATTAATGTTAGGAACTATGATTTTATCTTTTTGGATAAGCAATACAGCTACTACAGCAATGATGCTACCAGTTACTGACGCTATTGTTAGTGAATTAAGTGCTAGATTTAATAGTAATAATAGTAAACGTAAAAAACGATCTAAACGAATTTCAAGAGACGAACTTGGTTTTAGTGATCCTGAAAGGCGATCTGTAGAAAAAGTAAATATGTTTAAAAATGTTAATTTAGTAACAGTAACTACAAATAGAGACAAAGTTACTACAATAAGTATTCAAGATGCTCACAATTGTGAGGCTGTTATTGAAATGCATAAAGAATCAAAAGAAGTTAGATCTTTAAAATTAGCTTTTTTTCTTAGTATTACCTATGCATCTAACATAGGAGGAACGGGAACTATTACTGGTACAGGCCCCAATTTAGTTCTTCAAGGTTTAATGGATGAATTTTATCCAGAAACTAATGAACTTACTTTTTCATCATGGACAATTTATGCAGCACCTGGTGCAATTTTATTAGTAATTTTATCTTGGATTTTTGTACAAATATTTTTTTTAAGAAAACTTGAATCAAATGATAAACAATCAAAATTTTTACAAATTTATTTAGAAAAACGTTATCGTAGCTTAGGTTCTTTCACATTTCACGAATCCGCTGTTATATTTTTTTTTACATCAATTTTATTTCTTTGGTTTTTCCGTTCACCAAAATTTATGCCAGGTTGGGAAAATTATATAAATTCAAGCACAAAAGTAATATTAATAAAAATTAATTATTGATTTTTTTAAATTTAATTTAAAATTTTTTTTTTTAATTTTTTTAGATTAATGATGCAACTCCAGCATTCTTTATCCTTATTATAATGTTTTTAATACCTGCTGATTTTAAACAATTTACTGATTATAATCCAGAGCAAAAAAAACCAATAAAATATTTAATAAATTGGAGAAGTATAACCAAAAAAATTCCTTGGGGTGTTATTTTACTTGTAGGTGGTGGATTTTCCTTAGCTGAAGGTACAACGGTATGTAATATTGATTATTTTCAAACATTTTTAAAAAAAAAACTTAAACTAAATTTTATATTTAAGAATTCCGGCTTATCAAATTGGTTTGGAGAGCAATTAAATAAATTAGATATTAAATCTCCAAAACTTTTGATGGTAATATTCACTATATTTGCTGCGTTTATAACTGAAATCACTAGCAATGCAGCTACTGCTGCTGTTATTTTACCTGTAATCAATCAAGCTGTAAGTAATATGTATAAAATATTTTTAAAAAAATGATTCATTTTTAATTTTTTAGGCTTTGACAATGAAAATACATCCGTTATATTTTATGCTTCCCGTTACAGTTTCAGTTAGTTTTGCATTTATGTTACCTGTTGCAACTCCTTGTGTAAGTTAAAATAATATTTATAAAATTTTATTTAAGTTTTTAATTTATATTTAGAATGCGCTTGTTTATGAATTTTTAAAAATGAAAATAACTGAAATGGTAATTAAAAAAAAATCATTCTTTTAAATATTAAATTTTTTCTTTTATAGTTGTTTCCTGGATTAATTATGAACATAATTTGTGTTACTTTTGAACTACTTATGATAACTATATGGGGAAATTTTTTGTTTCAATTTAACACATTTCCAGATTGGGCTTTAAAAAAGTCATTGGAATTAAATATGACTTATATAAATCGATTTTAAATATGAAAATTTAATTAGTAAATAAGTAATATTTTTTAATTAAAAATATATGCATATTTTTATGTCAAATTTATTAATTGTAAAGTAATCTTTTGCTTAAATTACTTTTCAAAAGTAACAAATTAAGCTTTAATTATTATACAATGAATCATTCTAGTTTTACAATAGTTGAACATTAGGATTATTTTCATCTTCTAAAAACATAACTTTAAAAATATCATTATAAAAGTTAGGATAATAGCTACATATTACATCACACTTTGGATTAAAGTTGCAATCGATTATCATGGGTTGCATTCGTAATTGATTAATTGGACAATCAAGCCATTTTAACATCACATCTACTTGATAAAGTGCACTCGAATTAGCATTATGATTAATTGCACCAAATGGAAGTTTTTCAGTAGCCCTATTGAACATTTCCTTTATAGCTATCATAGTTTGAGTATGTACATCATTATAATTACAATGACTATAATATTGTTCATTAAATTGTTGAATAAAATCAATATAATTAAGTTCAAAAAAATCAACTGGTGGATCAAATACACGCATATCTGTCAAATGTGATTCTTGATTATATAATTTGTTTAAATTAAACGATTTGTTCGCAATATCAACTTGAAATGCATTATATACAAACACTTTGAGCGGGTTTACACTTGTTAACATGACAAAATATCTTAATTCAAATTTAACCAATTCATTTATATCGCGACGACAAAATAATACAGGATTATCAATATATTTACAAGCAACTTTATCGGTTGAACCTCTAAGCCTAATTATCGCGTTTAAATCTTTTGTAATAAAAATGTCAGACGCATTAGTTAATGCTGGTGATTTAATTATCCAGTGATTATCAAGTTTCAATAACTCTCGTCTATAGAAATAACATACAAATTTTACTAATTCAGTTGTTAAATTGAAAGTTGTTGGCAACCATTCAGGATAAGATTCTAAAGAAATGGGATCAATATTTCCATCAAACTTAGAAATATTACGACGACATACTATAGGCATTAAATCTTTTTCTGATAAAATATGACCCAGAGGAAATTGGTTGATCAATGTGTTTGGATAATCATAATATAATTGAACATAATCAATAAAATAAGAAGAAATCCACCAAATATCTGCATTATTTTTTTCATAAACAATCTCAAACACATTATCTGTTAAATTCATAGCTATATTTTTAACTCTACAAAAAACTTTTACTTTTGATTTATGAGATAATATTTTTTTTATGTTTAATGTATAATTTGTAACAAAATGATATGGTTCTTTGATAAGACGCCTGTTATAAAACTCCATTGTATTTGGTTCTGATTGTTGAAAATAAATATTAGTAGAAAAATAATTTTGCAAATTTTGTGGTTCCCAAGGAATTAACAAAGCTTTTTTAAATCTAAAAATTTCATCTTCTACAGACCATTCTAACAAAAAATCTATCTCTTTATCTTCAAATGGTTTTAACATTTTTCTAGTAGATCCATTCAAGTTTTTAATTGACTTATCTTCATCACGATATATATAAAATGAATTTCTATCTTGTTTTTTTTGACTTAACTGTTTTTTTTCTTTTTCTAATAATTTTTTAATATATTCTTGTTTCTTTTGACAGTCAATCATTAACTGTTCTTTGTCAAAATACTCGAATAGTGTAAAATCTCTTGTTACTTCTTCATTATATTTTAAACTTCTTAATGGAAATAATACTGAATAAATTCGATTAATTGATGAATACTGAAAAGTAAATAAAACACAACTTGGTTCAAAAGAATGATTAATTACCATTCCTAATTCTTCGGTTATTCCCCTTTAAAAAAAAAATTATTAAATTTTCAATTTAATTTTTTTTAATTTGAATTTACCATAAAGGCAAAGTCCTTGATACATCATTTATTTTTATTGAATATGGAATAGCATATTTCCAACTTTCTTTTAAAATTTTTTCTAAAATTTGGCAAATATCGGTTTCTTTAATGTTCATCGACTTTTTAAAACGTGGAATTAACGAATCTTTTGTAGTAATTAATGTCTTCATCATCTCTCGGCCTTCATTTGCATGATAATTGAGCAGGTGTCCTAATAATAAAGTTATTAACAAAATTTAGTTGTTTAATTGTATAAATATTACTTACGTATAAGAAAAATATTATTTGGGTTCGATGCATCTATTCCGTTTGTATTTTTAACTTTAACTCGTACATGTTGCTTTACTTGACTAGCGTAAGTAACAAATTTTGTATCTAATTCAAAATTTTGATATGCATCAAAAATATGATTTGATATTTTATTATGTAATGCTCTCCAAAAATGGTAAGGTAAAATTTTTAGTTGATTTCTGTGATATGTAATGAACTTTTCAAAAGACATTCGAGGAAATTTGACTTGTTGATAACTATGATTATCCATTATTTTTTTTAAAACTAATTTCTTGCAGATGCGAATGGTATCAAAAAACAATTATAAAATGAAAATGTATTAAAGACAAAGAAATCAGTAAAGTTATAATAAATTTTCAATTATTAATTATAAATTATTCAACGAAATTTACTCAAATTAAAAGTTTTCCGAGCCATCTTTTGAGTAATAGTAACATTAAAAAGTAAACAAATGTCTCCATAGAAACATAAAACAACATAAATCTTAATTTGTTTTGAAAAGTGATTCGGTCTCATTAATAAACTGTCCTGAATTTGATTTCTGTTCGAAATCATTTATGCTTTTAATTTATTAATTATTTAATTTTATTTTATGCTAAAATTTTTGAACCAAAATGAATGACGAAGATTACAAAAGTGACAAAAGCAGGCAGGAGTTCAAAAATAAAATGTAAGATTAAGATTGTTTAAAATTTAATTCTTGGTTTACAATTTAACCAATTTACTAGAGCTGAAGCAATTAAAAAATCTGGAGTTAATTTTCCTAAAACTGCTGAAGAATTCGAAGAATGTTTATTTGCTAAATCTCAAAATAAAGTATAATAATTTAAAAAAAAATATACGAATTTTTAATTTAATATTTTCTTAATTATCTTAGAATGAATATATGAATTATTTGTGGAAACTTGTAACTCATATCAATCAAACAGGTAAATGCCATTTAATTCTAATTGTTTTTTAATTATTTTATTAAATATATTTTCAGGAAAAAATGGACAAGCTAATGGCCAATCACAGCAGCAAATTCAGCATCAAAATTCACAAATACAAAATCAACAAATTCATACTCAGCAAATGTCAAATCAACAAATGCAAAACCAGCAAATGTCAAATCAACAAATGCAAAGCCAGCAAATTCAAACACAACAATTTCAAAATCAACAAAATCAAAATCAAGCTCAGCAACAAAATATACAAGCATCAATGGGTAGTCAAATTAATGTATGAATAAATATATTTTTTTAACATAAACTATGTTTTTAATCCAAATTATGAGATTTTTATTACTATTAACATATAATTTATTATTATAGAATTTGGGAAACTCGCAAAATGGAAATGATCCTAATAATCCGCAATTAATAGAATCTAACCAAATGAATTTAAATCAGGTATCTCACATGCAACAACCAGGCAATAATCAAATTAATTCACAACCCACTCAAGCAATTCAAGGACAACATATGCAACGAATGCCAATTCCCCAAACTAGAAGTAATTCTTAAATTTTTAAATTTTGAAAAATTTAATAAAATTTTATTTTAAATAAAGTGATGATGAATCCGATTGTAGGTCCAAACGGAACACCTATTCAAAGACCAGCTCAAATGATGGCTCAAAATGTTCAAATCGGCCATCGTATTAGACAGCCAAATGCTAATATGGTAACTAAATGATTTTTTTTTTTTTTCTAAATTAATTTTTTTTTTAAGCCGATACAAATTCAACCTCAACAAGAATTTTTTCAAAATCAACAACAAAATCAATCTAATAATCAAGGAACTCAACAAAATATTCCACAACAACAATTTCAAAATGTTGTATCTCAACAGTTCCAAAGCAATGTTCAAGTTGTTCCAAATCAAAATGGTCCTATAGGACAAATTAATACACAACATCCAGTACAAAAGTAAGCTAAAAAAAAAAAAAAATTAATAGTAAATTTATTTTTTAGTTCAATGCAAATGGCTCCTTCACCTAGTAGTTATGTACCAAGTCCATCTGGTATTATGTCTTCACCTATGAATGTAAATATGATAGGTCAAAGAGGTCCTCCTTCCGTTCCCTCTATTTCATCTCCTAATCCTACTTTAAATACGCCAGGTAATTATATTAATATTTTTATTAAAATTAACGAATTTTTTATTAGTTATGACAGCAAATGCCAGTCCAAATATGAGACAAATGTCCGATGAACAATTTTACAAAGAAAAATTAAAACAATTATCTAAATATATTGAACCGTTAAAAAAAATGATTGTCAAAATAGAAAGCGGTGATAAGTAAATAAAAAAAATTATTTAAATAAATTGAATTAATTTATTTTTAATTTTTTTAGTGCAAGTTCAAAAAAAGAATCAAGTAAAATTAAAACTTTTTTAGAAATAATTTCTGATCCTAACAAAAGATGCCCAATGGACGTTCTACTAAAATGTGAACAAGTTTTAGATCGAATCGATCCAAAAATTAAAATGAATTTACCCGCAGGACAACCAATAATTAATCCTATTATTCAGCCATATCAAACACTTCCACCGACTAATACAGCGAAAAATCATGAATTTAATATTTGTCAACCTTTATTAGAAGCACTAAAAACAAATTCTAAAAAGCCTTATTTTAATCATACTTTACAAAGAACTTTTGGTCCTGCTGTGGCTGCTATGACAAATAATATTTATGAATATCCATTATTAACTAAACAAGATATAGATTTAATAGATGAAGATGACATTCCACACGTCATTCAAGGTGAAATCGCTAGATTAGATTCAAAATTTAAAATTCAATTACATCCTCTTCAACAAATGGGAAGTAAAACAATAAGAATTCTTTGCAAATTAGATGCTATAGATTTACCTTGTGTACCAGCAATTTCAATTAAAATTCCGCCTGAATATCCTAATATACCCCCTCAATGTATTATTGATCCTGATCAATATATTTCTTCACAATTTCTTAAAGATGTTTATAAAGCCTTAAATAATAATTTAGAAAAGTTACATAATATTTATTCTATAACAACACTCCTAGATCGATGGGTATGTAAAAAAAATTTTTTTTATACCAATTAATTTTTTTTTTTCTAGGAAATGAGTGTTCGTCAAGCCATAAATTACAAAACAAATGTATTTTAAATAAATTAAAGATATTATTTATGATCATTTATTTATTTTTTTTCAATATAAAATTATTTTAATACTTTTAACTATTGAAACGCTTGATATCCAGTTACTGCCCTTCCTAAAATTAATGCATGAATATCATGTGTTCCTTCATAAGTATTTACGGCTTCTAAATTCATTACATGTCTAATAATGTGATATTCATCTGAGATGCCATTACCACCTAAAATATCTCTTGCATTTCTTGCTATTTCTAAAGCTTTACCACAAGAATTTCTTTTTAAAATTGATGTCATTTCAGGTGTATCTATCCCTTCATCTTTTAGTCTACCTACTCGAAGACATGCTTGTAATCCTAAAGAAATTTCTGTAATCATATCTGCAAATTTTTTTTGAATAATTTGATTTTCAGCTAATTTCCGTTTAAATTGCACTCTTTCAATACTATAATCTCTTGCTGTTTTAAAACAAAATTCAGCTGCTCCAAGTGCACCCCATCCTATTCCAAAACGAGCTTGATTTAAACATCCAAATGGTCCCGATAATCCAGATGCATTGGGTAATAAATTGTTTTCTGGCACTTCTACCTCATCTAAATGAATCATTCCTGTTATAGATGCTCTGAGAGAAAATTTACCTTTAAATTAAAAAAAAAAAAAATGAAATTTAATCAACTCTAAAATTATATAAAATTATTCAATAAAAATCATACCTTCAATTTTAGGTGTAGACAGTCCTTTTAATTTTCTATCTACAATGAATCCGCGTATTTTATTATTATCATCTTCAAGTTTTGCCCAAATAATTAACACATCAGCAATAGGTGAATTAGTGATCCACGTTTTAGAACCATTTAAAACATAGCATTTTTTTTTCGAATTATATTTGGCCTTATTTTTAAAAAAATGTTATAAGTTTTAAAAAATCATAAAATTTTATTAGTATACTTTAGTTTCTAAAGAACCTGGATCACTTCCATGATTAGGTTCTGTAAGACCAAAACAACCAATTAAATCACCGGATGCTAATTTAGGCAAATATTTTTGTTTTTGTTCTTCGCTTCCATACGCATAAATTGGATACATTACTAAAGAAGATTGGACACTAAATGCAGATCTAAAAAATTTTTAGACATTAGAATAATTAAAATAAAAAATTATTTTTAATACCTGTAACCTGAATCGACACGTTCAACTTCCCTTGCCATAAGACCATAGCTAACATAAGATGCGCCTTGACAACCATAACCTTTAAGAGTACTCCCAAGTACTCCTAAGTTTCCAAATTCTTTCATAATTAGCTTATCAAAATGTTCATCTCGATTAGCTTTTGTAACTCTTGGCATAAGTTTTTCATCGCAATATAATCTGAAATTGTCTCTAATTAATTTTTCTTCTTCTGTTAATTGACCATCTAAATTAAATGCATCTTCATAATTGAATGTGGTTTTGAAACTTTTGGAGTTTCTTACACCAGCTCTACTCAACTGTGTAAGATTAAAAACTTTTTTTAATAAGGAAATAGACGCGTTATTGTTCATAATGTTCATTGTTTTCAATCCAAAGCTTTTTTAAAGTTGCAGTGTTGAAACACATGAAAAAAATAAAATGCGTTTAATCTAGCGAATCGGTTCGTACTAGTTTGTTTAATGACACTTTTCCTTAATTCAAAAGGTAAGCAAGTAAGTGATAAAAAACGAGTCGCTTAACTGCAACTTGAAACAATTACATCTGATTAAAGTAAATATACCATAAGGCTTTTTCTAGTCGCTAAGCAAATGATTTCTTAAAATGTTTATTGCAGCAAATAAACTGTTAATTGCGATTATTAATGATAATGTTTTTGAAAAGTATGATCATTGTTTATGAGTGGTTTGTTTACAGACGAATTTCGAGCATATTCTGCCATCTTTTTTTTTTTAATAAATTTAATTTGAAAACACTTGTTTTAATTCTAATGTCTTCAGGTGTTATTGATGACTTTCAATGTTGAATAGTTCAGAATGGTTTTCCAAATAATGTTGCAAATAAATTAGAAATAATCATGAGTTCTAAAAAGTTTCCTAATGCAAAGTGCCTATTATATATGATAAAAATTTGACGCCTAAAATTCATTTAAAATTCGAAGTAAACAAATTGTTAACTTCAAGGTTATAATAAAACAGGTGACTTCATTCACGAGTTTTGTTTTTTTTCCTTTTTCAAGCTTCAACATCAGATCTAACTTTTTTAAATTTTGTACTTAATGAGTAAGGGGTTAATTTAGAAAAGTTAATTCAATCTTATATCAATATGCATTCAAAAATCGATTGACCTTGCTTTAAGTAAATACAGAATCAACAATTTCATTTACATTCATTTAATTAGATTTAGATTAAAAACTTGTGGCCAAAAATTGTTTTCAATCAATATTTGCTAAATATCATAATTTTGTTTTTTAAATTTAATCATTCTTTAGCTTAATTATAAAAAAAATAAAAAAAATTTAACAAGTATTTAACAAATTTCATCTTTAAATCTGTTTACTTTTTATTTATATTACGATATTGGTTATTACTTGAATCTAAAAATTTAAAATTATTTTAAGTCTATTATACAAATAGAAAAAAAGATATTAAAGTTAGATTTTTTTATTGCATTTTTAATAAAAAAATATATATTTAATTTACAAAATTCAAAACATAAATTATTATGTTAATTTTAAAATAAATAATCCTATTTAATAGTCTTTAATTATTTTATTTATAATTAAAAAAAAAAATTAAAAAACTAATTTTTTTTTTGTTTATTCACGTTTATTCAATTTTTTTAAATTATTTTCTTCTTTTTTTTTGATACTTTATCAAATAAAAAAGTTTATTTTCAAATTTAAAAAAAAATTAGTTTTTTACTATAAAAAGATGCTTATTTTTTTTATAAATTTCAATTTTTTAATTATTTGGTTATTAACAAATAAATATTATATTAATATTAAAAAAAAAATTATAATTTAATTTTGAAATTTTTTTTAAATATGTAAATTAAAATAATTTTTTTTTAAATATTAATATTTAAACAATTTATTTTGTAAAAATTAAATAAATTGATTAAAAAAAATTATCATTTTTAGATTAATAAATTAAATATAAAAATATATAATTTTTTTATATTTTTACTTTTTTATATTCAAATTTATGATTATTAAAAGCTATTGAATATTTTTTATACGTCTGAATAATAATTTTACATTATATTTACAATTTATTTTGCATATTTACATTCTTTTAAGATCAACTTGTGTATTAACCTAAACCTGATCTAATTATATTAAATTTATATTTTATAAAAGAGAATAAAAATTTATTAGAATAAGAATTTATTTTAATATCAAATTATATTTAAAATATTTTTTCTTAAAATATTATATATTTTATTAAAAAAAATATCAAATAAAAATAGACATCATTTAGTTTAACTTAAAAAAAAATAATAAAAAATATATACATAATATATATAATATAATAATAAATTAATTAGTTATTATTTAACATTTTTATTTAATATAAAATTATAATTAATTAATAGACATAAAATAAATAAAAAAATAAATTGTTATTCTAAAAAAATTTGATCTAAATAAGTGATTTCAACAAATTTATATCATGTATTATTAAAAAAAAAATCATTATAGTATATTTTATATTAATATTAACTAAAAAGAAAGAATCAATTTCAAGAAAAAGTATTTGTTATCTTTAATCAACTTTAAATTAAACATTTTTTGTGTGGTTTTTATTGTGGTCACTATTTTGTTAATATAATAATAATTAAAGGATTTGGCAACAGACACCTGCAAGGATTTCTACCCACTTAACTATATTATTACTTATAATTGACCCACAACAGGTGATTCAACTTGATTTGTAATTATTACACCAAATTCGTTTCTCAAAGCAGAGCATCAATTATGAAACAAATAGTGGCTTAATAATATATAAACAAAAATAATTAAATACCACAATTAAATCACGTTATCTATGAATAAACAAAATATGAAAGCATGTTTTACGTAAATTTTTTCATCTGACCATCATAAATTTTTTGCTTAAATTAATTCAAAATTAATTTCTTGTTTGTTTTTAATCAGTGCCATTTATTAATCTGACAATGGTTGAATCACATAAAAACATTTAACTAAAATTATTGTGGGCATAAGTGTAAGTGTTTTTGATTATTAGTAATCATGTTATTGTACATTTTCAATGTATTCGTTTAAACAAATAGTATAGGTTGATATTCTTTAAATTATTTTTTTTTATTTTTTACAAAAATCTTTTAAATGCTTTTCAACAGTCACTTATTATTGTAAAAATTATAATTACACTTATATTTGATTGCTAATATTTTTATTTTAAAATATTTTAAAATAATTTTTATATTATAAAATAATAGTTCATCCTCTATAAAAAAAAAAGAACTTTATAAAAACATTTAATAAAAATATTGAACATTTTTATCTTTATTAAAAATCGATCCTTATATAAAGTCCAATTTTGTTAAATTATCTGAATGTATAATTTAAAATGAATTGAATAAAAAATCAAATAAATTAGAAATTAAATAAATTAATATAAGTTTAAAATTGCAATATACAAAAAATTATGTCACTACGTATTATTTTACCTTAAAAACTAATAAAATAAATTAGTTTTAAACCTAATTATCTAAAAAATATTAAAAAAAAAAAGGTTTTAAAATATTTAAAATAAAAATCACGCTTTATTTAAAAATAAAATATGTATATTTTATAACCTAAACTTATTCTTAGTATTAATCTTATTGGATTATTAAATTAATGAATCTCTGTACCCTGTTTTAATTTGTTGTACTTGTATTTGTTTAATTTTTTAGATAGCAAATTTTGCTGTTTGTAATTGGGATTTCACAACTTTATCGTTTTATATTGTGTTACTAACTGTTGTAACGTTAGTAGCGTGACAAACTGTTTTTCTTTTTCAATCTATTTTACTTTTAGTATTTCTTTTAGCATTTTTAAATATTTGATTTGTTTTTACTTTAATTTACTTAGAGTTCACTGTGCTTTAATTTACTCAGTTTCACATTAAACCATATTTGAATTTGGTTTTCGAATCAAAAAGACATTTAATAATTTTTATATTTTAATAATTATATTTTATGTTGATCGAGCAATTTTAAATTTATTTTTACAATTCGTTACATTTGTCAAGTGCCAAAGCTGTACATCAAATGTATATAAAATGAACAAAACTATAAGTGACTAATTTTTTTTTCTTAATTCCACGCCTCAAGTTCATATTTGTAAATCACATTTCTTCATGTTTATTATTTTATACAGTTTTATTCGAAATTTATTTAGTATTTTTTCAGACATTTTTAAAAGTTACTTTTATTGTTTAAATTTTTTTTTTTAAACCAATTTTACTAAACTAATTGTTTAAAATTAAATTATTGTCTTATTTAAAATCAATTTTAAGTTAATTTTGTGATCAGCTTTAATTTTAATTAATGTTTAAATTGCTTTTATATTGTTTTAATTTAATATTCAAAAATTTTGTTTTCTGTTAAATCTAATTTAAATTAATAATGTAATATACTTCTCATCTTTTTTTTTTGTAATATAAATTAATCAATTAAAGTATTTTGAAATTAAATTACAAATACGATTATTTGTAATTATTTTTTTACTAAGTCCAGATTTAATAAATTAATTTAAATATTTTAATAGTTTTATATGATACCTTTTAGTAAATTAAAAACTATTTTTTTTATTCAATTTTTTGTTTTTTAACAATGTTTCGCGTGATTATAATTTCCAATTTACGTCAATGTTTTTTAAAAATGATTTTAATGCTCAATCTAAAAGTACTTTAATATAACAAAAACTATTTTTTATAAAATATTATTTACACATGCAACTATAAATTTAAATCAAAACATTATCTTTATCATTTACTAAAGATAAATTGTTTATTATTTTTTATATAAAAGTATCAATTTTCAATTTGTTCTGAAATGTTTGTCGTTTTAAACAACTACTAAAATATTTCAACACTAAAGTATTTATAAATAGTTTTATGTTGTGCAAGTAATTTTTTATATTTTTTTATTTTTAAAAAACATTCAAATTAATATATTAAAACTTTATTAGATAAGAATGAAAATTCAAACAAAAAAAATAATACTGATTATCTAAAAATTTTGTAATCATATGTTTTATTTATTTTATAAAAGTTCAAAATTTTTTAAAGTTAATTAACGTTTAGATTATGCCTAAAGAAAAAGATACAAATTTAAATTTTAATCATCGTATCATTAACTGGAAGAACAGTTTATTTTGGCCAGTTGACAGGTAAATTTTTATAAAAAAAAATTTAATTTTATATAGACATTTCCTAGACAGACTAAAAAAATAAATTTATTTTTAACTTTTTTTATTTGTTAATCAATTTAATTACATTTTTATTTCACTAGAAAAACGATGTAATTTTTAATTAAATTTTCATTGTTTTTAAAAAATTTATTGTGCAAACAAAATCAAAAATATGCAAATTATATTTACTATTTTATTTTCTAATAACAATATATTTTTTTTAATCCTAAATATGTTCATATCAACTATTCATAAAAATTACACGTTTCAATAAACATAAGTTTTAAATCGAGCATTAATAAACCTGAAATATTTGTGAATTGCAATGAGTAACTTTAATTGTAAACAACGAATTTTAATTGATTGTTTAATTGAATTAATGTATAAGTGTTTGTATAGATTATCTAGTAATTGTTGAGTTTTGTCACCTGTTTATTTCGTCAGTTAGTGTATTTTGTATTTAACAGCTGTAACAGGTGCACAAATGCCAAATACACGTGAATCGCGTTTGGTTTAATGAATGGCAAGCCTAAATGTAATTTACTTCCTATAAAATTTAGCCAGTTAGCTAATTTTATATTTTTTTTAAATTTTAAAATTATTTGACAAGTTTAGGTTATAAAAAAATATCAAAAGTTATTTGACACAGATTTAACTGTCAAAATTAAAAAATCTAATTTAAGTCACGTTTTTACTTTTACTTTTTTACTTGTAAATCACTTTATAAATTATGACGTCAACATCAATGCATAATTTTTATTTAGATGAAACTTATATTTTTTAAAAACAAATTTAAGTTTTTAAACATTTTAAAATTTTTATGATCAATTTTTTTTAAACTTTATTTAAAAAAATTTTAATCTTTTTTTTTATCAATTACTAGACATTGTATCTATTTTATCTATTATATTTTCTAAAAAATTTAATTTTTAAGTTTATTCATTTTTTTTTCAAATTAACTTTTTATTTAAAATTTAATCATTTAAATTATCATTAACACGTATATTTGAACTTTTATATTTTTATTTTAAATTAATTATTAAAATAATTTAATTTATCTTGTAAGTTTTAATTCATTAAACTTTTTAAAATATTACTTTTCAATTAAATTTACAACAAAAAAAAATTTTTTTTATACTTTTAAAACATAATTATATTTTGTGAGTTTATAAATTGATTTACAATTTTTTTTTTGTAAATTACTTAATTAAAAAGCTATTTATATAATAAATTTTAATAATAGTTTTAATTACAATTACTGATTAATTAAATTATTTTAATATTAGTTTTATTTTATATTATTTTTTTTTAATTTTTGAACAAAGTTTATAATTTATAAATTGAATTATATTTTTTAATTATTTTTAATTAGAACAATTTTTTTAATTTAATATTTTAAAATTAATTAATTTAAAACTGCATGTTTATTATTTTAAATTATTTTAAAAAAAAAAGTTAGTTAAAATTATTTTTTTTATTAGGGTAATTGATTTTAATATCAAATATTATTTATTTATTATATTTCTTTTATTTATTAAAATTTTTTTTAATTTTTATTCTTATTTATTTATAACTTTTTATTTATATATATTATTATTTATAATTAAATATTACTATTGAAAATTTAATATATTGATTTAAAATATTTTATTAAAATTGTAAACTTAAGTAAATATTTTAAAAAATTAATTTCATAATCAATATATTTTAATAATTTTTTTTTTTTTTTCAAAATGTTATAAATTGATTTAAATTTTAAATTATTTGTTTTTTAATTTAAAAAAAATAGTTATTTATTATTTTTCAATTTAACTCAAAAATAATTAATATATTTTTAACCAGTGTCTAATTTATTAATTTTTTTAATTAAACCCAAAAGCTACTCACAATATTTAATAAAATACGTTTCAAATAACGTTTTTACATATTAATTAACAGATTATAATTTGTTACTACTTTTGTGTAATTTAATAAAAAATAATAAAAATTAGTAATAAGATTTATTATGATATATAATTAAAATAAACAGTATATAAAATTTAACTTTTTTATTAAAAATCTAAATTATAAACATTTTTTTTAATTTTTTGATTTAATATAAATCTATATTTCTAAAAATTATAATTATTTTTGAATTTTTTTTAATGATTTATTATGTTAATTTAATTAAAAAAAAAATTAAAGAGAAAATTTAATCAAATTAATTTTTAGAAATATTTTGACTAAAAAGTTTATGATTAACTTAAAAAAAAATAAAATTTATAAAATTTTATTGATAAATATTTAATAAAATTTAATTAAAATTTTTGTTTATGATTTATATTTAATTTTAAATTAATATAATTTATTATTAATTTAAATAAATTTTATTTTTTGAATATTGAATTTAAATTAAAATTATTTTTAATATTTTTTCTAATATATATTTTTTTTATTTTAATATTTTGTATAAAATAGATTTATTTAAAAATAAAACATATTATATAAAAAAAATTAAGATTTATTATAAAACTATAAACGATAAAAAAATTGTTTACAAATTTCTAACATTTGGACACAATTGGAAAAAAAAATTAATTTATCATGTGTTTTTTTGCTGACATTAATTATTTTAAGTTATCGATCACGAGTGTTTTTGTTTTAAAAATTTATTTTATATTTTAGAACTTTAAAAAGATGTATTATAAATATTATTTAAATAATATTTGCTTATTTTTTTTTTTTCATATTTAAAAAAAAATTATAATATGAAGTTACAAAATTACTATGTTATTAAGCACAAGATTGTTTTGCAAATATAATCATGTTTTTTCAAGTACAATATTTTTATAATTTAAATTAAATTTTTTTCTTGACCTATTTGTTAAATGGCATCAACTAAAAATTAAAAGATAAAAAAATTATTATTGATTTAACTCTTTAAAGTAATTTGTTACTTTATAAATTAAAATAAACATTTTATTAGTTTTTTATCAATCAAAAATAATATTAATTTAGATTGTTTAATATATTGTCACAAAAAATTTAAATATTATTTATTTATTTAACTTTTAAATAATAAAACAATTTTTTTTTTTATTTTGTTATAATATTTATAATGTTTGTAGAATAATAAAAACACATCCGAGTAAAAATTTTAATCTTGATTAATTTAATAATTCAAATATTCAAATACAAAATTTTTAAATTGACTAATTTAAAAGTGACTAATTTTTTTTTTAATTATTAGAAGTAAAAATGCTTCAAAATGCTTGTTTAATCATTCAAATTTGTTTAAATTATAATTAATTTTTTAAAAAAATCTTACTATAATCTTGAATTTTTACATAAGAACAGAGCACACGTGTTGTACTTTTAATTGACATTCAAATTGCGTTCAATTGTGACGTTGATTATAGTTAATTTAATTACCGTTTAAAAATAAGACGCAACAGCCTTTACTTACAAGTAAAGAAACTCATTTGAATATTTTTTGTTTCACGATTTTCAATTATAAAATGTTAAATAGAAAATTTCTCGTTTAATCTGAAATTAAACATGTTTAACTTTTATTTAGGACATTAAACGACAAGTTTGCTTTAATTTTGATAATTTTATTTATTTTTTGTTTTGTTTATCTATTGAAATTACAAATTTGAGATTGAATGTTTATTTGATATTAAATTTATTTTAAATAATTAAAATTTATTTAAAAAAAAAAATAAGTAAAGAACGGAAGTAAATTAAAATTAATTTATTTTTCAATTAAGATAATGGTCAATTTATTTTTAATTTAGTCACATTTGCTAGAGTTTAGACTTGAAAAATACAGTCACATAACTAAAAAACAAACGCCATTTTGTTTAGTTAATTGTATTTTGTCGTAACAATTATGCTACTGATTGTAGATTGACTATCACTTACCGCACACATTAGAACGCCTTTTCTTAATCATTCAAAGACAAATTTTATAAATTTGAAATCATTCAACATTCTTGCTTAAGCTCGACAACAAATTTCATTATTTTTCAATTTATTTTTGATGAAAATTGAATATATATATTTAATATAAGTATAGGTATTTTCAATTTCGAATTGCATAAATATAAAGAATGAGCAAAATTAAAGACAGCTGATATCAGTGAAAAAATCAATTTTGTGAACGATAAAAAACAAAATTGTTTTTTTTAAATATAACAGTTGCTGTTTTAAATTCTTAATGTCCGATGCAAACAAGCCTAGAAACAAGCAATTTGTTTAATTGCTTAAACAATCAAATTTATTGAAAGTTTAACTTGCAATCAGTTTCAATGTTTAACACCTGCTATGCTTGTGATTTGAGTGGCTGAAAGGTAGGCTTGAACAGACATTGCGCTTGCTTTAACTGTGTTCGAACAAGCTCTGATTCGCTTGAAAACCTTGTTCAGCTAATGATAACAGCCGGACAAAATTAGTGGAAAACAAATAGAAATCAATTATGAATTTGCATCATTTTTAATCAAAATCATCATTATCGTCTTAAATATTCAGCATTTATTTTTTATTAAAAACAAGCATCACGTGAATTATAAATTTTCTCTATTTTTATTTAGATGTCTTTTATGATTTTAAGTAACTATCAGCTCCTTTCTTATGATAGACGCAATTATTTTATCAATTTCAACAATTATTTTTTTCCAACAAATTTTTGACCGCATAAGATTACTTATGGTTTATATTTTATTATAAACACAAATAAATTATAAATAAAATTAACTTATTTAATAAATTTTATTTTTAAAATATAAAATTTATAACGAAGTTTTCATCATTTTAGTAAATTTTAACAAAATATATTTTTTTTTAAAAATAAATTGTTTTCTCATAAATTTTATTATTTTTTAGACATGTTTTAATGTGAATTTTCAATTATGCATAATAAATATATATATTTTTTTTGTATTTTGTATATATTATTAGTTTCTAATTGTAAAATAATTATTTACAATTCAATTTTAAATTTACAATTATAACTAAATGTACATTTAAATTATGATTAAATAATATAATTATTTGCTATTTTTTTAGATAATTATGTAGGTGTATTAAAAAATATGAGTTGGTGTTAAGCAAGATATGATAACATTTAAGTAAAATAATATTTGAATGCAACAGGTTTAAATTTCACTGACAAACATATTTTATTTTTACTTTGTAATGAAAAAATATTTAAATTAAAATTTTAAATTAAATGATCATAATAAGTTCTAATTTTTTTTTATGTTTTAAAATTAAATGAACAATATGATAAGATTAAACATAATCATTATTAGGAATTGATATTAATTTTAAATAAAATTTTCAATAAAATAAAAACAGAAAAACTAAAATGAACAAGCAATGTTTATTTTTGTAAATTTATGAATACAATATATTTAAATTGATTAAAATATTTCAAACAATAAAAATAATTTTGTTTAAAATAAAAATAATTTATAAAAATAATTAAGTGTTAATTTGATAATAAAAAATTTTAGATATTTTAGGTATTAATTTAATATTTTAAAAAATAAATTAATAAAAGAAAAATAATAAATTTATTAAAAAATAAAAAATTAAATTTTTATTAAAAATACAGTTCCAAATATTTTCAATTAAAGTTTCATTGTGTAAATTATACCATAAAGGCTCAGCAGATGGAAAGCGAAATAACTAGATTAAAAAAAATTCAATTTCAGCACAAACAAGAAATATTCAATTGCTTATTTACTTTGAGATCAGATTTTAAGATGCAAATGTGGACTAACAAATGACAACGGTCGTGCTTGGGTGCGGTTTAATTTTTAAATAGACAAGAGTTTATTCTGAGAAGTATTGCACATTTTAGCTAGTTGTAACAAGTTGCAACTGGTTGCACAATTAAGTTTGTTTTGTTGAACGTGTCCTGCAATTTTGAAAGTGGTCTTTTTATATAATGCTAGGGGTCGATTGAACTGTAAGAATTAACTGAAAATTAATTGCTAAAACCATTTTTAATAATTAAACTGTTAATTCATTTAACAAGGTGCAGCTAATGTTACAATCTGATGATGTGTCTAATGATGGCTGATAATAATGTTTTGTACAAAACATACAATAAAATAAAAATATGTCTAGATGAAACTAGTTAGTAATAGTTAGATGGCTTGTTCATCTTAAACCAATGCTAAGACGCTTAAGATAGAAAGTCAAACGTTTTTTTCAGTTGATTTTATCATTTTTATCTTATTTTATTGTTTTTTACTTTTGTGGTTTTTTTAATCACATAATTTTTTTTTTGTTTTTATTATTTGCTGTTGTTTTTTACTTTAAATTTTAATTTATTTTTTCACAATTTTTATTTTGTTTTATTCTTAGCATCAGCACTCATTATATGAATTTAATTTACGTTTAATAGCATAGATAAATAGTGCAAAATGTACAGATTAAGCATTGATGATTTCTTTTTTTTAAAACATGCCTTTTAATTTGTTTGCGTTGTGTGTTAGATTTTAATTCAATTGTCAACAATACAAATGACTAACTGTATTGTGATCATGATTAAGATTACGGTTATTAGTTACAAATAATATTCTTGCTTTTCATGTGATAATAGTTGAGAGATACAGGTTTATTTTTTGAACTCAACACCTGTTTGCGCTGGCACAAATCCAATTGTTTTTTTTTTAAATTTTTTTAACTATTATTTTAACTATGTCATTTAACCACAATTTATTTGAATTTTAAATTTTTTTGTAAATTAATTTATAAACTTTTTTCAAGATTTAATATTAATTAAAGTTTGTAAATAGTATTAATTTTAGAAAATTTATATTTTGTTTAATACTTTAATATGTAAAAATATAATTAATTAATTTTATTCATTTTTTTAAAATTACAATAAATTTTTAATTTTTAGTTTTTAACTTATATTATTTTTAACTTTTTTTTTAAACAAAAATGATAATTTTGATTTAATTTAAATTATGAAATATTTAAAGTTTATTTAAAAACGAAATAATTAATCATTTTTGATAAATTAAAATTATTTAAACTCATATATAAATATTGGCATTGTTATTAAATAAAACTTCAAAAAAATTATTTTTTTAATTATAAAAATAATTTATAAATTTATTACTTAAAATAAGTAAATTAATTAAATAAAATAATTTTCAATTAAAATATAAACATTTAAAATAAAAAAAAAAATATTTTATAAAATTTTAAATGACAATTAATTAACTGAAACCAAAATCTTTGCAGTAGCAAAATGATGACACATCATTAAATAATGGTATACATAAGTTAATTGCTTTGCAAATAATATAGATGATACACGTTCAATTAATGCGATGGATCAGGAATTTTAGAAGTAATAAAAAATAAGTTTTTTTTGTATTAATCTAAATAGATGTGATTTATAAAAGCATTAAAAGATAAAGTTAATAAGTTTATCGAAAATTCGAAGTTTATTAATTAGATTTAATTTTATATATATTTGTTTTTAAAAACTTTAGGCTTTTTTTAATTAAAATACATGTTTAAATTTTGGAAAAATTATAAACTAATTTATTATATTAAATTAAAATATTTAAAAAAATATTTAAGTTTATAAATAGTTTTAGGGATAATTTATATATATATATATTTATTTTTTAAATTATATAATATTTAATAGATGTTTATTTATTGTTTTTATATTTAAAACTTTTTTTTTTGCTTAAAAGTAAATAATTTTATTATTAATCAGTTACCATTAAAAAACATACAAAATTCTATATAATAAATGACTATAAAAAATTTATTTAATATTTAAATTTAAATTGATTAAAGATAGTAAAAGATACATTTAAAATTTATCAATATAATCAACTTAATGTTAAACAAAAAAAATATGCTAAACCTAATTTTATATGTATATTTACAATTAATCTGTTTTATTTTTCATCATCTAGTTTTGATGGCACTTTAAAAATCTGACCATGAAAGTAAAACTAATAATCAAGTTGCCTGTTTTGCAAAATGTAACTTATTTTTGCTGACAAATTGATCTGTTATCAATGTAATCCTTTAGTTACTAATTCTATAAGCTAGTTACAGCCACAACTAGTCGGCTTAACAATCGATACCCGTTAACAGACTTCTTAAATTGACTGCTAAACAAATAGCAATGAAGGTGGAAAAGTACCATTTTCTTTAATTTTTCACGTGATTAGTGCAATTTATAAGCGTTACTACTACTGTAAGTTTAAATGATAAAATAAAAAAAAAAAAATAACGATAATATATAAGAAAATATTTTTCAAAACAATTTGACTTGTTTTTAAGTTCCTTAAAGCTGTCTTTCTTACAATATATTTAGATTAATTTGAATTATTTTTATTTATTTTATAGTTTAAACTTTTTTAATAAATTAAAAAATATTAAATTATTTCTTTTATTTAATTATTTTTTGTTAAATCTTTTTGCGGTTGAATACTAAAAAGCAATTTTACAGTCACAAAGATAAATTCCTGCTTGGTTGTCTTATCAATTGATCAGGGCGCTGGCAATGTTTCTTTGCAGACTATTCAAATAACGTTATTTCGAAATCTTTATGCAGGTAATCTTTTAAACCAGAGATTAATGTGATCTCATAGATTGCTTCATTTAAGTAAACCTCTAACAAGCTGTCAGCCTTGTTTTTTACTTTTTTTCCGAACTCCCGCGTTTTGCTATTACAAGATTGTCATTACATTGCTTAAACTGGTCTGCTCTTACATTTGTTTTCGCTCTAACTTGTTTCCGCAGTTTGCAATAGACAATCTTTTTGCTTGTTTTGCCTAAATAAATTTCACTTTAAGTTTATTGTCTATGATTTGTTGTTGTTGGTGTTCTTTCCGTTTACTTAGCTAAACTTATAATTACTATATTACCGGTTGAGTTTTTATTTCAAATAAATGTTTAACTATTTTTTAATGTTTAAATTTTGTTGTTCAATTATTATGTAGTACTGGTTTACGCATCTTTTTTTTAACTATTTATTTTTATCTCACATTAAGTTACTAAAATGTTGTTTGTTGCTGATTTGCTGTTGATTAATTATTTCACAATAGCTTGTTTGCTATTTTTTTACAAGGTATTTAAAAACTTTTAAGCATCATTTAACTGTTTTGATTAATTTGTCCATTATTTAAACAAAGAAACATTTCATTTAAAAATTTAACTAGAAAACAATCCTTTAATTTTATTTCAATAAATTTAGACTTTATGTTTGCTTTCTCTGCATAATTAACTTAGCCTAATTAAGTACATCAGGAAAATAAACAATTAATATTCTTGTTTGCTTAGACTAGCAATCAAATTAATTAGTGCACAATGGATCAAATTGACAAACATAAAAAATATTTGCTTTAAAAAATTTTTTTTTTGTTAAAATGTTTTTTTACAGTAAATATATATGCTACAAACCTTGTATGTTTGTATTACAGTTAAAAAATTCAAATTCAATAAAATATGTTGTTTTTTTATATTTATGATTAGGCTCTAAAAATGGTTAAAAATTTTCTTAAAAAATTAATGTTAAAATGTTGGCAAAAAAATGTAGTTTAAAAGCCAAATTGTCCAGTTAACTACAAAAAAAAACAACAATTTGGCAACAAATTAACTTTGTTGTCGTTTATATATAAAAGTTCTACTTTTATCTCTAAACACATATACCTCTATCAGATTATTATTCTGGCAAAAAAAAAAAACTATGGAATATAAATGTAATAATATGTTTAAAAAAATCTCAAGTTAAATTAAACTAATTTGAATCAAAAAGATTAAAAAGCAAATAAATAAGACATGAATTGTTTTAAAATACAACTTAAAAATAAAAAATGAATAAAGAAGAAAAGAATGCTGATAACTTTTAAAAACAATTGTTTATTGATATTAATTAATTTAATAAAAGTAAATTAAATTATTGATTTATTAAATTCACTAACTTTATCCTGTTAATAAATTATTACAATATATCTTTATAAATAAAAAATTAAAGTAATTTATTAATAAAAAAAAAATACCTAAAGTTTAAGAAAATGCATAATATTTGCTCTATATTTACATATTATGATTAAAATATATTAGTATATTGATATTTTAAAAAAATCTAAAATTTAAAAATTTTTAATATTAAAGTTTAGATTTTATTTAATTTACTTTAAAAAAAAAAAAAAATTGTTACTGTGCTACAATTTGTTAAATTTAAGAAAATAATTTTTTACAAAAACTATTCATAAAATAATAAATTTACACAAATCATATGATTGATTTATGTGTAAAAAAGCACATTTAAATTTTTTTAATACAAGCTACGAAGTTTTTTATTATTAAAATTTTTTTTATTATAAAATTATTTTTTTCAATAATAATGACCGTAAATAGTATTTTTTTACAGTTAGACATATAATCTAAAAATGAAATTTTTGAATAATAAATTGATAATGTGATGATTGAGAAAAAATGTGATGAGTACAAACTTGAGTAAAAACTTAAAATAGTGTTTAAAGTATGAGAATAAAAATGCATAGTAATTGACAGTTGTGGAAAAATGTATTTAATATTTTTTTTAGCTAAACTTAAACACTGATATGCAAACGATTGTTAAATTATACTACGATAACAGTCATTACGATCAGGTTTCATCAATGGCTGACAAATCAAATGGGTTTCTAAGTAAGCTTATCTAAATAATTAATGAACAACGTTTGTTTGAAAACGTGTGTTTTAAGTCTAGTGGTAAAATCTGTAGCTAAAAAAACATCTTTACAAATAGCAATGACATTTAATTGAAATTGATGCATCAGCAAATCGCTTGCTAGTACAAAATTTTTAAAACTGACAATCTTTTTAATAAAATAGAAGCACTAGTTATAATTTATAGAATCACAGCAAATAAATTTAGTTCATATCTAGTAATTATTTTTGATTTTGATCATCATAAGACACGTGTGAAATAAGTAAAGCACTTGATTATTATATCAAAAGTAGAATAAACAAAGGTTAAAAAGATAATTTAAATATATGTTATCTTTTATATTTTTTGATAAAACTAAATTTAACATTTTTTTTGACTCTATGTTTATACAATAAAAGTATATTATTATTTTTGTATCAAATTAATAATTAAAAAATTATTACATATTATGTATAAAATTAATATTTTTTTACTCTATTTTTTATTATTATAAAATATTATCATATTTTTGCAACATAAACTTGCAATTAATAAATATTAATGTTTATTTATGTTTGTAATATGTTAAATTTTTTGTTATAAGATTTCTATTAACCTTTTTTAAAGAAAACATATTTAGACACATTTACTTATGAAATTTTTTTGTGTTATCTCTTTTAAATTTTACTAATATAATATTAATTTTGTAAATAAAACAAATATACGTAAATTTTTGTCAAGGCATATTTTTGAGGCCAAGTAAATGCATATTTTGTAATAAACCAAATTGCTGTTAAAGCGTGATTTTTAGTTTGTCTGTGATTAATTTTGTTTATTTTTTTAATTTTTTTTCCTTTTATGAATAAGACTAGTTATTTCATCAATGTTTTTTATTTTTACATCAATTAATTTTGTTTTGTATAAATCGTGCATCTTTTAACCTATTAATTTTTTTAAATATTAACATTTTAACAGAAAAAGTAAAGAAATTGACATTAAAATTGAAATAGATTAACAATTTTAACTATAAAATTAAACGCGAACATAATTATACTTAAAACAAAATTAATTACTTATTTTTTGATAAATATTTTTATAAACCATTTTTTATTTATTAATATTTTGATTGAATTCATATAGTTAACAAAATAGAAATTAATTATTTAAATTTAATTTTAATTAGTAATTTAATCTTAATAAATAATTTAAAAAATCTTAGAAAACAAGTTTAGTGAAAAAAAAAACTAGATTTTTGCTATTAATATTAATAATTTAGTCATTATTGAATATTTTTGTATAATTATTTGTACATTTGTATATAATTAATACTAATTATAAATATATAAACTTGGCTTATAGTAACTGAATAACAATTAAACGATAAAATTAAATAGTAAATATTTTTATTTGTAATAGAATTTATTAGTTGTTTTTTGAGCGCAAAATTTTAACTAAGAAAATAATTTATAATAAAAAGATGCTGAAAATGTTTTCTTAAACACTAAATTTTTTATATAAAAAAACATTTTGTTTTTTAAAAACGTTTTTTTTGGGCCAAAAATTTTTTAATTCTAATTTGAGTATGTCTGGCAAACAGTGTAGTTCATTGTTTCCGTTTTTGTGTATTTGCATGAATATACTTGTTTATGCATGCTAAAATATGTTTTTTAATTTTTTTTATTTGTGTCACTTCCGGTGAAAAAGTGAATATCTTAAACGCGTGACTTGTCATCAAAGTGTGTAAACCATGTGCAAAACACACACAAACATCAGGCTTAAGAGTGGGTGTTCAGAGAGGTGTGTACATAAATATTAATGACAATTAATGTCAATTAATGACACTTGTTCAATGGCAAAAAAATCAATGCTATTTGCCAGCACATGTATATTTTTTTTACAAGACAACCGACATCTCTTTCTTTTTCTTGTTCTTCTGCTTGTTTTTCGATTTGCCGCCCACTTTCTTAACGGTGTTTTTATTTCTAAAGAACAGAGCTTCATGTTGCATGAAAATAGCGCTAAACTATAAAATTGACATTTTTTAACGCTGTCATTCTGTTTTTGTCTTTTTTATGGTTTTTTTACACACTTTTCATTCTTTGCATCAATTAAAAATCAATAAAATGCTTATTAAGGAAAGAAAAAATTCAACTGTAATTGTAATCTGTCTATGTTTATAATTATGGAATTGTAATCAAACAATATAAAGTTGAGTGAAAATCGTCTTTTTTCAGACAATTTTTATAGTTAAGCTAAAATAACTTAATTGCAAAGCGTCGAATCAGGTTGATTGTGCTGAACTTTTTTGACAGCTTGTCCGACGGTTCTTACATCGTTTGTAACTTGATTGAAATTGAATGCTGTCGATTAAATGACTCGTTATACACAATGTTATTGATTAAGGATGTTTTTACATGAAAATGTAATCTATTGGATGAGGAGCCAATTGAATTGAGATCAGTTGGGTGTGAAAATTATCAAAAGAGTTTTGCCAAAAAGGGTAACTCAAGGTCAGCAAGCTGATTCAGTTTGATTCAAGGTCAGCAAGCCGTTTGGAATCGGCTGAATACGCCGTTCTGTCCGCTTGCAGTTGACGCCATGTGCGCGTCAGAGGAGTGCTTTGCTTAGTAGACGCACTTGTCCTCAGCCGGTAGTCACATGCCCGCAGCGCGTCACTTTCATGTGCGACAACACGCCGTCGTCGGCTGGCAACGCCGACTTTTCAATGATTTAATCCACGTGACTTTGTTTGAAGGGCATATCAAGGTCAAATCTCCTCCTTCATCTGATCCTCTGTCAAATATCTGTATTCAATGTGATTCACTATTAGTGCATTTGTTTTGTGATTGTGGTAATGAAGTTTATGATAAAGATGTTTATGAAGGAAGTGGTATAGTAGTCAAGTTTGTAGCGATCATATTTGTGTCGCAGATATTTCTATTGCAGATATTTATGTTAGAAATATTCATGTAGAAATATTTATGCTAGAGATATTTGTGTTGCAAATATTCATGCTAGCAATATTTGTACTAAAGATATTTGAGTTAAGCATATTCGTGCCTAACATTTTTGTGCTAAACATACTCGTGCAAAGACATTTTTTAATAAACATATTAAACATATTTTAACTACAGATATTTAGGCCGCAGATATTTAAGCCACAAATATTTAAACCACAGATATTTGCGGATTTTATATTATGATAAAAATATCTAATGCATTACTATTAAAAGCGGTCATGTTTAAAACATTAATGTTTTACTTATGTTATGCAACTCATATTAGCACAGCTTCATTATTATAATTATGCTGTGCTAATCATATTTATCAAATTTTTTACCTTAGTTTCTTAGACCAATTTATTTATTCAATGCCGCACGGAATTTACCGGTAACGCTTATTTGACCAACTAATTCATACTAAATAGTCCAGCCTACTAAATTAACTGATGCAAATGTAACTTGAAACTGTAATTCCGTAATTAAAAATTAAAAACAATCATTAAACAAAAACGGTTTTTTTTGTTTGCACACAATTATCAATTGCATCTTTTTCATTTTGACATTGAAAACCTGAGTTTGACACGGTTGTAATCATGCATAGAGAATGCATTAAATAATTAAAAATTCATTGTTATAATTGCTATTGTTTTTTTGTTGTTTCACTTTGAACTTGACAAGATTTAACTCGTGAATAAATGATCACATATTTGGTTTGCGACAATTTTTTTTTATAGTTTTTTTTTATTTCTTTAATATCTTTTTCAGTCATAATTTCTGTAATTAAATTTCATTGAATGATAAGAATTATTTCCTGTGGATTGAACAGTACAATAGACAATAAGCAAGTAGTAATAAGGCTTTTTATACAAATCAAGTCTGATTTCAACACTAGTTCACTGTTCTCACCTTGTTTTGCATTAAAATTTCATGGAAAATTTGATTTCAAGTTTTGATTGGAAAAATTCAATTAAATCTAAATGATGACAGTTTGGCCGATGAGCTCATTGCATGCAAAGAATCACAGCTATCAATATTTATGATTAAAATTGTTTTTTTAAAATTTTTGTTAAATTTTTTCAAATTTTTAGTTTTAGTCTGACAAAGTTTTTGTTTTTTTAGGCTTAATTTTTTTGTCCTTTGTTATTTTTTTGTTAATGTTTTGCTGTGTGTTTCCACTTTATTCATGTTACATAATGGTGGCTGGGTTCGCGACATTTAGTTGCTTAAAGATTATAATGGTTAATTGTTTTTCACATCTTAAGCAAAAGAAAAGGAGGTGTATAGTGCAGAGATTGCAACAAGTACATATTTGTCGTACGTGATGTGTGTCAAGCTTGAAATGACTGACAATGTTTTGTGGCGACAAACGTGAGTGAGTTGAGGTGTATTAGCCGAAATTGGTTAAGCAGTTTCTAATTAGATTGACATTGGTTTGAGCTAAAAAAACTGGACGCCCAATACAATAACTTGTGGGCTAAAAAAGGTGGTTTTGGCTGGCAATGATGTAATGTAAAAGAATTAAATAGATCAAAATTAAAGATGGGTGGTTAGATTGGTTTGCCTAGAAATCGACTGGATTGGATCCAATAGCTGGTGCCTGTGTTTGAGCAGACCACACTATCACTTACATATCTGCTTTTATCTTTGCCTGTGTTCATAGGTTGGCTCAGTGTTGGCGCAGTGGAGTAGTCTGAGCTGACAGCGCAGCAGATGGAGGAGTTAACGATGGTGGAGTCGACGGTGGTGTGATGGAGCAGTCGACACCATGCAATAGTCGCCTGCCACAACCACTGGCGTCCTTCCACAAACTCTCGACTCGTGTCCACAGACACTTCATCATTCACGTTTCTGCTCTGCATCAGGAGAGTAGCTCCGACATTAGATATTCTTCTTGTGCCTCTTGTTTCAATCTTGCATCTTCTCTCCTCTTTGCTCAATTCTCACTCTTTCCGACGATCCGTTACAGTTTTTCTTCAGCTCTTCTACAAGCTTCTTTCTTTTGGATACTTTACTTTTTGTGTCTCAAACCAAAATGACTCTGGGTTTGTCTTTTCAAACCTAGCCGTTTGTGAATACTCTTCCTTGCAACTTTTCAAACTGTGCTCTTTTTTGTGACTGTTTTTTGGATTTTTCGCTTTTTCAACCAATTTATTTCTTTCAACATCTCTGAACATGTGTGACTTAATGTATGTTTAATTCTCTCGATCTAAACAGATCAAAAGTTTTTGAAAATCTTGTTGACTAAACATTCGATCACAATTTAAATTATATAACCAAAACAAAAATATATAAACAAAAGTAACATTTCTAACAAATAAGATGAGAGAAAATTTTCATTGGACACCTGTCATGTCTCATTCTTCAAATGGGTACAGAGTCATATATATTTTTAATTTTATTTCTTCGCAAATCATTTATTCTCAACTTCGACCAAACGTTCAAATTGATTTGTTAAAAACATAGTTTTCTTAATTTAATCTCTTAATTTTCCACTTAAATTGTTTAGCTTTAAAATTCATTTATTTTGCTTAAATTATAATTAAACTATTCATGATCAGTGCTTATTCAGATTTTTTTTTTATTTTTGATTAAAATTTATTTATAAATCAATCAATTTAATCACGTGTATTAGTTATTTTTTAAATTAACTAATTTTATTTAAAATTTAACTCAATGTCTTTTATATTTGTCTTCATAGATCCTTTCCTTTTCAGCCGTTGGCAGGAAATTTCTCTATGCAAATGTGCAACACAGTGGATAATGGATTGAATTCTTTAACAACTGCAGGTGTGAAAACCTGCACTAATAGTAATTCATCAACAGCATTTACCATCAATGAAGATTCAAATGGCTTAAAGGACATGAATAAAAAATCCACAAGGGTAGGATATTTTTATTTATTTTTTATTAACTTTTAAATTTTTTTTTAAATTATTTTTATGTCTATGATATTCTTTTTTTTTTTGTTTTTTTTTTTTATTTTTTTTTTTATTTTTTTTTTTTTGATGTGGATCCATCAACTTGATTTAAGATATAATCAAAGGCAATTAAGTGTATGCTATTAAAATAGCACAGTTTTTTTTATACTTTTTTTTTTACACAACTTAAGACATTGGCTTCGGTTAATGCAATATTGAAAACAACTGATGAACATTGTGCAGGCACATTCTAATTAACTGGGAGGTCCTTTTTAATAATATAAAGTGGAAAAGCTTATAATTGTGGCATTTATTATGGTTATAAATTATCACATCTGTTTCAATATATTGCATGCTTACCGATAGCAATAATTAAAACTGTATTTTTTATTTAATTGTAAAACCGATGGAAAAATATAAATATGATGGCTGATTATTTTAGAACAGTGATTGATTAGTAAAACGTGCTAACAAATAAAAATACGTTTAATCACTCAAAATTAATAATAATATTAATTTAATGTTGTCATTATAATTAAATTTATTATACAAATTTTACTAGTTCAAATAATATATAATTAATTTGAAAAAACTGATCTTTTTTGTAATATTTTTAAAAAAATTTTAAATTCATTAAATAGTTAACTTTTAATTATTAAAAAATAATTGCTTTTTACATACAAGTATTTACAGACTTGTATCAGCATTGCAATTATCAGTAAAATTCTTTGTAGTTAATTGTGATTATTTTTTTTTTAAATTAAATTATTTATAATCATTTTTTTGATAATCCTAGTAAAAGCATGTTCACACAAATTGCCACATAAAAAGCTTATTAAAAAAAAAAATTTTAAATATTATAATTTCTAATAAATTATTACATTTGTAACTCAACTGAAATTAAATGCTTTTAAATAAAAGTTAAAATTATAAACAAATGTAACTTATTAAATCAAAAGTTTGATCCGAACTATTAGTCAATTAGAAAGGCCAATTTGAAAAATAACATAGGTAGGCTAATTAAGTGAAATAAATAGTTTGCATAATATGGACATCTCACGCTTTTTCCTATCTGATGTAGTTCTTATAAATTAAAACTTAGCCAGACAGAAAAATCGTCGTTTTACGATTGAGTTGTATTAATGCAAGTGGCGTCTTAATCTTAACCAGAGTTAAGATTGCCGAACCCGATTCAAAAAGATTACACCAACTTAAAACTATTACAAATCCAAAAGAGATTGCTTAAGATAGTTTGCCAAAAGCGTGAACACACTAAATAAAGATAACCGAATAACATTGCCAACAAGAAAAATAGTAAAAAATAATAGAAATTAATTTAAAAAAATAATATTTTAATAATTTAAATAAAGAGAGTTAAAATTAAACAATTATTTTTTTTATTACTATTTTCTGACTTTATTTCTTTATATTTTGGTTTAAAAAAGTTTATTAAAAATTTAAATTTAAAAAAAACCCTTGATTATATTTACCTGTTTACCATATCAGGTATATTCATAGTTGTTATACGAGCTCACATCATACGAGCTAGTCCATCTCTCCCTGAAGGCTACCTGAGTTCAGTGCAACAGGTGTGTATACACATATTGCAAGCATATCATTGCTGTCTAGCTGATTTCAATTAAAATGAAAGAAAAATTAATTTTAACATTTAAACGATATGTGGCATTTGTTTGTGTCCTGTTTTACTCTCTTTTCTCATTGTAAATTAACTTTTACTATATTCAACAAATATGGCTTGCTTTTTAATCATGTAATCAAATATGCCTACACGTTGCTTAATTAAAGTTGATTAAATATTGAACGCCAAAACATCTAAATATTTTTTAGATAAAATAAAAAATAATTTAATTTAATTTTTTATTATTTAAATTTAATACACAATTAATTATTTATTAATTACATCATTTATTATCTTAATTTTATTAATTCAAGATATTTTATTTATATTTTTTAATAACTATTGATAATAATCAATTCAAGGAAAAAACGTTTAAAAGAATACAATTTTGAATATAATTTTTAATGATAATAGTTTTAAACAAGCAAAGTAAATTACTTATAGTAATTAAAAAATTACTGTTTTATGGGTGTTTTGATTTTGTTATAGAACTATATAATAATAGGTTAATTGATTTAAATAAAATTAATTAAGATTTTAACTAAGATTAACCGATTTAATGCAGACAGTAAATTTTTTATAAATAAAGTAAAAACAACTTTAAAACGTGTGTCAGCAACTTTTTTTAAATTTTATTAAAAGATTTGAACATGTTCTAAAAATTATTTTTGATTGATAAATATTCTGATGCCTAAGCCAAATATTTTTTTAGCTGATTTAGCTTTGTTCATACACGTGAAAACCACGTGGATTTAAAATGAACTGCCATATTGCCATATCTGTAATTGTTTCAGTACTGCCTTTTTCTAATAGGCCTTCCAACCACTTACTACATATTTAATCTAACCTGTTGTGTAAATTCGCTCCTAATCAGCAAAAAACTTAAAATTTTTTTCATGATTTATTTAAACATGTTTAAATAGTTTATTTATTTATAAAATTTATTTTTTCATTTTTTTTTTTAATTTTTGTCTGATTAGGATCCTTTGTCACATCGAATCATCGAGAAAAGACGTCGCGACCGCATGAACAAATGCTTAAGTGATTTAAGCAGACTAATACCACCGCATTACATTAAAAAGGTAATTATTCATAAATAGAAATTGTGATATCATTTTAAATAAGGATATTTACAATTTTTTAACTAGATATAAATTAAAATTGTAATAGAAACTAAATTAAATATATTATTGTTTAAAAAAATTACATTACGAAATAATAAATCGATAAAAAAATTAATAACTTGATAAACTTTTATATATTTAATTATATTAAAGTTTTGTTTTTTTTTTAGACAATTTCTAGACTAAGATGTTTACTTTGTGCAAAGTTTAAAATTCAAACTTTGACTTATAACAGATTAAATAAAGATAAACTTTTATTAATCAACAATTACCTGAACTTGATAAAAACAGAAGAAATAGAGAATTTACATTTAACCAATTGTTTAAAATACTTTGATTTTTATAAAATCTAAATATTTTGCTATGATTTTTTAGGGCCGTGGCCGTATTGAAAAAACGGAAATTGTTGAAATGGCAATTAAACATATTAAAAGTTTAGAACAATTACAACAACAAAACAATGGGAATCTTAAAATGGAGTTGACTGATAATAATCAATACGCGAAAAATAATTCGCAATTGGACAATCAAAACTTAAACAGATCTTATTCAAAACCGTTTCACCATCTAGTGGACAAGAATAATAATGGTGTTTGCCATATAGATGGGGCTCATGATTCAACAGATAGTGAATCAATTTGGCCAGACAAATTTCAATTGGGTTATCAAGAATGCATTTCAGAAACTATACGTTTCTTAACTGAAATCGAAGCAATGCTACCTAATAGTAAATTCTGTATTAACTTAGTTAATCACTTAGGTAAAAATTTGGATTTAATAATTAAAAATAAAAGTAAAAATAATTCAGATGGTGAATGCAAACATAAAATAAGTTCCGTTGAAAAAATTCAGATCAAGTTAGAAGAAATGGATGTAGATGAGCTTAACCAAAGTATTGTAAATCGTTCATCTAAATGTCCATTACTTAATGAGGGCTTATGCAATGTTTGGAACAATGGTAATGCAACTTCTTTAACAAACAATACCCGTATCTCTCCAATTCTCGAACACAGCAGCACAAACGGCAGCAATTTAATCAAGCATTCTTCTCCATCCACAAGTAATACCTTACGTAATATCTTGGTCAAAAACAATATTGGTACAAAAACTGAACCAGATAATGATGAAAGTGATTATGTTTTAAATCCATCATCATCTATTCTAAAAAGTAGATCGCTCACTTCTTCTCCTAATTCAGCTAGTTCTGATTGCACCTTATACAAATTTAAAAAAAACATCAAAGAAAGGTTTCAAGCAGATTTACAATCTAAACGCGAGCCTAATTTTGATGGTTCACTAAGGCCAAGATCAGCAACCATTGGTGCAAATGTTTTAACCAGAAGGCCGGAACTTGCCGAATGTAGAGAAAAATTAAGCAGTTCTAGTCGAGAGTTAAATGTGCCCACTCATCAACGTGATACTTTGTTTCCACTTCCGGTACATTTGTCTGTACCAAGTAACAATTATACTCCAGTGCAATCTCCATTTTCAGGCTCACAACAATTTGATGATAATCTTCTTTTAAAAGGAATTGCTCCTGGCTTTGTCTTGCATCCAAACGGAGCTTATTATGTACCAGTAGAACTCGATTTGACCGCAATTATGCATTATTTCCATAAAAATGATGCTCAATTGTTAATGGCAGCCAACATGGCAAATCTTTCTTCAAATTCAAAGCTTACTTATCAAGTGCCTAGTTCTACCAGTGTACCATGTATTTCTACAAGCAACACTAATACGTGTTGTGCTTCTACATCTAATGCAAACATAACAGTTGCACCAACTCTATCATCTTCATCTAATTGTTCATCATTTTCTTCAGCATCTTCATCTATTTCAACATTTAGTTCACCTTTTTCAGCATTAAATCTTATCACTGGAAACAATGGAAAATCATCATCTTCTTTTAACACATCAGATAAAACCACTATAAATGTAACTGATAATGACCCAATACAAAATGCACCTTCTGTGTTGCATCCAGTTTCAATTGCTGTTAATTTTGCGTTTCGTTCTTTACCATTAAGTGCTTATGCTTTGCATAATTCACGTATATTTGTTTAAATTAAAAACCTTTTGAAATTCAAATTAATTAAAATTAAACTTATTAATTGAATATTTGATTTATTCATAAACTATTCAAAAAACTATATGTGATTTATCAAATCGTTATAAAAAAATCGATTTTTTTTTTTTATTAAAAATTTAAACTTATTAATTTTAGAATTACGTTTTAAGCGGAACATATCAACTGATTTCAACTTACAAGTTAAATTAACATCATCATCTAATAACTTAACTTTTATTGTTATACTAAAAACAAAAATTTGTTTAATTATAATTAAGGATTTATTTTTAAATCATAGTTTATACTAGGTTTATACTAACTTATTGATTTCAAATCGGATTTATTTTTACAGCTTAATAAAAAAAATTCTACATTTAATAGCATTCAACAAAATAATTGAAATAAATGAATGCATTTAAAATTTATTAGAAATAAAAAAAAATAAAAGTTGCAAATATAGAAAGCTCAAACTCATTTTTTAAATATTTGGACTTATTGTTTTTATTTTATGGAAAAAATATTTAATACATTTGTTTATTATAATTTAAGATTTTAATTGAGTTTATTTTTTATACCATTCACGTACTAAATATGTTTTTAAACATTTTAAATCATTTAAATATACATGTCTAAATTGTAAATATTTTTGGATATACATAGTTTAAAAATTAGTCATTTAAATGCCTTATACTATTTAAATTTAAAACAATCAAATTTTATTACTTTGATTAAGCAATTCATTTATTATTTACAATTTTGTTTTCAATTAAATTTTATTATATTTTATTTTTAATTGAGTTATTAAAACCTTTTATATAAATTAAACAAATATTTAAATTATTAAAATAAAACGTTTTTTTTTTTTAAATCAAAAATTTAAATTATTTTTTTAGGTCTAAGTCAAAAAATAGCAAAAAAGTATATTACATAAATATAAAAAAATGTGAAAATTAATTCAATTAATAAATAAAATTAAATCAAAAATTTTATTTTAGAAAAATATTTAAAAAACTTGATAAAAAGAATTTATGAATGTTATTCATATTTATGTACATGTATATATATAGAAATAAAATCATTCATTTAAAAATCTTTATAATAAAATAATATAATTTTAAAATTTTTTATAGTTCTTGAAATAATTTAAATAAAAATTTTAAGTGATTCAATTTACATTTGGTATTTTTCGGTTAGTTATTAGTCTAAAATAAAATTTTAAAAGCAATTTAAAATATTTTATCTCAAAATTATTCATTTTAAATTCAGTTCGAAATGTTACAAAGTAAATTATTTAAGGGTTATCTTTAGCGTTATTAATATTAAAATTTATAATCTGTTACCAACCTAAATAATTAATCTTTTGAATATCTTTATTTAAGGTTCAATTAGTTTTTTTTTGTTTTAAATTTTTTTTTTAAATTTATTGCAAAACTATGTGAATCTTTTATTTTTATTGTTTGACATATCTATTTACGAGATCACATTTAAATTTACACACCTTTTAATAAAAATTTAATGAATAATTTGAAAAAATATTTTTTTTTAATTATTATTATAAATTAAGTTTAATAAACTTTTAATAAAAAATATAAAAATCAAGTATATATTTTTTATAAATCAGGTTTAAAAACAAAAAATTGGATTTTGTTTAGGTTGATAAACCAATATTTTTTTTTTATTTAAATATATTATTACAATTGTATTGGCTCAATATTGCTATTCATGATTCAAATGAGATTTGTTACGATTAGCAAGTTACTTTAAAATTATTATTTAATTTTATTTTTTTTTTTTACTTTATTAAATTGATCGTTTTTTCGTTCTAAAAATGAATTAAATTCAATGAATTGTTATTTTATTAGAACTACAAACTGATGCTTTTCATATTGGCTGGCCTGTTTGTATTTAGATAGTATGTTAGCAAAAGATATAAATCTCCATTAATCTAATTCAAAATTGATGCTTAATATAGAAAGGAATACATTTTAATTATTATGATTTTATAAGGGGCTATTGAAACTCTTTTCATTCTTTTGCTTGTTGCTCATTGTTTTTTTCTTTGTTTTATATATTTCTTCTTTAAGTAATAAACATTAAGTGTAATGTTCTGATGATTATTTTAAGTTTTATCATCTTCCGATTTTGAATGTATATTGAAATTTTATATTGAATATATTGTAAATACTAGTTTTGTCTTTGTTTTCACTTTTTAGATTTGCTTATTATTCTTATATTTATAATCATTTTTTTTGTTTGCTATTAATTTTCTATAGTTATTTTTTTTAAATTTATATGAATTATTTTTTTATTCATTATAAAATTTTTTAATGTATATAAATATAAAAATGACATAATTTATAATTAATTATATTTTTTAATAAAATTATATAAAATTTAAAAAATTATAATTTTATAATTATTTCATTTTAACAAAAAAATTGTATTTTATAATAAAATTAAAAAGTTAATAAAAATTTAATAATCATATAAATATTAAATTTTGATAATGCTTTTTATTTATTTTTATTGATTTATATTTAATGCAATTTAAATTTATTAGTTCATATTTTTTATTTGAACTTTTAGTTAATAAATTCTAAATATAATTTAAAGAAGTTTCATTAGTTTTTAAAATAAAAAAAATTGATTTAGTCTATTATATTTAAATTTAGCTTAAAATTTATGATACTTTTATTTATTGTGATCAGATATTCAATTACATCATTTTATTTTAAAATTATTATAAAAACTTTTTTTTTAACAAAAACTTTTCTTACAATTACATTAAATATAATTTATAATTTGATTAAACATATATTGATTGCACGTACTATTTTAGTTTATTTAAAAAAAAAAATTTCTGATTGTTAAACTTAAGTTTTTACTTCATTGGTTTAAATTATGAACAATTGTTAACTGTCAAATATTATCACAATTATAAACATTTGTTCTTTTAGCTTGCTTAAAAAAAATCAATTTGATTAATTAATATTTTAATACACAAATAATTTTTTTTATTATCAATTTAAATTGATAATAATTATCATTATAAATGTTGTATAACTTATATTTAAAATAACACATAAATACTTTAATTGTATAAATTAAAATTTTGTCACACTAAGTATTGTTTATATAAAATAAAACTTGAAAATTTTTAAAATACATAAATAAAACAAAAAGTAAATAATAAATAAAAAAAAAACAATTTACCAGAAACTTCCTGTTTGCAAATTTATAAGTAGTCTTTTTTAAATAAAACTAAAAGAACTTTGTCTGTTAGCCATTTGTAGATAGAAAATAGTTATCAGATGGAATTTTTAATTCATAAACATTGAAAACTATTCTTTTCTTTTACTCTTATTTTTTAAAATATTTTAATTTTTTTTTGCTACCCATCAATTTTTATGGTTTGTTATTTCGTCTTCCTAAATTCATTTTTTTTATACTTTTTTTCTATCTTTTCACATTTATTCAACGCCTTTATCAGTTTATATTTATAATACATTAAAAATTATTTTTTTCAAATATTAATAAATAAAATGTAGAAAAAAAAATTTAATTAATTTAATAAACTATTTTTGTCTGTTTTATTGATTTGATTAAATTAGATGGCTTAATTTTCTAAAATATTTTTTATATTAAATAAATGTATTTGTGCTAAATTAGTTATAGTATTTTATTTTATTTTTTTAGAATATATTTTCGCACAATATACAACATTTAATTAACATTTTTTCTAATTAAGTAGATATATTAATTAAAAAAGTTCTCATAAATTTTTACTAAATGTTTATAATTGTTTAATATTTAAAAAGTACACAATTAATATTTTAATAAAAATTAATAATTTATAGATAAAAATATATATATAATATATTTATATATAATTTTTTTTAAAAATTATTGACTTAATTATGATTTTAAATTTACAGCATTAATTAACACATTAAATTAATGTTATATAAAATAAATTAATAAATATTTCACTAGTTTTTTTTATTTTAAACACTAATATTAGTGATTATTAGGTCTATTGAAGGGTAAAATAATCGCAATCTTTTTACTTTATTTACACTTTCTCTTTTATTTATTTATTTTTTTTTTATTTATTTTGTATTTTTGAGAATTTATTTTGACTAATTAAATTTATTGAAATGTTTTAATCTAAATAATTTTTTTGATTCCATTTTATTCTTGTTTTGTTGTTCATCATTTATGCTAATTTATTCCAAAAATTCTTCAATAATTTATGACTACATTATTGTTCTTAATAACTTATGGGTCAGTGGTTTATTTAAAATGTTAGTTAATTATAAAATGATTTAACCAATTTGATTGAATCACAATTACTATAAAATCGACTGTTTATAATCAAATTTGTTGTTTTTTTTTAATTTAATTTTAACATTAAATCTTATTGTATTTATGTGAATTAAAACTGAAATAAAATAAAAATTAAGTCAGTTAATTAAGCTGAAATAAATTGAACAAAGGTGAAAAGATAAATCAAATTAGAATTAAACTTTAATCAATAAACAAATTAGTTTATAAAATATTTGTATTTTTAGAAGCAATTTTTATTTTATAAAAAAAAAATTGTATAAAATATTTTTATAAGTTAAAAGGATTCAATAGTGTTAATGTGTACAATAAAAATATTAAAAAAAATTAAATTTGAATCAAAGTGAAGCAAATTTTGTAAAATTAAAAAAAGCAATTTGATGAATTAGCTAAAAAAGATTGGGTTAATAATTTAGATTAGAAAACAATATAATTAAAAACGTTATTTTTATTTATTATTACTTTTATTTATTTAATTTATCTCTACAGTTGTCTATTTAATTTGCTACAGTTATTTAATAGTAACAAATAATAAATATAAAAACAATTAATATCAAAAAACCAGATGTTAAATTTGCTTTGTAATCTTACATAAAACCAAATATTTGCTTTATCTTCTTAATCAGATATTTTGTTCAATTGTTTTTTAAATAAACTAAATGACCTTTAATTCATTTGTTCGTGCATTTTCTACACATCAAAATTACATACAATCTTAAAAACTAATCTTGCTTCTATTTTGAACTTTATTTGTTTTTATTTTTTAAGAGTTAAACCCCCAAACTACTGATACTGAACTTGATACACGTTTTGAACTAAATTTAATATCAATTTAATTATTTACCGTTTGACATTCACTTTCTCAATGACCTTTATAGCCTTAGAAAAATAATTTTTTTTATTTCGTGAATAATATAAACTCAAATTCAGCGATTGAACATTAACCATTAAGCATCAAACGAAACATATAATTTTGAATTAATTATTCTGTTTTTTTTCAAATAAATTTATAATCAACTTTACAATTTTTTTTTTTGCGCCTTTTGATTGATAGATATGCTTAAAATTATTTAAGTCACGTTAGATCAATTTTTATATTCACAACAAATTTTTGATTGTATTTTGGATATTACTATTTTAAATTATCAATGAAATAAAATATTTAAAAACAATTTGAAAACAATTTTTTATTAATTATTTTTACCATTTGCAACTTTTAAATTATATTATATTTAAATTTATTTAAATATTTAAATAAAATTTGTTAGACAAATTCGTTATTGAGTTGTTATTTATCAATTATATTAAAATAAAAAATCAGTAAATCATTATAAAAGCCTTATTAGTTATATTTATTGATTTACTGATTGCACGCTTTCACTTCAAAGTTTATTGATTGTAAATAAAGAAAATCAAAGTTTTTTAATTATACATTCGATTAAATTAAATAAGATAAATTTAATGTTTTATCTTTTTGAAATTCTAAAATTATTTGTTTTGATGTCTCTTCCAAATTTTTTTATACAGCTTTTTTTTTAAATCTAGAACTTGTTCAAATATATGGTTTTTCGAAATGTTAAGTTTGTGACCTAACTGCATCACGATTTGGTCTGGAGATGTTCCAGCAAATCCGCAAGATTATCAGTGTGCACAGCTGGTTTTCACGTAAATAACATCTAAAATTAGCTTGTTTGTATGGCCAGAAATTCGTTTGTTTTTATTTTATTTATTTATCCTTTTAAACAGTTGCTTAAGGCGATTTATTTATTTATCAAAATTTTGCTTTAACATATTTGACCTGTAAAAAATAGATTCATATCAGTTTAGTTCGACTTGTCTGGTAAAGTCCAATGTTTATTAAAAATTTTTAGACAATATATTATTATTTAAATAAACTTTTGTAGTGTTTATCATTTAAAACTTTTACTTTTGCAAAAAATGTGCAATGAAAAATAAATTCAATTTTTAAAATTATTTATTTCAAATTAAAATTTAAAAATAATTATTTTTAAATATTGGTTTATACTATTCCTAAATATAATTTTATTTTTTAATTGGCCTGCTTTATTCTCAATTTATTTTTTTAAACATACGTCTTGAATATATTTTAATATTATTTTTTTATTTTAATTTTTCCAAAGTTAAAATTTGCAAATTTTTTTTTTTTTTTGCGACATTTATAAAATGGAAAATTGTGACAGTAATCACCTTACGGCTAATTTACAGATTTTAATCTAAACTATCTTTTAAATGAGTTTTAAATTTTTTTTTCTTTTTTAGTAAATTATTTATTTTTTTAATAAGTAATTTTTAAAGATAAAAATATTTTTTTTTTATATAAAAAAAATTATAATTTACGTTTCCGTATAAATTTTATTTTTTTTAAATTTTATTATATTTTTAAAATTTTTACCTAAATTTATTCAATAAATAAAAGTGTATTTATTTATTGATTTTTAAATTATTTTTTAATTAATTTAAACTTAAATTAATCTACTGATAAGTATAACTTATTAATTTTGAAAAAATACTATTAAAATATTTTCATTTTTCATTATTTTATTTTAAATAAAATATTTTATAAAAAAATTTTAATTATTATTTTAATTGATTATTAAGGTTTAATTTTATTTGTTGTAATTTAAAACAAAAATAAAATGGTAATTTTTATAATAAATTTGTAATCTAAATAAAAAAATGTATAAAATCCAAACTTTTTATTGATATTTATCAATATTTTTTTAAATTAACTTAACAAAGAAAGTTTTGAATTTAATTAAAAATCAAGTTCAATTTTTTTTTGTGTTTTTTTTTTTAGTAAAATGTGATGCAACGTTATTAATTCACCTTTAGCAATTTTAAAAATTTTTATAATTTTTTTTTTAATTGATTATAACTTTTGATTTTGTTTTAAGATTCTAAGATATATCAAATTTAACTGAGCATTTTGAAAAAATTTCTTACTCTTTTTGCATTTATTTTTAATTATTTATCATTAAAATTAAAATTTTTTTTTTTGATCAAAATATTACAAGTAACTACATGTTTAAAATGTTTTTTTTTAAAAACTGTTCATTTTAATTTTTTATCTTTAAGATGAAAAAAAAATTATTAGTTTTAAATGTCATAATTCTATATTTCAATTATTATTTAGTATTTTCATAGTTTAAAATATGAAATTAAGTAACACATAAAACTTAAGATTTTTAAATTCTATATTTATTTTTAAATTAAATAATTTTTTTATATTTTATTTTCATATATATATTCATATATTCATATTTCATATATTATATTTTATATTTTGTTATTTGATTAGGATCAATATTTTAAAGATTAGTTTTTTTTTTATCTAGCCACAAATTAAAATTCAAGGTTTAATAAATAAATGTTATTCACTTATTATATATTATATTTAAACATGTAAATTTGTATATTAAAAATTTAATTTAAATGTAATTAAATTAATATTCTATGTTTTATAGTTTATAAAACTGCTAATATCCACTTGTGTCTAATTTAAAAAATATATTTATTTATGTTTATATATTTTTTTTTTTACTTTTTAATTTTGACAAAAATTTATTCAAAACTAAATTGATTGAAACAATTTAATCTCAAGTGATTTAGCATTCAAATATTTTGTAAAATGTATTTTAATTTTAAAACATTTACATATTTAAGCTATTTCTAGCATTTATCATTTTTTTTTTTAATTTGCAACAGGTACTTTGATAATTTATCCACTTGAAATAATTTTTATTGAATCGTATTTGCATTTTGATATTTTATATAATTTTTTTTTTACACAATTCTTAAAATAATAAATTTCAAGATGTTTAAGTTTAAATAAAAACTTAAAATATTAATAAAAAAAAAAAACAACTAAACTAATAATTTTAACATTTATTTACTTTAAAAAAAAAATTAATATTTATTTGATTGATATTTTAAAAATTTGAAAAAAATTTATTTAAAATTAAAGTAAGTGAGTACTATTGTTTTCAAAAAATTTTAAAATTAATTATTTATTTTCACTAAATACTTGAGTAAAAACATTATAAGTTAACATTGAAATTTTTTTTTAATTCAATGATGTCAATAAAATTTAGTTTATTCGTATTAAAGTACAATTAAAAGTTATAATAATTATCTACATTTTAATCAATTTTAATAGATATATTAATGTAAATCATTATTTTTTAATGTAAATTTATTTAAATTTAAATAAATAACATAAAATTTACTTCAAAAAAAAAAGTTAAATTTTATAACCAAATGTAGGAAAAAATTAAAAAAAAGTAATTTAAATGTATAAATTTAAAAAATTAATTTTTTTAAACTAAATCAAAATTACTCGTATTTAAATGAAAATTAAAATTCAATTTAAGCTAATTACATTTATTTAAAATAATGTTCACTTAGTATTATTATATAAAAATGTATGTTTTTTTTAAAAAACTTTCCCAGTACTTGATCTAAAAGTTAAGTTTAAAACAAAATGACATATTTGTTGATTTCCTTCTTCCGGAATTTTTAAAATATATAAAAAATTAATATCTATTATTAAAAATAGCATATAATTTTATTTGTTTTTTTTTTAATTATTGAAATTTACTATTTTGTAATTTGTATCAGAGTTTTACTTTTTTTTTATTTTTTTGTTCAATGTCTAAATGTGCATCGTTTACAAATTATGTGAAAAAGATTATCTAAATATTTATTTCTTATTTAGTTTTTTTTTTCATAATGTTTAAAATTTAAATATAAAATTAAATCAACAATTAGCTTATCAAATATTCAAAAAAAAATTTATTATTAGAATAAAAAGTATTTTTTATTTTTATTTAAAATTTTTTTTGATGTAAATAAAAAAATATTTATATAATGAACAAATTCTATTAAATTACGAAAAAATAAATAAAATTAAAATGCTTATAAGTTTTAAAACTTTATTTTAAAAATTTTATTAAAATATTTAAACTTAAAAAAAAATACATTAAAAAATTAAAAAAATTTTATACTTTTTGTTATTAATCCTTAAAAATTTATATTTAATAAAAAAAAAATTAACATAGAATTTAAACCTTTTTTTTGAGTTTAATTAATTTTTTAAAAACAAGTTGTTAAATATTTTAAAATTTTATGAGCATATTTATTTTATTAAATATTGATAAATGATTTTATTTGAATGTTTTAAAAAAATGTATCAAATATATATATTTTATATTAATACAAACAAGTTTATAGTATTATTTAAATTCCATCAACATTAATATTTTATTACTAAACAAATGACAAATTCAATCTTACTTATTACAATTTATTACTTAAAATTATTTATTTTAACTTTATATTACTTGTATTACATATTTGCATTATCCTTACCTGTTTTTTTTTTAAGTTTTTGGATTTCATCTTTAAAAAATAGGACTAGAATATTCCATCATTATAAAAAAATTTTCACTTTTACCTTTTTTTTTTGTTCTAATTCACCTGTATATTTAAGTAATCAATTAGACAGACAAATGTCCTAGTTTTTAAAATTTATAAACAGTGATTAGATGGAATTTACTTTTAAACAAGTGTTTATCCAACCGTGACTTTCATGAGTCTCAAGGTCACTTGACTATATATTTTTTTTTAGTTTTTTTGTTATTTCATAAAAAAAAATAATATAACAAAATTAGTTTTATTTTTTTAGCTTCACTTTCTTAACAACGTCTTAGTAATTAAGACTGATGAGTATCTATCATGAAGCATCCTTTTTTTTTTCTTTTTTTTTATTTAACCTGTATTTATTATAATCAATTTTTTTCGTATATTTTTATTAAAAATTATTATGTTATAAAATGCAAAATAAAAGCGCCATTTTTAACATTATTTTAATGTCGATAAATTAAGTAAAAAAATTCTTTTGTGCATTTTATATATTAAATTTTATTTATTAAAAAATTTAAAATTAATTAAGTTTATTTTTTTTCTAGTTACAATTTTAAAACTAATTTGATTTAAAAATAAACAAATAATTTAAAAAATATTAAAATTTAAAAAAATATATTTAATTTTTTTTTCAAAAATTATTATAATAAATTTTTATCATTTTTTGATTAAACTAAATTAAAACATAAAAAAATTAAAAACAAATTAAATCTTTTTATCAAGGGTAATTTTTATTGCTTATTATTAAAGTTTTAATATATTTTTAAAATATGTTAATTTTATAATATTTTGTTGGCATTTTTATCAAAAAAAAAAAATTAAAATTGATTATTTTTTAATAGCACCTTAACTCGACAGATTGTTGCACTTAATTTGATTAACTATTTAATTTTTTATTTATAATATTTAATTATAAAATTTTAAAATATAACTTAATCAATTTTGTATATTTATGCATTTTTTCAAAAACTTTTTGTATTTTAACCACAAAAATAAAAATATATTCTTAATGTTTTTTTTAAGTATGTCTTAAGGACAGAAGCAAATAGTTTATTAGGTCTAGGGAGTAATGAATTTAATATTTTTATTTTTTTATAATTTAACATGCAATTTATAATTATTTTTATAAAAGCATTTAACAAAACAAACAATTAATATCATAATGACCCAAAGAAAATATTAAAAAATAAAAGCCATTTTTTTTGTAAAATATTAACTATTTACTTTTATTTACTTTTTACAATTAAATTACTAATCATCCAATTGGTTATTAATCTCAAAATAGAACATCTTTATAAAATTTCTATTTTTTAAAAAAATTCATACAGTTAATTATTTTTTTAAAAAATTTAAAAGTTTTATAAAATATTTTAAGAAATTTAATTCTTATTTAATTTAATTGATACCGGGAAATAATTGGAAGTTTGTGAAAAATAATTATAATAATTTTTTTTTTCAATAAAATTAAAATAAAACATGTTTCAAGAAATATTTTAAAATAGTGATGATTACAATTAATCATTAAATTAAGAAATATAAATAATGATGTTTCTTGCTATAAATATTAATTTAGATATTAATTATATTAGAACATTTTGCAAGTATTTGTATTTTTTTTTTGTTGCATGTCTTAATTAAATAAGGTTTCGGATTTATGATTTTAAATTTTTGCATAAAAAAATCAATTTTTAAAAATTTATTTTAAGATAATACAAAAATAAATTTATAAAACTACATTTTCAATTAAAAATATTTTATATTTTATTTAATTAATTTTCTTAGACAAAGTAAATATTAATAGTATTATTTAAAAAAAAGATTTAAAAAATATTTATTAAATTAGTTTTCTAACTTAAGTCTTGTTGAAACTATTTCACTGGCACATTTGCCGTCTTTTTTTTTGTTTAAAAATGAATAAAAGAAAAGAAAAATAAATAATCTTTGAAGCTTAAAAGCATAAATGCTTAAAATACCAAGTCTAATATAACATCAAATCAGTATTATTTTGCGAACCAAACGACAGTCTTGAATTCAAATTTGAGTAACAGACAAGTTAAGGACGAGTTGAGCATGATTGGCGGCATTTAAGAAGATGAAATTTACAGAATGGAGATGAGTTAGCTAAAGATTGGCAGTGGGATGATGTGTCTGGATATTTCGGCAAAATGCTGCAGGTGAAAGCGGGCGTATGAAAAGTGAAATGTGTTTAAAAGACAGCGGCTAATAAATGGTTATAAGTTGGCTTAGTTGTTGACCGACCAAGAGGGGTAGGTGGGCGGAACAGTAAAGTGCAGAACAGGCGTTAATACATTAAGAAGCCGCGGGCTGGATGTTAGAAGCAGATGATACTTAAGAAGGAGGAATGTGGCTTGAAAGTGTGGGTTAGTATAGTAACAGATTTCTGCCCAAAATTATCTTAAATTCAAGCCCAAGTCAAGTCAAACTGACCAGTGGCTATTCATCTGGATTGCAATTGGTGCTGATAGCTAAATAATCAGACGAAATGAATGTAGTCCCTTTTATCTAAGTTGCACTGCATATAAAAAGGCAACTGTTTACTTATTAACATGCCTAGTTGAATTCAAGTGATGGACAGGTGAATTAAATGCAAAATCACTTGTTTTCGCAGATTTTTCTTTATTTAAGTTTTTACTGATTTAATTGTTTTACCTGAACTTAAAAAGTTGCATTTAACAACTATTTTTGATTTTTTGGCTTTTCTAGTTTATTAATTGCGAATTATAGTTTTAAATAAAAATTTTTAAATCAACTAAACATATATTTTTTTTTTATTTTTTCTCCATTTCAGGATATATTAGAAAGTTGTGAGACTGAAAATAAAAATTCTTTCTGTGCCATATTTAATAAAATAGTTTAATTATTAATCATTTTATATTGATTAAAAATTTGGTTAACAAACTTTTTCTTTAAACAATATTGGCAATTTTTATAGATCTTGCATGCAAATTAAAAAAAAAATAATATATTCAATTTTTTGAATTGCTCAAAATAAAATCAATTTTCAAAAATGGTACGTATAAATTTTTTTTTTTTTTGATTTTCATATAAATTTAAAATAAGTGTCTTAAAATTTAGTTTGAAAAAAAAAATTTATTTTAATTTCACAATTTTTTTATTTAACTCAACTAGTGGTTTTTAATTTAAATAAATAAAAAAATTCAAGGACATTTAAAACTTATCTCATTTATATATTTATTATAATTCTAAATTTATCAGTGATTAATTTTTTAAATTTTTGACATATCTTAAGTGAATATAAATAAGTGTAAAAAAAAATAATTAAACTATTAAACACAAAAATGTGCTAATTTGTTAAACATTTATAAAAAAAATTTGACAGTTAAAATAAAAAGTTAACAAAAACTTTAAAACTATCAATTTTAAAATATTTTTAATGTTTATTTTAGCACCAAAATAAAAATTTTTAACAAATTAAAATTTTTTAAATTATTTTATTTTAATTATTTTATTTTAAATATTTTTTTTTTTTTTAATCTCTTAAATTATAACAAAATTTTTCTTAAATTGATGTAAATTTAATTTAATAAATATATTTTTTTATAAAAAAAAAAAAAAAAAAAAAAAAAAAAAATAGTTTAATATAATTCACATATCTTTAAATCAATTTTTTTAAAATTAAAACTTTTAAAAAATTCAAAAGTATTTATCTTGATAAAATCAAAATCTATAAAATGATTTAAAATTTAAACAATTAAAAATAAAACTTTTAAAAATCGAATGATATACTTACGTTTAAGATTAAATAAAAAGATTTATTTTTAAAAACAATTGAATTTTTAACAACTTTATTTTTAAATATATTGAATTAAAAATAAAAAAAAACAATTTAAATTTTTGAAATGTTTAAAGTCATTTTATTTAAACAGTGTATTAATAGTAAATTCAATATTTGCATTAAGTGTAAAACTAAATATTTATAGTTATCTTTAATCTATAATTTTAAAAAATTGAATTAATTAAATTATTTAAAAAGTGTTAAAAAATTAAAAATTTATTTATTTTTTTTTAAATTAAATTTTTTTATTATTTAAAATAATTGTTTTTTATAATTTGTAACAATTTTTTTTTTTTAAATTTAATTTTTGAAAATATTACTATTATAAATATATTTTTTGTTTAAAATTAAACAAAAATTAATAATTAACCATTTAATTTAAATTAAATAGTATATATTAAAAAATATGTTCAAATTTATTAATGGTAATAATTAACTGCAAAATAAAAAAAATTAATCAAAGTTAAAACAAATATTCATTTTAAAAATGTTAAAAAGAATATTGAGCAATGTTTTAAGATATTGACATGATTAATAAGTGTGGTATTTAAAAGTGTTATTCAGGTCTTAAATAATTTTTTCAATGGCTAATAATTTTTTAAACTTTTAACCATACCCATTAGTTTTAAAGATTTTTGCTAAAAATCTTTTTGAAACAACTTATTCACAAACACTTGTTAACAGTTAAATTGACAACTTTTCCGACTTGATGCAACCTGATTAAATAAACAGAAAATTTCAAAAATATTAGGACTGCCAGATTTAACAAAGTGGATCACTATTTGACTAAAGTTTCCTTTCACTTTAATAACTTAAATTTACATTTTATCAAACTGGACATCCAAAAAAAATTTTTTTTTTATTAACCGGCAAACTAAACGCTTATCCAAAGCAACGCATCCTAATTAGTAGTTTTTGTATTTGATCTGTTTTTATATAATTTAGTTTCAAACACTGAGATATAAATAAACCAAATAAAAATTAAAGTTTGAATTTAAAAATGATAATAACAAATGAAATGCACAATTAATTTTTTACAATACTTTTAATTTTGACTTTTTTAACTTGTCATTTATACGTTTATATTAATTACGTTAACTATTTATTCAATTTAAATTATTCTAAATTAATTTATTCAATTTATTAGTATTTTTTAATTTTCATACTGCTACTTAAACTTTAATTTAATTAGTATCTTATTGTAATGTTATTAAATTAAATGATATTATAAAAAGGCTCTAAGTTAATTTTGAATTAAAATTAAAAAAAAATTATTTTATCTTTGTTGTTAATTTTGTGTAAACATATTTTTTTGTCAGATTTTTTACTACGCTTAATTTAAAAATAATTTTTTTTTAAACTGGAATTTCTTTTCTAAATCTTATGCTTATTTTGCATCTTTTTATAGCACTCAAATTTTGTTTACATATTTGAATACAAGCATTCAGGTTAAAATTAAATAAGTACATTTTCGTCAATTTGACCTGAACCTGGAGCTTTTCTAGTGAAAAAAGAATCTTGATTTAAAAGTGTTAAATTTAACTATTGAATAAAAATTTATCAATTTTGATTTTAATAATATTTTAAACATTATAAAGCAAGTTTGTCAGATGAAATCATCTTACACCGTTTGAAGTAAAAAAAGCATCGTAAAAATTGAAAAAAAAAAAAAAAAACGTAAAACACGAATAAAACTCAATGAATAAAATGCAAATTTTTCTCAGTTGGCTTTTAAGTAAAAAGTTGATCAGTAAAGGTTTAATAATTATTAATATTTTTGACTTATTCAATTTAAGCTTATTGAATCCACGATTGGTGGCCTATTTTTTAACATGATCAACATGATGTGCATGAATATAACTTATCATTTAATAGACGCATATTATCTAAGCATTGCGCTAACTATCAATCGGTTAAAAACTTTTTAAAATTTAAAATTAAATTATTGTTTTAGTTATTTGTTTTAATTTTTTTTATTTTAAATCCATTACAAAATTAAATAAAATGTTTTTTAAAAATTCCGGAACTTATTAACTATTATCTATGTTATGACAAAATAAATTTATACTTTTAATTTAAAAACATTTAAATAAATTAAAAATAAATACATAAATTTTGTTTTATGCTTCCGTTTTTAAATTTAGTTGTTATTTTTTTATTTATTAAACCTTGATTTTTAATATAAATATTTAATTACATTTTAAAGTTAACATTTTTTAAAATTTACTTCATATTTTTTTTTTTATATAATTTCTATAATTAATTTATTCTATATTATTTGCGTTACAAAATAAAAAAAAATAATTTGAACTTTACCTTTCACAAGAGTAATATTTATAAAAATATTAAAATATTAATATTATTTAAAAACAAACAATTTTTTTAATGATGAGAAATCAAATTAAAAAAAAAATGAATAAAAAATTAAAATAAATTTATTATATTTTAAAAATTATTAATTTTATTTTCAATATTTGAACAAGACAATATTTTTAAAAAATTTCAAAAATTGTGTCAAAATTAAATGTTGCAATTAATTTAATTTTAAAATTTAATAAAAATGTTAAATGAAATTAAACGTTTAAATTAATTATTATTTAGCTCATAACCTAATTCTAAGTTAAAAAAAATTTAAATTTAAGTTGTCAAATTTAAAAATTCGGCAGTTTATATTATACTGTATAGATTTGAAAAGATATAATCACAAACCGAAAAAATTGTGGTTTTAAAATCAAGATGATTAAACTAAGATGCAATGGATAAAAAAAATATAAAATGCTTTTGAAGAATCGAGTGTAATTGAGAACAAATAAATAGCATCATTTGTACATTTAAAAACCAAGCATTTAAAATATATGAAAGTTTAATAAATTTATCATATATAATATTTTTTATAAAAATGATAAATAAATAATAGTAAAAACTTTATTTTGCAATTTATTAAAAATGCAAAACTAAAAAAAAATTTACTTTTTTATAAAAGATTGTTATATTTTAATATTGTAATTAATCTACATGTGGTGCAAAGAAAAATTAAAAATAAAAATAAAAAAAAGGTGATGTGAGATTTCTTATGCAAGATTAACTTACGAATATTTCCGATTCTAAAAATAAGACGCATTTTAAAGTAAAGATGTTTTAGCAAATAAGAGAGAGAGAGAGAAAGAGAGAAACAGAAAAAAAAGAAAAAAAAAGAGAAAAAGAAAAAATAGAGGGGAAAAAAGTGAGCGAGAGAAAAAAAGATATTTACTTTTAAAAAAAAAATTTAAAGAATCAAATATAAAATAAACAGGTGTTTATAAGAAATAATTATATTTTATTCATTCTTTTTTAATCCGGTAACGATCATTGTATTGTTTATTTAATCAAATTTTTATTCATTTGACCTAAACAAAAAGTAAAACTGTATAAAATTTCATTTTTAAAATGCTTTGATTGAAAACATCTTAATGAAAAATGACAATTAACAATCATTTGTAAACTTTTGTAATAAAGCTTTTAAATTAAATAAAAAACTATCCAAAAGCCTAATTACATAAAAGAATATTTAAAACTAGCTTAAATAAATTTCATATGTTTTAACTTGTGAATGTAGTTTTAAAAACTACATTTTTTTTTTTTATTTTAACTCATTTTCAAGTTATCAGTTTATTTAAAATGTGATCTGTTAGCTTGTTTTGTATCATCATTGTTTTAAATTTTCTCTAAAAAATTCATCATTTGAGAGTTTTTGAACTTTTCACTTACTACCAATTTAAAAAGCTTAATAAATTTTATCCGACTTTGAGAGCGCGTTATACATTCCGAAATCTGTAATTAGGCCATTTACAGTCCCGTTGATATTCAACTGATGAGCTTTTGTTAGGATTTAATTATACTTTTTTCCTACTTTTTTTTACACAATTAATTTTTTAACAATTAGTGTTCAACAGGTAAAAAAGAATTTTAACTTAAAAATTTAAACATTTAAATGAAATTTAAATTATTAACAGTGTAGTAAAAAAAAAAAGTAGTATAGAGAGTTATTTGAATGAATCAAAATAAATGTAAAAATTTGTTAAAATCTACCAATAACAAATGATTAAATAAAATGTTGATCAAGTAAATATATAATTTAATGTTTAATCAGTTTATCTAATAAGATTAAAATAGATCTGACTTAAACTAACAGTTCAAAATTGATTGGATACTTTACTATAAAACAAATGCCAAATTTACAGTTATTTAATAAATTTATTTTTTAAAACATCAATTGCACCATCTTGGCCAAATCGTGCAAGTAATAGCAAGCATACTTATTCTTGTTCTATGAAATCAAATAAAAATTTTTGAATGCCGAGATGTCTAAGAAAAACAAATAAAAGGCGCCATTTTTAGATTGAATAAGTTTACTTTGAAAATAGAACAACATGTCACGATTTTTATTATTTAATTTTTCTTTTTCTTCACATTTTATTTGATTTTTCTAATTCACTAAAAATAACCAAATTAAACGCATCTTCAAATCAATTACTGAATTAAGAGCAAAATTAGCATGGAAGAATATGGGAACTAATGGAGTAACATTGAATTTGAAATTATTATCAAAAGATCATGCAAATTAGGTCAGAAACTAATTATTTTTAAAATTAAAAAAATCAACAGTCAATAAGGATATAATTCGATGAGAAATTTCAATTAATTAAACTTTTCATGAAAAAGTGAAAAATTTTAATGAATGATTTACAAAATTTAACAAGGTCAAAAAAATACTTTAAGGTGGTTTACATTAAAGATGCAAAGGAAAATAACTGCATAATCAAATCAAAATGTCAAAATTAATTATGAAAAAAAAAATTCATCTGTATTTATGTCATGCTTTAAGGTTTTCTTATCTTGAATAAGAATATGGATTCTTATGTACATTTTAAGAAAAAAAATCAACAAAAAAGATAAAAAATGGCATAACAAGCAAAACAAGTAAAAACAACAAAATGTGAAAACAAAAATAAGTTCAATGTATATGATAAATTTAACTGCTAAATTAAGAAAAACTTGCCATAAAGATAGTAATAGTAGTAAAAAACTTTACAAACGAAGCAAATAAAAAAAAAAAATAAGAAAAACAAGAGTTGAAAAAGTAAAATAATAAATTGAATAACTTCATCTCACGAACACTATTTTATTTGCTTTCTATTTTTTTTTCAATAATTATTTATTTTTTTTTTGTCCTTTTTTTTTAATTTTTTTTTGCCAGTTTCTTTTGTTTCACTTTTATTCTCGTTTTGACATTATGATGTTATTTTATCAATTTAATATACTTTTTTCTATAAAAGTATGTTTTCTAATAAGCACATTGTTCTCTTATTGTTTGCGACTAGTTTAAAAATGATTAGTAGGACCTGTTCTGTTTAATATGATACGTGCTTTGTACTTGGATTAAATTTCTTGAGTACTTGTAGTAATAAAACTATTAAATCGGGTAAACATGACCCCAAACTGCAAAGATGAAAACTTGTCTCAATAAAGATAAATTATTCAAATTACAATTAACAAATCACTTTTCCTAAACTTATTTAGTAGTGATTTAACGATTTGAAAAAAAAACTGAAATCTGAAATTTAAAATAAAAAAATCAAATTAGCTTTTTTATCACATCATGTTTGCCAACTGCAAATTAATTTCTATTTTTCATTTACTTATTACGTATTTTAGTTAAATCATATTTTAATTGTTAATCTTATTAAAGATAATTTTGTATTTTAAGACAATTTTTTTTTAAAACAATGTTTGCAAATTATATTTTACAAACATTACAAATAAATAATTTGTTTATTAAAGGCTTGCGTTGAATTCAAATTCTAATTAAAATTTTTAAATAAAAAAACAATTTGTTTTTATTAGCTTTAAAATTTCTAAATTTTGATGAATTTTTAATGAATTATTCAAATAGAAGACTTTATAAAAATAGTTGATTGTTAATAAAATCATATTAATTTAATTATACAATACAAAAAAGAGTTTATTTTAAATATATTTTTTTAATTTATCCTTTACATTTTATTATCAAATAACTAAATAACTACAAAATTAAAAATTAATTTAAATTTTTTATTACACATTTATAATTTTAATAAAAATTTAAAGAAATTTATTTTAAACTTTTAATCAATTTTTTTTTTGCTATTTTATTAACTAAATATAAAATTTTTTATTTATAGAATTTTTTTTGGATATTGGTATTTGTGATCACAACTGTTTTTGCAGAAACAGCTAAAAACGATTCATTAGCAGTGATTACATCTCCAAAAAAAGATGCTGTTGCTGCCGTTAGTGAAGTTCTTGAAACATCTGATTCTAAACCAGAAGCTTTTCTAGTTCATTTAAAACCTAAAAATATAGAAAAAAATCAAGAAGAATCTAAAGAAAATAAAAATAAATATTTATTACTTTTAAGATTACCTGAAGATCATGCAGCTTCTGAAAGTTCTTCAGAAGAACAACAAAGAACTGTTGATGATTATGCCGTTGGAGAAGATCAACAAGTTGATCAACAACAAAATAATAATGGATTTGCTGATGCAATTCAAGTACAAGACATGGGAGATGACAATGTTTCTCAAGAACAAGAACCACAGCAATTAGATAATAATGGTCAATTAAATCAAAACCAAGATGATCAAGGTTTTGATGACATTCAACAATTTGCTAGATCTAAAATACAACAAAATTCTTTTGGATTAAGAAATACAGCGAAAAATCAAAAAACTGAACAAGTTGATGCTTCACAAGAAAATATTGACTCTGTAGAACAACAAAATGCAAACACTCAAAAAGATCAAGCTACTTTTGGAAATCAAGAAAATACACAAGATTTTGATGACCAAATAGATGTTAGAAATCAGCAATATACAGTTAAAGGAAAATCTCAATTTAATAGAGCACCAACAAGTTATATTGCTCCTACATCATTGGGAGTAAAAGGCGGAAAACGTTTAGGTAAAAAAACTGTTAATTATCAAACTAAAATAAATCATCAAGTAAAACAAGATACACAATCACAAAATCAACAACAATCAAATTCAAATAGCGATTGGTTTGATAATACTCAAGAACAAGCTGACAATTACGAACAAAAAAATAATGAAAATGGTCCAACTGAAGATGTCTATACTAATCCACAAAATTTCGGATTTTCACAAGTTAAACAACAAAGTCAACGAGAACCTAGAGAACAAGATGTAAATTCACAAATTGATAATAATCAAGAAGAACAAGGAATTTCACAAAATGAGCAAAACAATTTAAATGATAATTCTTTTTCAACTTTTGATCAAGTAGATGTTACTCCGGCAACTGAAATTAAGACAGATATACAGCAACAAGATCAACTTTCAATAGAACAAGATGATTTTAGTAACCCTCAACAAGAACAAACATATACAAATCCAGAACCAGAACAAGAACAAAAAACTGAACAACCAGCATCTCAAGATCAAGAAAAAAAAGTTCCAGTTTTAGTTATTTCTTTACCAGAACAGCAAAAAGAAAAAGAAATTGAAAAAGATTTTCAACCTCAAACTATTACTCAGAATCAATCAAATTCAATAAAAGGTGGAAACCAAGTCAAATCGGAACCAAAATCTACTAGGTTTAGCGGCAAAACCTCAAGAAACAAAACAAAATCTAAAAAAAATAAACTAACAAAAATCCCAGGGCAATTTGCACGTGGATCAATAAAAGGAGAAGCAGAACCTCAAAAAAAAATTGTACAACAGGATCAAAAAGGACAATTTAATCACGGAATCAAAGGAGCACCAAAAATAAATTCTGTTAAAGGATCTACAAAAACATTTAATCCTAGACCAGCCACAAAGGGTTTGAAAGGACAAATTTCACGTCCAGTAACTAAAGAAAATGAAGTAATTCCGAAATCCCCTATTGAGTCTGTTAAAGGAAGAGTCATTCCTCAACCAGTTGCACCATCAAGTGGATTAAAATCGGTACCTTCTCCAATAAAAAGACCAAGTCCAGCAAGCTTTGTAACAAAATCTGCTTTACCGACTAAAATTGGTAAACCAGCTACTTATCAAACTTTTGTTATGGGATCAGCTGCTTTATCTAAAACTAATTTAAGTGGAAAAACAAATGAATCCAGTAAAGGAATTAAATCACCAGTTGTCCAACAAAGAGAAAATGAACCAGAAAGAAATATAAAAAAAACACAAAAAACGAAAATTAATGTAAAAGGAAAACTAAATTTAAGTAAACCAGTTCAACAAATTGAACAATCTTACAAAGAACAACAACAAAGTTTTGAACCAGATAATTTTAATCCACAGCAAAATAAAAAACCAATAAATGAACCAGTTCAACAAAGTTTTGAACCTATTCAACAAAATTTTGAACCTCAACAAGTTCAAAATTTTGAGCAACAACAAATTAATGATCCTGTTCAACAGCCACAAATTTCTGAGCCAGTTCAGCAACAACAAATTGTTGAACCTATTCAACAGCCACAAATTACGGAACCAATTCAGCAACAACAAATTGCTGAGCCAATCCAACAACCACAAATTACTGAACCTGTACAACAGCAACAACTTGCTGAACCAATTCAACAACAACAAATTGTTGAACCTATCCAACAACAAATTGCCGAGCCAATTCAGCAACAAATTGCTGAGCCAGTACAACAACAAAGAATCGAGCCAATCCAACAACCTCTTGAACCATTACAACCCCAAAGAGTTGAACCTTTGCAACAAAACATTGAATTAGAACAACCACAAAAAATTGAACCAGTACAACAACCATTAAAATACGAACCAATACAACAACCAAGATTCGAACAAGAACAGCAACATAGAGTAGAGCCTATTCAACAAGCACTTCAATTTCAAGAACCTGATCCTTACGGTGCTACAAAAGGCGGAAAATCTAATTTTATTCAACCTAAACAACAACACTTTGTGCCACAGCAATTTGATGCGGATATTAAAGGAGCAAGACCAAGACCAGTTGATGGTTTACAACAATTTGATCAATCCAGTGCTGGTGTTAAAGGATCTAGATCTAACTTTGATCAAATACGTAATTACGCTCAACAACAGGAAAATATAAATTTTGATTTATCCCGTAATGTAGCTCCTATTCCTCAATTTAACAGTGATGTTAAAGGTCGAATCAATCAAGTACAATCAAATGATGGAATCAAATCTACAAAACAGCCTACAGCTTTTAATGGAGCTGTCAAGGAAAACCAGCCTCGACCATCTAATTTTAATAATTATCCAGTAAAAGGTGGATTTAATTCTTTTAATAACTTTAATGAAAATATTTCCAACAACCAAGGATATCAGCAAAATATTCGTCCAATCGAGCCGAATGGAATTAAAAATGTTCCAAATAACAAACCACAAAATAACGCTCAATTGAGTAATAATTATAACAATAATAATTTTAATGAAAATTTTAATAATAACTTTAACAACAATTTTAATAATGGAAATTTTAATGGAAACGGTTATAATAACAACGTTCCTGAAGCAATTGCTTACTCAAGAAGAGAACCAGTTAAACCAAGACCGTTTCCTCCATCGCCAGCAAATGTAGCAAAACAATATGGTGGAAATAATGCCGGACCATCAAAAATTGTTCAGCAACCAAGAAGACCACAGTTTGATGATGACATACAAGAACTTGTACCGATTGTAGGAAATGTAAATAATTATAACCAACAAAATTCAAATCAATTATTTAATAATCAAGGGCCTATTCAACAGCAACAAAATTATAATCAAATAAGACCACAACAACCTTTTAATGAAGAAAAAAATATTGCAAATTTTAATCAACAAATTATACAGCAACAATATAGTCATCAACGTCCTCAAATTCAACCTTTGCCATATCAACAACCAGATCAGCAACCATTTAGACCAATAATACCACAGCAAAGACCTGTTATTCAACAACAAAATTATAATAGGAATAACTTAAATAATAGACCAATTCAAAAACAATACAAAGAACAACCTAAATTGTTTCCAGTTCAACAACAGCAACAACAAATTCATTTTAATGTCCCAACATTAAACAGCAATTACAATGTTGCTAATCATCAGTTTGGCAATGGTCAAATACAACAAACTTATTTTAATCCACAAACTAGTAGCGCTACAAATAATTATAATTATGCATTACAATCAGCGGACAAACCTTTTAATAAAAAATTAGTTCTTTTATTATTTAATAGAGGTGAAATTGAGAAAAATAAAAAATTGGTTAGGCCGGAAATTATTTCTAACAATTTAGCACAAAATTTTTACAAATCATCCAAAGCATAAATAAACACAAAAATCCATTTTCATATAATCACACAATTTCTTTATTTTAAATTATATCAAATCTTAATCACTTATTTGTATATTTAAGTTATTCATTTTAACAAATAAACTAAAAATGTCATTAAAAATACCACAAAGATAAAAAAAAATACTAAACATATAGTTCACTCACTTTTGTATAATTATACTAATGCATTGAAACTTCCTTAAGTGAGATACTAAACTAGTTAGCTATAAATTTAAAATAGTTATTGGTATAATGCCAAACTATATTTATTTCATTTATACGACAATTCAAAAAAATTATATATAATCATTCAAACTTTTGTGAAATTATATTTTACTTAAATATTTTTAGTTTAAATAATTTCTTTAAATAGTTTGTGTTTACTTTTTCTGTAGATTTTATTCTTATTTAATTTATCATTTTTAATTGTATTCAAATTAAAAATAAATTATGAAATGATACATTTTTTAGTAAAATTGGTACATTTTAGTGTAAAATTGTCAATGAAGCGCAAAAATTACACATTTTTTATTAAATTCTATTTCCTCTAATCGTTTGAATAAATTAGTTGTTTATGAACATAAATTGTTATTATTTTTGACTAAAAAAAGTAAAAAAAAAATTAGTATAAATCAAAGTACTTAAAAATGTCACACTTTTAATTACTTGCTAATATGAAAATTATTTTTATTCTAATATAAAAATTTAAATAAAAAAAAATGTTGAAGCTAGATTAGTTTGAATTTTTATTTAACCTTTATTTAATTAAAGTTGGTTTTACATTTATTGTTGAATTTAAAAATTTTATATTAATTTAATCAAAAAATTTAGCTTACAAAGTGAGTGTTTGTGATTGAAATTTAATATAATGTTAAAATTTTTTTAAAAGATAAGCCATTTAAAAACAATAGTTAACACATCTGTCAACTATTATTAACTAACGCACGAATTCTTACCCGGAAGTATATGCAAATAAGAAATATGAACACAATAGACAATTTAAATTTTAAAAAACGTTATTAAAAATACCAAATATCTTATTGCTTTTTTAACTATAATTTTCTTTTGTTTTAATAAATTATACTTCAAGTTCGCTCTAAATCTTAGCTTAACTAAATTTAATAATACTTTATTAAAATTAACTTAATAATTACTCTTCTTTATTTACTTTTTTTTAAAAAAAAAAAAAAAAAATAGTAATTATAAATAAAGTTTATACATTCAAAAATTATAATTTAACTTAAAAATAAAAATTATAATTATTAAAAAATAAACTTTAATATTTCTATTTTATTTAGATAAATAATTAATTTTTTTTTTTTTTAAATAAAATTTATTTTATTTTAAAAAAAAAGGTGATGAAGTGTAAATTTTGATACATTTGAAAATAAATTTAAAGCAAAAAGAACACAATAAAGTTATTAAAAATTTTTATTTTTGATAAAGTATTAAATTTTACTTTAAGATGAATATTTCTAAGTTCAAGATTATATGTTTAATTGTAATAAATTGCATTAATTTCTATTTAATTTAAATTCGAATTAAATTCAAAGGTTAACTTTTAAAAGTTCATAAAAAATTACCTGCCATTTACAAATAATACTATTGCGTAAAGGTATTTGCCAGTGAGTCAAGGATGATTTTTAAAATGAACACAATAGATTACGATTGATTGTAAATAGTTTGTAAATAAATTTTGATTTGCAGGCGTATTTAAAAAAAATGAAAGTATCAAGAAAAACATTTGACATTATCCGGAAGGTAAGCGTTTTGCTTATTTGTAATTTTCTTGTTTTTATTTTTTCATTATTTTTTAGTCGTTTCTTTTGACTTGTTTCGTGCGATTGGGCGGTAAAAACTAGCTAAGACGCTGAAATGGTCAAATTAAATTGTACAAAACCTTGCTTTACAATTGAGTTTGGAACGGGCCCATCATAACAATTTAGTTTTGTTAAATTACGATTGGAATTAGTATCCACCTTAACCATCAAACAGTTTACTTTGAATTTTTATACTTTTTTTCAATTTCATTTGCAATTAATTATTTGAACTGTGCTTATGTCTTGTATTAAAAAAAAAAACAGTTTGTGATCTATGTAATTTATTAAACATTGTTAATTCACTTGTGAAACTACAAATTATTGTTCAAATTTTAGTCAATCATGAAATTTAAACGAAATTTTATTTTTAATTTTGATCAAAATGTAATTGAAAACATTCGACAAAGATTTTTACAAGAATATAAATTAAATTTTGATTTGTTTGATGAACATGACGCTCAGCTTATAGCCACTGATGATTATTGGATTGAACGATTTTTAAATGCTCACAATGGTAAAGTATTTTACAATTGCTTTAAGTTTAATTAATTTTTTTAGTTCCTTATTTTTTAAATTTTAAATTAAAAAATTATTACTTTTTAAACATTATATACTTATTTTAATTTTATAATTGATTAGTCATTTCTAATTAATTCTTTATTGTTTCTTTTTATTAAACTTTTATTTTAAACAACTTACATTTGTTAAATTAATTTTTAAAATTATTTAAATAAATTGTTGATTTTTATATATTTTTTTCTGCAGGCATTGAAGAAGCAGCATTTAATAATTTATTAGATACATTTAAGTAAGTTGTTCCACTTTTAATTTTATTTTCAATTTTTTTTTCTCACCTTGAGACTATTCTATTTAATCTACTATAATGTCTTAAAAAATAATAAGTTAATTAAAATTGACATATAGATAATTGTTTGAACTTTTGCCGTTCAATTAGTTGATGTAGACACTTGAAATAAAAAAAGTGTAATTCATTGCTGCCCTTAATATCATTTTCCTTCTTAATTTAAACTAACCTTTAAAGTAGATGCTAAAGTTTATTAAAAATTTTAACAAAGTTCAAATGTGATGTGATTAAAATTATCTTTTTGTATGCTGACGTGTTTCTTTATAAATTAACTATTTATTTAATTTTATTTAAATAAATAATTGTTTTAAAAAAAATTCTTTTATAATATTATATATATTTATCAATGTACAAAAAATCAATAGTTTAAATCATAATTTTATATGTTGCAATATTTTTTTTAATATAGGTGGTACAAAGCTAATGATTTTCATAATTTAGACAGTAATTATTTTCCACAAGAGTTTTTTAAAGCAGGAGCTTTTTTTACTTATGAACCAGATCGTGATGGATATTTAACTCTTCATTTTCGTTTAAAATATTTAAGAAAAATTAAAGAAATGAAACAAACGATGGAATATTTTGGAGCTTATTGTATTTATAAAGCTGATAGAATAGCAAATGGAAACGGATGGGTGTTTGTAGTTGATTTTGCTGAAACTGGTTATGCGAATGCTGACTTTGATATGGTTAAATTTATAATTTATATTTTAAAAACACATTTTCCGACGGGATTATCTTATATTTTAATTGTAGATTTACCATGGGTTTTAAGAACATTTTGGTCTATGATTCGACAATGGATTCCTGCAGATAAAAGAGATTTAGTTAAATTAACCACACGAAAAGATATTGGAGATTATATAATAAAAATTAATTTACCTTCGTATCTTAATGGCACATGTACATTGCCTTATAGAGGAGATAAAATTGTACCTAAAGGAAGTCCAACAATTTATGAATATGCATCAATTTCTTTAAATTATAATGAACAAATATGTAAAAAAATTTTAGATGCTTATGATCCCATTCTAAAAGAATTAGAATCAAATTAAGAATTTATCTTTAAAACTTTTTTATAAATATTTTTAAATAAAATATATTTAAAATATAATTAAAATTATTGATTTATTTCATAAAGTTTCAATAAAATAAATTCATAATAATTTTTTTATTTATTATAACAAAAGCAATCAATGTCGATATTTGCTTTAACAAAGTATAAATCATCATGAAATTGAATTAAATGGTGCTAATAATTTTTTATAACAGTCATATGTTTTTGAAGCTTGATTCATTGGCTTGTTATATCAACATATTTAAGTTTTAATAAACTGTTGAAATATAATTTGAAAATTTATATTTAAATTTAATACATATAACAAATTAATCATAAAAATTATTAGCCAGCTTAATTATCATGTGAAAAATAATCTTAGAATTCATACTAACTATTCTAGGTAAGTTAAAAAAATATTACTAAAAACTTGTTTTTTATTTGTTTGGAGGAAATTAAATATAAATTAATAAAAGCAATTATTAATTTAAATTCAAATACAAAAAAATTAAAAATGTTCAAAAAACATATTAGATGGCGTTTTATAACTAAAAGGCTATATAAACAACGTACAACACTTTCCTTCATTTTGTTTTTAAATAAACGCTTCTTTTCTTCAATGATACACAATTAAATTCAGATGTGTTTAATTATCTAAATTATTAATTTAATATCTAATTATTTATTTTAAGGTAAATAAAACGTAACAAAAACGTTTGCGCAAAATATTGTCTCCAAGTAGTGGATTTAAATTGAAAATCAAATTATACTATTGCAGTTTGTTTACATAAACTTGCAAAATTATTCATTTTTTATTGTTTGGAACAGATTAAGCCAAATTAGTAGAAAATTAAATATTAGGTAAATATTCTATTTCGATTAAATAATACTTAGTTTTAGATTTTAATTTATAATTTTTCAAATTTCGCTATAGAACATGGCCGAAGATTTTGATGTAGAAGCAATGCTGGAGGCTCCTTATAATGCCCCTTTAAATGGCAATTCAAATTATAATAAAATGAAAAATGAATCGGATAGGTAACTATTGTATTACTAATTATTTATTTTACATTAAATTAAATTAATTAAATTATTTAGAAAAACGGTAAGGAGTAGATCAAGAAGTAAGGAAAAAAGCAGATCTAGACGTAGGAGCAGGTCTAGAGATCACAAAAGAACAGAAAGTAATGGAAGAGATAGAAAAAGACAGCGTAGTTCGGATAGAAGGCGAAGTAGATCGCGAGATCGTAAAAGAAGATCTAAAAGTCGTGAAAGAAAATCAAGAAGATCAAGGTCAAGATCTCGAGATAGACGTAGAAGGCCTTCACCTAGAAATTACGATAAGTAAGTTAAAATAATATAAATAAATAATTTAAATTGAATCAATAATAAAACGGCATTCATTGTAGATATGAAGAAAGAAATTTTTCCCGAAGGCATTATAAAGATGATCATTCACCTATCAAAAGATCGCCACCAAAAGAGGAAAGAATTTTAGAAGAAGCTGATCAAAGAACAGTATTTTGTATGCAATTGGCTGCAAGAGTAAGACCAAGAGATTTAGAAGAATTTTTTTCAACTTGTGGCAAAGTGCGAGAAGTTAGATTAATTATGGATAATAAGACAAGGCGACACAAAGGTATCGCTTATATAGAGTTCAGAGAATCTTCTTCAGTTAACTTAGCTCTAGGTTTAAATGGACACAAACTTTGTGGTTATCCTGTTATGATACAACCGACACAAGCAGAAAAAAATCGCCTGGCTGCATCTTCATCAATTTCGAACTCAGCCTATTTGGCAGCACAAAAAAAGATAACATCCGGTCCAATGCGACTGTATGTGGGTTCGTTGCATTTTAACATAACCGAAGACATGCTCAAAGGTATTTTCGAACCATTTGGATCGATTCAAAAAATAGAATTAATGCGTGATCCGGAAACACTTAGATCTAAGGGTTATGGTTTCGTAACATTTTACGAGCCAGAAGACGCTAAGAAAGCGTTAGAACAATTGAATGGATTTGAGTTAGCTGGACGTCCAATGAAAGTGAACCACGTGACGGAAAGAGCATCTGACAATCCTATTATTTTAGGTCAAACGACTTTGGACTCTGACGAACTGGACCGGACCGGCATAGACCTGGGAACCACCGGCCGATTACAGCTGATGGCTAAACTAGCTGAAGGAACTGGCATTGAACTGCCACAAGCTGCTGTTAACGCACTCAACCACTATTCTTCATCGGCAATACCGGCTGTAAACAGTGGCAGTCTGGTAGCCAAAGGTCATATTGATACTGTGGAAAGCATAGAAACTCAATGCTTTCTGTTGACTAACATGTTTGATCCATCCACAGAAGAAGGCGCCAATTGGGTGGAGGAGATCAAGTCGGATGTAATAGAAGAGTGTCGCAATCATGGCGGTGCATTACACGTGTTTGTCGACCCAAACTCTCAGGGAAACGTTTATATCAAAGCGGCTTCGGTAACTACGGCCACTAATTGTGTGTCTGCCTTGCATGGACGATGGTTTTCTGGAAGACTTGTCACTGCCGCTTATGTACCAACTCTTAATTATCATCAACTGTTTCCCGACTCCATCGCATCCAGCACTCCGCTCTAAATTCGTAATAATTGAAGTTAATAACTGAAGTTTGCTTTTCAAGTCTAGCTCATTCTTCTAGGCAGCAAAATCTAATTTAGCAAATTTAATAATGATTTTTTCTTTCAATATGTAGATTCATGCAATTAAGAGATGGAAATTTACACTAATTCTATAACAACATGACAAACAATTTCATTTTAAAGTATTTTTATAACAATAATTTCTCATAAACATGATACCATGTTTTCATAAGTTAATTTTTTTTAATGATCTAAAATATAAACTTGTTTTGTAAATATTTTTTCTTTAGAAACAGTTGGTCATCTTTTAATCCTTAATTCTTTTTTATAATTTTAGGTATGAAAATTTAAGTGGATGAAACACTTTGATTTTTTGTGAACTAAATTATGAATTAAAAAAAAATAGTTGTAAAATTATTTGCTAATATTTCACATCCAGCATATATTGTCTGTCAATATGTGTATTTATATATATATATATATTTTATTGTAAAAAATTATCATTATTTTAACGTTTGTTTCCTAACAAATTTAGATTGTACGGGCTTGGTAAAGCTTTATAAAGTAGTGTTTGCCCAAAGCTGGCCATTAGATGAATAAGTATTGTTAAAATTAATTTAATTGCTCAAGCTTGATTTTATTTTGATTTCAACTAATTTTATTGAAAGGTTTTCAGTGTTTGAAAGGTTAATGAATGTTTTAATGGAATGGCATCTATCTGCTTTTCACTTCTGGACGTGTTTCGAGGTATTTTTCTTTATTTAATCTGTTCTAGAATTTATTTTATTTTAGATAAGATTTTCACTTTTTAGAAATACGGCCCGTTTCCTATTAAATACGTTTTTGCTTCAGCACTTTTTCGACGGTTTTTTAAAATTAAAATTTCTGATTGGTTCAAAACCAACACTATTTTAAATTGACTTTCAGCATTTCTTTTATTTCTGATTTTCAAAAATATTTTTCTGTTTAAAACAATGATTTTAGAGCTATTCAAACTAATTTTGGCATTCTAGGTGGTAATTGAATACTTTCTTCAATTCGACGAATTAGTAAGGGTTGTCTTAAAAAGCCAGATTGAAAAAATAAGCCAGGATTTGAAATAGAATTTAGCGATTTAATAAAATTATATTGTTATATAATGTTTGCTATACTTGTTTTGGTTTGATCAATGCGTAGTTTTTTCAATCAACACTTGGATTTTATCGTTGATGAAAGGTGACGATTCTATTTGGTGATTTAAGATAATTTACGCATGAACAACTCGTTTTTATTTAAACATTGGTATTTGGTTTTTATTTCTTGTTAGTTAATTGCTGCAATTTATTGCCATCAATTTTCTATCAAGTAACTAGGTTTGGTTTAATTTGCATTTTTTTAATTGGCCATTTAAAGTTGAGTGATATTTAGTTTTTAATCTTTAATATTTTTCGTATTATTTCCTATCCATATAAAAACGTTTTAAAGTGTGTAAAGCGAAAATATTTACATAATAAATGCACAAACTGATACATAAACATATATAAGATGAACTGCATTAAATATTCCAGAGAATATAAAGATTTAATAATTATTTTTGCTTTTTCAGCGTCTTTATTTAGACTTAATCCACAGGTAAAATAACATCATTTAGTTGATTGTTTACACTTTTAGTATTTGCCTATGTATTGTATTAAGTAAGCAAGAGTTATATTTTAAATCAATAAGATTATTCAAATTGCGAAATCAACAACTAATTTGGCATACCATCAGTAACTTTAATATTAAAGATAATTTATTGCATAGCAAGCTAATTGTTTGTTTAAAAGTTGTTTAAGTCTTTAGTTTTATTTTAATCAAAATTAACTTTGTAAACGCTTGATTAAATTAAATTGAATTTCAGTCTATGTTAATTATTAAAATATAATTATTTCGAATGTACAAAATCGAATCTTAACATCTTTTGTAAAGACTTGGCAAAGAATCCGCAAAAACTTAGCAAGCACTTGACAAAACTAAGCTAAGTCTTAGCTAAATTTTAATCAATTCTGGTGGTCGACAAGACTAACTAAGCAAATCGACCTGATTCATAATTGTTATTGGTCATGTAAAGGAGGAGCGATTGGCAATTGTAAATCTGAAATTAAAAACATGCATATATCTGACGAAAAATTAGTTCAGACTGCATTAGTAGAAGATTGGTCTTTAGCAGTCATATGATTTGCATAGTGTTTGTCCTTCAAACGTTTGATTGACACAAGAACTCGTAAAATTGACAAGAAAGCCTAATCAATTCAAATCAATAGATAAGCCTTTGTTTGACGGGTTTTTGTTTTGCCTAATCTTATTCAAGCAAGACAAGCATCGCTTGTTTATACATTTGAGTTTTGTGTTTAGTTTTTGTATCTGGATTTTGTACTTGAAATATATTTTTTAATTTTATTTGGACCTTGTATCTAAATTTCGTGTTTTAATTGTAATTTTTTGGCTATTTTTATACGCATATTATATTAAGTCCAATTGTCCAGTATTCATGCCAGTAAACTAATGATAGATAAAATTTTAGTTGTTGTGCATTAGTTAAATTATCTTTACTGGATTATCTTAAATAGATTATTTTAAATGGATTATTCTGAATAGATCATCTCGCTTAGATAATCTTAAATTAATTATTTTGACTAAACTACTTAAATAAATTATCCTGAATTCATAATCATGTTCAGTTTTTGTCCCATCGAAAAAGGCAACTTCCGAATCACATGTGATCAACAAGTGTTTAGACAAGTGTTTAGCACACTTGAAATAATAGCTAATTAAATAAGTTTGCTTTCATTTGCCTACACTTGTTTTTCTTGTTTGCTGCAAATTTTTCTTTAGTTTTTCATTTTTTTTATTTTTTCTAGTTTGTTTTGTATTTTCATCTTTTTCATTTGATTTTTCCTTCTATTTCTAATATGTTTAGCGTCCATCTCATCTACATTTCGATGTATTTGTAATCTTATCTCGTTCCGGTTGTTTTTGATCAATCGTTTTTTTGTCGACATTTCGTCATACTTTTAAAATTGTCTCATTAAATTTGAACAAATCAACTTTAATTAAACACCAGCCTCTGTTGCAGATAAACATTGAAAGATATTTGTTTCACTTGTTCACTAATTCAAGTAGCCAAAAGCTTGTTTGTAAAAAACATTTATTTTTGTTTTTCTCTAGTTTTTCTTGTTCTGACTTGTTCAGACTTTTTAGACTTTTGTGGTTTTCGTGTTTGTTTTGAAAACATTCATTGTTTTAAACTTGCTTTTGTTTTAAAGTGGAAGTATTTTTGTAAATTTCATCTTTAATAATTCAAAAACATGCAAAGGGATTATACATTGGTTTTTGAACTGTTTATTTTATGACCAGTTTGTGACCAGTTTGTTTTGATAAACTTTTACAAATATTTGTTTGTTTTTATTTTATATTTTTGATTCCATTCAATTCTTTTAGTTTATTCAATTGTGCTTTCAGTTATTTTCAATTAGTGTTTGTGTCTCTGATCGCTATATTTGAATTAAAAATAACCAATGTTTTTAATATTGATTGCTTAATGAGTTCAACTTAAATTACAGTAACCATGCATAGCATAATCATGTTCAGTGCTTGCATCTGGATTGTATTACTGGCAAACGTAACTTTTGCCAGGTATTTTAGATTACAATTTTAAAAGTTTTTACTAATTTTTTTCTTTTTGAATTTAAGTTTGCCCATCGTTCTTTTACCCAAAATCTTTCGTCTAAATTCCTATAACCAATTGCAGATATTCTCTCAAAATACTAAAGGGCAAACAAATATTTTTCTGCAAATAAAAGATGCATCTATTGAAAGTGAATTGCATCACAGCGAAAGGATCAAACTTGAAAAAGGTTGGAATTGTTTTTTTTTGTTCTAAACAATTAAACCAACTTTCTTAAAAAAACAGAACAGTTTTACACTGTCAATGTACCGATTAACAGATACCCCATGTTTGGCAAGGTCATTGTGCAAATAACGGATCAAGATACAGGACATTTCCATCAAAGCGTGGTTAATGTTGAAAAAGCTAATGGAATTGCCATTATTCAAACTGACAAACCAATTTATACTCCAAATCAGGATATTAAAATTAGAATGTTACGCCTAGACAGTGATTTAAGACCAATCAAAGATGAATTCAAATTACAAATAATAGTAAGTTAAATTTAGAATAAATAATTTCTAAATGTCTAATTCTTAGAATCCGCAAAATATTATTATGGAAAATACACATTTTACAAAAAATGAGCAAAATTCTTATTTTCTGGATCACTCATTTATTGTTCCCCCTTCTCCTATTCTTGGGATTTGGAAAGCCGTGCTTCATCATGTAAGTTAATTAATCAAAAAATTCTACACTGATTTACATAATTAATGAATGTTTACAAATAGTCATCTGATCTTTCAGTTAATACTACATTTGAAATAAAAGAATACGTTTTGCCAACATTTTCAATTAAATTAAATGTGCCAAAATTAATATTAGAAAGCCATCCTTTTGTTCAAGGAAATTGCTCAGTTTTTTATGTCTACGGCAAACCTGTCAATGGATCCGTATCTTTCAAATTTGGTATCAAAGGTTTAAACAATAAAGTTGAATTTATAGGAAGAACTAATTTTAAAACGTTAGTCAATGGAGTAGCTTCATTCTCATTTGCTACTTCGGAACTTTATATTTTTTCAAAATCATTATTATTTAATAAAAATAATCGTTTTGCTGTTGAAGCTGAGGTATTTATTTTAATCTATTAATTTTAATTTAACACTTTATTTTTTTTTAATTTAGGTAAATGAATTAACAACCGGAACTAAAATTAAAAAACTTAACGATGAAACTATTTTATCAAATAAAGCTTTTAAATTATCATTTGAAAATTCCATTAATAGTTTTAAACCTCATTTTGAAAATGTTTTTAAAGTTAGTTTAACATTTAATTTTTAAAATTAATAATTTTAAAAAATTTTTTTTTTTTAAGGTAAAACTTTTATATATAAATGAAGAAATAGCTTCTTTTAAGCCTGTTGAGGTTAAAATTAAAGAATTAAATAAAAATTTTAATATTATTACTGATCAAGATGGATTTTTATCTATTCCATTTACCGTAGATGATACAATTGATAAAATTACCATTGAATTTACAACAGTCGATGTGTCTTTTTTTAGTTCTGAACAATTAACAGAAACTGTTTTTTTAAAAAAATTAAAAAGTTATACTGGAAATTATTTATATATTGATAATTTTGAAGATGAAAAAAATATTAATGATTATTATGAATCAAATATTTTAATTAAAGGACCTTCAAAAAATAAATTTTATATTATTTATTATGTAACATCAAATAATGGAAAAACAATTTTTTCAAAAAAATTGAAAAATTTTGAAAAAATTAAATTTAAAATTACTGAAAATTTTTATCCTGGATTTACAATTATTTGCATGGCATATCTTTTGGATATAAATTTATCGAATTTTACGCAAAACCATATTATAGCAGATTTCAAAAAGATTAAAGTTGTTGATAAAAAAAAAGATTGCGGTTTAAATGTTTCACTTTTTATAAATAAAAAGCTTTATAAAATTGATGGAAATAATAACTTTATATTTGAACCGGGTCAAACTGGAACTTTAGAATTTAAAAGTGAAAATGATAAAGAGATAAGTTTAATTGGTGTAGATGAAGCTGTTTATGCGTTAGCAAAAAATAATTTATTAACACACAAACAATTAGATAATGTTTATCGATTAAAATCAATTACATGTGGTCCCAATGGTGGATTAGATACAGATGATGTACTTTTAAATAGTGGATTCAAATTATTTTCATCAACCTCTAAAGATTTTAATGGATCTTTATGCAATAAAGATTCAATCATACAATCTGAAATTGAAAAAAAAAACTTTAAAAAAATTAAAAGAGAAGCTGCCGATAAATTATTGACTTTATTTAATGATGATGAAAATAATAATTTAAAACTGCAATTTAAATATATCGGAAGATTAAGGAGTTGTTGTAGAATAGGCATAATGATGATTGAAAAGCAAAAAATGAAAAATTGTTTTGATGGAATTCAAGTTATAAAAAATCATATCAAAAATGATACTCAATGTATTGAAGCATTTTATAATTGCTGTTTAGATAATGAAAAAAAAAATTCTTATTCTCATGAAAGAATCGGTAAATTTTATTGTTTTTTTATAATTATATATTTTTTAAATAAAATTTTATTTTTTAGCACCACTTGTTATTAAAGCATTTAGTGGCATAAATGAAGAAGCTAATGAATTTGTACACATTGCTTATGAAGAAGATTATGAAAAAAGTGCTAATGTAAGACAAGATTTTAGAGAAACTTGGTTATTTGATATAGTTCAAGTAAATAGTATTGGAAAAAATCTAACATTTAAACTTCCGGATTCTATAACAACGTATGCACTGTCTACTTTAGTTTTAAATAAAGAACAAGGAATTTGTATTTATCAAGACAAACCAATTCAAATAGTTACATTTAAGCCTCTCTTTATTCAAATCACTTTACCTTATAAAGCCATTCAAAATGAACAATTAGAAATGTTAATTACTGTATTTAATTACAATTCAAATTCCGTGGCAATGTTAATTTACTTTTATGGAATAGATGGAATTTGCTCTGAAGCTTCTCCTGGAGAAAAATCAGAACGTAAAAGGATTATAGTTAATGGCAATGCATCCCAAACAATTGGAATTCCACTTGTTCCTCTAAGAAGTGGAACATTTGTTTTAAATATAGTAGCAATTAGTACTTATGGAACAGATGTTGTTGTTAAAATACTTGAAGTTGCTTCACAAGGTTAGAATTATTAAATTTTAAAAAAATTAATTTTTAATTTTTTTTTTATTTAAAGGAATTTCTGTTGAAGATGATTATACATTTCAATTAGATCCAAAAAACAAACAAAAACGTAAAAAACGATTAATTTCTACAAATACATTTTTTGACAAAATAATTCCAGAGCAAAATTTACAATTAACTAAATTAAAATTATCACCTAATCAAAAATCACAAGTTATTGTTCCGAATTCAGAAGAATGCATTATATCCGCAATTGGTGATGAATTCGGATCAGTTTCTAGTTACACTTTTCCTGGTTTTGATGAAGAATCATCAAAACCATCTAAATTTAGTTTTGGTTTTAGTAATTCAAATAATAATCACAAATTAGATCATTTAATAAGAAAACCAAGGGGTTGCGGAGAACAAACAGCGTTTTATTATGCACCTACACTTTATACACTGAAATACCTTCAATATACAAAAAAATTAAATAATGACTTAAAAGATAAAGCTGTTAATTTTTTAAAAGCAGGTTTTAAAAGACAATTAATGTTTAGAAAAAATGATGGTAGTTTTTCAGCATTTCCAAATCGTAATTCTTCAATTTGGTTAACGGCATTTATAGCTAAACTTTTTTGTGTAAGTTCAGAATATATTGAAATAGACAATAGGATAATTAAATCAGCATTGATTTATTTATTTGAAAACCAAAATGTCAATGGATTTTGGGATGAATCTAATCCTGTTTTACATAAACAATTAATTGGAGGAGTACAAGGTCGAATGCAATTGACAGCTTTTGTTCTTTCTTCTTTAAGAATATGTAATAATATTGAAGAGATAGCTTTAGATATAAATCATCAGCTTATAGAAAAAATTAAAAGAGCTGAAAACTATTTAATATTTTATAAAAATGACATTTTAAATTCTAAAAACGCCTATAAACTAGCATTAATGTCATATAGTTTAATACATTCTTCTTCATTCAAAACTGTTGCTTTAAATTTAATTGAAAAACTTTACGAATTAGCTACTTTTGATGAAGACAAAAATATAATAAAATGGCAGGATGACTATCCTATAGAAGTGGCTTCTTATGTTTTGATTATACTGGCTAACTTAAAAAATGAAAAATTATTGTTAACTCAAAATAAAATTTCAAATCAACCACCTGTTATATTAAGTTTTAATAATAACAAAACCAATTTTTCAAAATTAGAAAGCAAGCAATTAATTAATTTATTGTCATCTAGTAATCAACAGTATTTCCATTTAGCTGATAAAATATTGATAAAAATTGATCCACAATCTTTAGTTAATTATTTAAATTCTCAAAAAACATTTACTGGAGGATTTGATTCGACTCAGGAAACAATTTTAGCTTTAAATTCATTGGCTGAATTTTATCGTGTACAAGTAAATACTGAACAGTTCAATATGAATTTAAATTGTAATATAACATCTTCAGGAAATAAATTTAAAAGAAGCATACAGTTTAATAATGAAAATGCTTTAGTAATGCAAATGATGCAACTTAAAAAACATCATATAAATGAATTTAATGATGAAGAATTATCTTTTTCAACAACTGGCAACGGTTTTGGAGTTGTAAGTGTAAAACTAAAATATAATGTAATTGCTCCAGAAAAATTATGTAAATTTGATTTAGATGTTGATTTAAGTGAATGGAGATATAACTTTGATGATGAAGAAGATTTTGATGATAAAAAAGGATCTAATAATTTAGATGATGAATTTTCAAAAGATTTACTTGAAGAACTCCAACTTTATGATTCAATAAAAAGAAAAAAAATTAAACGTGAAATAAATGAAAATTTAAATAAAAATATTAAAAATACACAAATAGAAAATTTTGAAAATGAATTTGACCGATTAACCTTATTGGATAATTTGAATGACTTAAAAGAAAAAATAGAAGAACATATAAATAATGACTTAAATTTTAAATTTAAAGAAGAAAAAAAAGATGGTAGAAGAGTAAAAAGATTTTCTTTATTAAATCCTATAAAAAGAAGAACAAATTTTGCAAAATTATCGTCATCAAGTCCAGATAATAAAAAAGTAAATATAAGTAATATTAAAATAAATACTGAACCCTTAGAGCATGTTAAATTTATAAAAGAAACATCGCCTACATTATTAGTTAATATGGAAGCTAATGAAGCAAGTAAAGCAATTTACAAGCTTAAAATTTGCACTCAATATATACCACGGTATGATTCTGAAATGGCCATATTAGAAATTGGGATTCTAACTGGTTTTTCAGTAGATAAAAAAGAGTTAGATAAACTTATATCAGCATTCCATGACAAAAACAGTAATTCAAAAACGAGTTTGAATTTAATTGCAAAATATGAACTGACTTCTAGATCTATAATTCTTTATCTTGATTATGTACCTTATGGCCGAAGATTTTGTTTTGATTTAAAACTAATACAAACAATGCATGTTTCTAATATTCAAAGTGGAGTAGTTAAAATATACGATTATTATAAAAAAGGTAAATTACATTGAAAATTATTATAAAAATTTAATTTTAAAATTGAATTTTTTTTTAGATGACTCATGTATTTCAATTTACTCACCAAATCGATTAGTTGAAAATTTGAATATAACATGTTCAAACAAAGCTTGCCATTGCGCTGTAAATCATAATTGTCCATTAGAATCTAGGATATTGGAAATTGGACAAATTGCAGAAGCTCGTCTAGATCGAGCTAAAGAAAAGTTTAAAAAATTAATTTGTAATAAAAAAATATTTTCTTATATATTTAAAGGCAAAGTAATAGGGAAAAAATTAATTAATGGTTTCTTTTTTTATCGAATTCAAGTAATTTATGTTTTAAAAGAAAAGAAGCCAATTGGTCATATTGTGATTTTAACAATTAACCAAGAATGCGAAGGAAAAATTGGATTAAACGTGAATTCAGATGAGCATTTGTTTTTTATAAATAGTACTGAAAATACATTAACCAACGAAGAAAAAGAAACTGAGCAATTAAAAAACTTTTTTATTAATCGCAATTCATCAATTTTAAATTTATCTGAAAATTTAATCAAAAGAGACTTTGAAAGAAAACTTATATCAAATATTGCAGATAATGTAAATCACCTGAAAATTAAATTTTTGTGGCAATGTTAATATTAAAATTTATTTATTTTTTTAATTTAAACTTTATTTAATTTGACTAGCTCGACTAATTTAATTAATAAACAGTTAAATAGATAATTTTTGTTTTTTTTGGTCAATTTGTTTTTTTAAATACATACTAAATATGATTCCAGTTAGAAAAATAAATCCAATATGAACATTTTGTTTAAACATATTTGCACAATGCTGGGTTTGCTTATTATCTAGATGATAGATTTGTTTGGATAATTTATAAGTAATTATAGCAAGAGCAGTATAATAAGGCCATGTTTGATCTGAAATAAATCCGGTAAGAGCAAAATTGGTAGACATTGCAAAAACAAAACCAGAAAGCCATTTTTTATACTGTTGTCCAAATCGGATGGTGGTGGACTTAAGGTGCAATTTTTGATCATCTTCAAAATCTTGATAAGCATAAATAGAGTCATAAATAACCGTCCAACAAATGCATCCAAAATATAGAGGAAGCACAATAGGCCAGCAAATTTGACCAGAATGTACAGCAGACCATCCCAGAATGGCCCCCCAGTTGAAAGTGAATCCCAAAAAAATTTGTGGCCAATAAGTGACTCTCTTCATAAGAGGATAAAGAGCAATTAAAGACAAGGAACTAGCTCCGTACAAAATTCTAAATGAAGAATATGGAGAGTTAATAAGACAGAAATATTAATTTGCTAGAAAAACTGTACGTTTTGACGTCGAAGGTAAGAAGAACATGTAACGCTAGAGAAAGACAAGTAGAAAGAACAATCCAGGCCTCGATGAGCGAGAGATCACCAGAAGCCAGAGGCCTGTCTTTGGTTCTTTCAACCTGGCTGTCAATATGTCTGTCCCACATGTCATTTACAATACAACCCGAAGATCGCATCATCAAAGCCCCAACAGTGAACAAGGCCATAGTATATAAATCTGGTATGTGACCAGCTGAGCCAGCCAAACTGATGCTCCAAAGACAAGGAAACAACAACAACATAGTTCCAGTGTTGCGGTCCAATCGGGTGAGTTTTATGTAAGAAAGAGCATCTTTTGAGAAAGACGTAGCCAACTTGTCTGACAATCTGAGACCTGCATGAAAGTGGCTGAAATTAGCAGGAGATTTGTTTACGGTGAGTTTGTTTGTGGTCCAATCGTGGTGGTAAAGAGCCACAGAAGTGGGTTTGAGCAGTTGAGCGTTGGTCAAGACACTTGTGAAAATCTTAGATGAGGAAAAGACGAATTTTGAATTGGCACAACCAACCAGACCGACTGACGGGTTACGGTTAAGGAGGCTTTTCAAAAGCACTCTATACATGTACATTTCGACCGACTAGAGCTGGCTTGTTTACATTTTAAAGATGCATCTTAAAAACACAATTTAAGAACACCTTGGGATGGTTGAATTGAAAGCCATCTAAATCACCGTGATGGCAATGAAATCTGCATTTTACATGGACGAGACACGTTTTTTGCGCATGTTTATTTTGGATTTCGGCGGCTCGAGACCGGCGTGTTCAAATGTTGCTCAGGTGTTCTCGTTAAATGTTTGGACAAAATGAACAAGAAGAAGAGCAAGGAGCACAATGGTAAGGAAAAGCAGTTGAACAGCTTATTTGTAGAAGAGAAGCCTCTGCAGATCAGCTTTAAGGACCAGCTGAAGAAGAAAGTCACTTATTTAAGATGTTCGTCTTTCAAGCATCCAAAGGCCAGTGCTGAACAAGAGGCTCAACTTGTCCAAACAATGGCCCAGCTGTTCTCCGCCAATTGTCCCGAGCAAGATACTAGTGATAAATGTGTAAAAAAGCTGTTCAAAAACGAAATCGTGTTCGGTTTCAACGAAGTGGTACGCAAACTAGATGGTGAGAGCCAATTGGCGGCCGTGCTTCTGGCGGATCCGTTCACAACTCATGTGCAGCAAATTCTTATTGAGTTGACCAGTTCTAAATACGTTCCGATTCTGCTGTTTACTAATATGTACGAACTAGAAAGAATGTTCAAAATTTCCAAAATAAGTTGTGTAGGTTTTTTGAAGTCAGTCCTGCATCCGTCTGCTTTACTGCACCAATTTCACAAACAGCTGATGGAAATTAATAAGGATTGGTCTGGACCTGTTGGTGGACATGTTACTCAATCTGCTAGTGGATCCGAAGCTGGAATTGATGGTGCAGTTAGTGCGAAACGTGTGACCGAACATGCCCAAGAATTTGATGGTGCCCTTCATACAAAATCCGTGATCGGACATGCCAAAGGATTGGACACTGCACATGGCACGAAATCTGTGACCGGAACTGCCATTGGATTGGCTGCTGTCTCCAGTGCTGACCAAACTGTCGCTGGGACTGCTACTCTTACTGAGGCACAATGGCGCGGCACCGAAACCACAGTTGAACAAAGAGTTAGTACTGACCAACAGCTGGACTCAGCGCATACTAAGGATGCAAAACTAATATGCACTGATTTGGCTTCAAGAAACAAGTTCAAACACAATCAACACCCTCCAGAACTGTTTTTCATTGAATATCGTGAAAGTGTTACTTATCGACCTAGTCTGTCTGAGGGTGGTTTGGGCAGCTATTTAAAGCTAAGTTCAGACAGGGACAACTATTTTCCAGCCAGGTTCACTTAAGAAAACACTTGTTCCCCAAACAGAACAGCTGCGACCAAACTAGAAGCAAAAGATGTCAAGATTGCAAAGTTTGAAACTTAATGAAGATGTTTGTTTGCAAACGGTTGCCAGGACGACCAAATTGAAGAAAAAAAAATCTGGTATTAATTTGCGTTTTAGAAATAAAGCAAGTTCTACAATTGAGCAATAGCTGAGTTGCGTCTGGTCCGGTGGAAGCACCAAACCCAATTAAATTGTTTGATTAGTTTAATTAGTAAATTAGTTAACTGATTGTCAGGTAAAGTGTGCTTAAACGCTGTCTGTAGTGTGAGTACGACTAAAGTCGATTAGCTCGATTTAAGTTGTTTTTAAATTGCTGCCAATTCTCGCAACTAGCAGCTTTTGCGAACTGCCAATTTTGCAAACTGGCCATTTGTGCAAGCCGTTTGCAATCACTTTCCAATCAGTTTCACATCAACTTTAATTCAGCTCGGATCAATTTGAAATTATCATTAACTTGGTTCCCGGATTGGTTTGGATCGGTTTAAGTCATTTTCAACCTTTCTCATCAGATTTCAAAGCCCAGTTCCGCATCTCGCTTTGTCTCCAAGGAAACATAGTCCAGAATTTTTGCATTTCTGAACGGATTTTCGCTTAATTTTTTTTTGGCTTTGGTGCAGTCCGAAAAGTGGTAAAAAATTTTTTACTTATTTTTCTCTTGTTTGCAAACATTTCATATCAAACTTAAAGCAACTTAAACCAAATAGTTGATGCCATTTAAAAAGAGGGCACACACACGCTGTTGGCCCCAACACAGATAATAGCTCTAAGGAGGAGAGAACAGTTTCAGTATTTGCGTTGAAAAGAACACATTTAGAGGAGCACATTTTGAAGAACACATTCTGAAGAACACATTCTGAAGAACGCATTCTAAAGAACACACTCTGAAGAACGCTTTCTGAAGAATACATTCTGAAGAACACATTTTTTTCAAGAGAAGCATTTTTAAGAAATACATTTTAAGAAATACATTTTTACAGCGTAATTTGAAGGCCATTTGCATAGAAAGCAGCATTGAAAGACAGTTGAAGGACAAAGCTAACTTGTGGCCAATTTTAAAAGAATTTATCTTTACAATTATCTAGAAATACTTATCTACAAGCAAGTAATCTAGAAATAAGTCTAGAAGGGAATTTAGAATAAAATTTAAAAGAGATCTGGAACAGGTCTAGTAATAGGTTTGAAAAGTGGTCTAAAAACACACCTAATAAACGAATCTGCAAAAAGGACCTGCGAAAAGATCTACAAAAGGATTCACAAAAAGATCTGCAAAAAGATCTGCGAAAGGATTTGCAGGAGACCACTGACAAGCAGTGAGTAAGAAATTGATAAATACAGCACAAAACTCAATGCTGATTTACCAGTTCATCTCTGCTTAAGTTTAAAGAATAAAGCAAAAAAAAGATAAGAAAAAGATAAGAAATCCATTTGAAAAAACCGAAGGGTGCTTAGATTTTTACACTGATTTCCGACCAATCCTTAGTCTGCTCAGCTGTGATTGTGTGTTCGGCTGTGACTGTTTCGGCTAAACGTGTGTGTGTTCGGCTGAAAGTGTGGCAAGCTTAAGCAATCCAGTGTGGAGCTGCCTTCCAGCCTGTTGTTGAAGAGTGGAAAGGGTTGGGAAGAGTGAAGAAGAATAGAAAAGAGTTAGAAGAGCTAAAAGTGCTAGAAGAACTAAAAGTGCCAAAAGAGCTAAAAAAGCTAAAAAAGCTAAAAGAGTTAAAGAATTAAAAACTTAAAAACTTAAGACTTTAAAGACTTGAAAACTTAGAAAGAGTTAGAAAGGTTAGACAGCCATAAAAAATAATCACAAAAAGTGAGCAAAGGCAGTAAAAAAGGACTGGTCACAGTGGTTGGCCACACATAAATTGCTGCATTCGGCCGCATTGCACCCGTCTTGGCGCTGGCCCCGGCCTAGTCATACTTCTTCTCCTCCAATTGTCAACAACAGCTCCAATGTTTACTGCAATTGCATTCACCATTCTCATACACATTCAACATCAACGTGTCTGCATCAGTCTACAGTGAATCAATATTCGTTTATTTTGGTTTCATTAATTAACTTAAATTACAAAAAAACATTTCATTTATAAACATTCAATTAAACTGATTGCGCAGTTTCGCGCTCTTCATCTTCTTTGTCTCAGCAATTCAATATGGCTGGCTGGTATGATCTAGAGTGTCCATTCGACAAAGAGTTCGAAGAGGAAAATCAAAACGAGCCAGAAGACGTTATATTTGACGTAAGGAAATCATTATTAATTTTATAAAATTTTATTTTAACTATTTTTGCTCTACCCAGATCACCGCCTACGATCCAGATTTATTCACTATCTTGGAAGATACTGAAATAGACAAGATTTATCTAGACGAGCAAACTGTGAATTCCGGACGAGAGAAAGCAGGCCCAAAAGATTTTGAATTGCTTAAAGTATTGGGAAAAGGTGGTTATGGAAAAGTGTTTCAAGTGCGCAAAGTTAGCGGACAAGATACAGGTCAAGTTTTTGCTATGAAAGTACTTAAAAAAGCTTCTATTGTTCGAAATCAAAAAGACACCGATCATACCAAAACTGAGAGAAATATATTAGAAGCAGTAAAACATCCTTTTATTGTAGATTTAATTTATGCATTCCAAACTGATGGCAAGTTGTATTTAATATTGGAATATTTAAGCGGAGGAGAATTGTTTATCCATTTAGAAAGAGAAGGTATTTTATTGGAAGAGCCAGCCTCATTTTATTCGTCTGAAATAATTTTGGCACTAGAACATTTACACCAGCAAGGAATTATTTATAGGGATTTAAAGCCCGAGAACATCTTACTTGACGCCACTGGACATATTAAATTAACAGATTTTGGACTTTGCAAAGAAGCGATTGGTGACGGAGAAATGACACACACATTTTGCGGCACAATTGAATACATGGCACCCGAAATTTTGAATAGATCAGGCCATGGCAAAGCAGTTGATTGGTGGAGTTTAGGCGCTTTGATGTACGACATGTTGATTGGAGAGCCTCCGTTTACTGCAGAGAATCGTAAGAAAACAATGGAAAAAATTTTGTGTGACACTCCAAATCTGAAGTCGTATTTGACCAAAGAAGCAAAAGACTTAATCCGCCGATTGTTAAAAAAGCGAGTGGATTACCGATTGGGTTCCGGACCGGACGATGCAAAAGCAATAAAGAGACACAACTTTTTTAAGAACATCAATTGGGATGATGTTTACAATAAAAAGTACGAGCCTCCAATCAAACCATTGCTTAAAGGAGATGACGACACATCTTTGTTTGACACCAAGTTTACTAAACAGCCAGCAGTGGACTCACCCGACGATTCTATCTTAAGTGAGTCAGTGAATGGAGTGTTTCAAGGATTTACCTACGTCGCTCCTTCTATTTTGTCTGACATGTGTTCGGCCAATGTGGTGTTGAAAAGTAAAGCACCCAATGGACAGGAGAATATTGCTTTACCTAAAGCCGATCAAACAGTGAAACAGGTGGACACATGTCTGGCCGACTGTGTTGAACAGATGGACTGTGTAAATATCAATAATAGTTCTAGACCGATTGATATTCGTAGAAACAGTTCTAAGACAGGCCACTCAAACACAAATCAGCCTACCACTAACCAAAGTCTGTTCAAACATACTAAGTCGCCCTCCTTACCAGCTAAACATCGCAAAAAGGCTGGCAAACTCTTCTTTTAGACAAATTCTTCTAGGCCAATTTTGTACCATAATTCTTCTTTGCGTCGCAAATCATTGAATAGGCATCTCATTTAGTACAAATCTTTGTAAACATCAGCTTTTCACGGTTTTGACTCAAATAATTCACTAATTTATGCGCAAATTATCTAATTTTAGTTGATCAAGTGCCTATTTATTCAATTTTACCAATATATGTGTCAATATATTCAGTTAATTAGACATTCTTGCTCAAAAGGTGTTCTCAAAAATAAAGTCAATGTGTTTCAAACACCTTATTCATTTCTTAATTGTATATTTTCATTTGTTTAAACTAGCATTTTTTTACAAAAGTCCAGAATAAGTGTGTTCAATATTTTATTGCGTCTTTTTATTATTAGTATTTTTTTTTTATAAACATTTGTTTCAATTGTTAATTGTCTTTCGTAATTGTAAAAAGAAAAGTGTTTTTCATAAAATGAATTCTGATCAATGCTTGTTTTACCTCAATCAATATTCTCCATTTACATTTTTTGTTTCTGGTAATTTAGTAGGCTGGGTTATAAGCATAATTGTAACAATAAAATATTTAAAAAATAAAATTCAGTTATTTAAAGCGATCTATAGTGACTGCAATGTTTTAGGTATAGTGCACGTCTGTAAGCACAAAAATCATATAAAGGAAGTACTTCTTTCACAAAACTGTGGTCTGATTTTGGATAACAGTTTAAAAACCGAATTGAGCACATCCAAGAGGTTTGTTCAAATTTAATTTAAACTTTTTAATTAACTAATAAAACCAATTGTGTTTTAACTTTTTGCAGTTCAGTAGAAAATGATTCAATTGAAAAGGTTCAATTGTCTGAAGAGAACAGCTTATATGTAAATTATGATGATCCTGGAATCCCGCCAATTGTAAAAACTTTGTAAACTTCATAAACTTATTTATAATTAAAACAAAATTAAAAAATGTATTTAAACCTGAAAGTATGAAGTGTAATAAAAAAGGTTTGTTACTCTCTTATTTATAGATTTGCTATTTTTTAAATTTGTTTTAGTTTCTTTTGATTTGCTATAAATTAAGACATTTGTCTTGGAGTTTTGATTTTTTGAATTTTAAACTGCTCAAACTGGTTATTTAAAATAGTTTGGATTTTTACAAAGTTGAAAAATTTGGCATTGAAGATTGAGTAGTAATTCAATAATCACCCCTTTATATAGATGTTTATTTACATCTATTTGATTTGTTTATACCAATCTAGCAACAGTAAAAGCTTTATTTGAATGATACAATTTACTAATAAGTTGTATTAAATTAATTTTAACTTAATTAAGCATAGAAAACAATTTCAAGCCTTAAACTTAGTTGAAACTGTAAATTATATATTTTTCTATTAACGTTTAATTCGCTTGCCATTGGAAATATGAAATGCTGACTAGATTCCAAACGATTGAACCAAATTAGTGCAAAACAAATAAATTCATAATTACTCAGTTGCAAATTCGAAGCCAAACATGTTGTATGTATTTTTAGTAGACACAGGTGTGATGATGACATTTGACATCAACATGGCCTTAGAAAGGTGAGCGATTTAACAATTGTACGAATATGTAACAATATTTTTATATTTAGCGTATACTCTTTGAAACAAGCAATTCAGAACAAGTGCAATATTGCAATTTCGAAACAAGTTTTACTGATCAATGGTGGCGAATCTTTAAGGAATGAGAACAAAGTTTGTTATTACAGTGGCACAGGGACAGACACCAGTCCGATTTATCTTTTCAATAAGTCCTCAATTGAGAATCAATTGCCTCCTAATTTATCTACCAGTCCCACTCAACCGCAGATTTCATCGCAAAGTTCAAATCAATTTTTTAGTTCTTCTCCATCTCAACATTATTTTTCAATGTCACCCAGCTCACCAACCCAGAACCAGCTCAGTCCTATTTCTAGCAACCAACAGCAACAAGAAGAACAACAAATTAAGCTGATGAAAAACAAGGTTTCCGATGCACTTAATATGGAAGCAGGTTTTGCTACGATTATGGCTAGAACAGAAATAGCTAAGCAATTAAGAGATCTGACCACTCAGCAGTTAATGAATTGTGAACAACTTATTCGTGACCAGCATTTACAACATCAAGGCTGGTTAGCTGTTGTTGCCAACTTGGAAGACATATCTACTGCTTTTCTTCAGACTGCTCAAAGCCTTATGCAAACATTTAATGCTTTTTTAGACAAAAGAGATCATTACAAACTCTTAATCAATAAATTGCCTATTGATTTAGATTTGCTTCAGCTAATTCCTATTGTGCCCAGCATTCGAGCTGAGATTTTTACTCCGGATTTCATCGAAAATAACCAAAATTCTTTAATGAATTGGATTAATTCTAAAGACAGTCAATTTACCATCAAACAAATGGCTGAACAATGTCTGGTCGTGTTGGAACAATTAGATAGAGGTGCATTTGAAAAAATAAATGAAGAAATTTCACACATTAAAGCTACTGTAGAAAATGAAGAGAACAAGAAAATAAAAAAAATTGAGGACAGACTTTACCAATTAGATGAACTTTTGGTTAGAGCCATAAAGATTGTAAATGATCAAACTGGCTTGACTAATGCACTGATTCAAAATCAAAATTCTGTAAATGCTGTTAAAGATACTTCTGTTTTGAAAGATCTATGCGTTTCTCACCAAACTCAATTGAAGATCATTTTAAAAAATTATCTTGAACTAAATGAAATTAAACAGAGATATTTAAAAGCCAAAAATGAATTAATATATTCATTACATACTAGATTACGTTCAGTGATGAATACAGAAAAAGAGCTATCTTCAATTAATTCAAAGATGTTTATGTATGCAGAAAATTTGCGCAAATTAAGAAAGCACCTTGAAATTTTGACTCAGGTACATTTGGCGCCAAAAAAATATTTTGAATGTATCAATGAACTGTTAAGAAGAAGTTTACTGACGCGTAGATTTAAAGTTTGGTCAGACAAAATGTGTAAAATATGCAATGAATTTTATGACAGAGAAATTGAGCAAAGAAATGCGTTTGACAAAAAAATTCACAATCATTTTTTAAAAGTTTTATTTATTGGCCTGACAGACGAGTTTCCAAGATTTTTTTATGAAAAAACACCTGAATTTGACAGCAATATTCCAACCGTAACTCTGGAGGACTTAGAAGTGATAGAAAATGCAGTTCCTGTGATAAAAAATTTTATCTTAGAGAACAACTATTTTGACAATTTTGAAGACGATAATGAAGAAGTCTGGATTGATGAGCAATTAATAGAGACGTCCAGACAATGGTTACTAAGCCCGACGTTTAATTGTTTGATGTGCTCGGGTTTAGACGGACAAAGGAAAGTGATGGAAGAGAAAAAAGCCGAGAATAAGAATATGCAAACCGAAGAATTAGACAAGAAACTAGAAAAGAGAATAAGCAGTACGAACACGGTGGACAATGCGACTCAAACCTGGAGCAAGGAAAAAGTGACAAGTCGACCAGATGAAAAAACAGAACAGAACATTCTTGAGAAAGTGATAGAGAAGAAGTTGAAAGAAGCAGGTTCAACAGTTGATCTCGAACAATTAAAACAAGATTGCCTTAAAGAATGTAACAGCGAGATAGAAAGACGTTTGCAGGAGCTAAAAAATCAGCACAAAATGGAGATGGACTCGATTAGGACCAGGTTCAAATATGCTTGTGCCCTGGAGAAGAGTTTTGGGATAATGGACAGCAGTTACAAAGACATGACAAACAGAGGTTTGTCAGGACTAAAAGCCAGATCCCCAACCAATTCGAGAGCGGATAGTGAACTGGTGGAGAAGCAGATGCTAACCATCTTAAACAGGGCGGAAGAAAAGCTGAAAGAGAACAAGACAGGTGGTCCAGAGTCGGAGCACGTGTTTTCCGTGATCAGGAAGGAGCTGCAAGCTTGTAAAGACTAAGATGTAAAAGATTTGAACATGTTGCAATTGTAAATAAATGTTAGTGATCAGTCGAGTAAGAGTTTCATTTCGCTGGCCGCAATCAGGCAACGTTCCCCGTCTGGGAAACGGAAACAAACGTGTTTTCACTTATTGTGTTTTTTATTTCATGCATTAGTTTTTTCTGTTTGCTGGTTTTGTGTTTTTCTAAGCCATAGCAGTTCTATTTGTTTCAAAGTGAGTTTTCTTACCATCAATTCAAGAAAATGTTCTCTGCACAATCCAAAATCAGGAAACGCGATGGCGAGCAAGTGGACGAAGTGGAACAGTCGGTTTGTCAGGCTTTGTTTGAACTAGAAATGTCCTCCGACTTGAAGAAACAACTCAGAGAACTTCAAATTGTAGGAGCTAAAGAATATGCCATCAAGGGAAAGAAGGCTTTAGCCATCTTTTTGCCGCCTCCACAGCTCAAGGCTTGGCAGGTGCTGCAAACCAGAGTGGTTCGCGAGTTAGAGAAGAAATTCTCTGGTAAATACGTGGTATTCGTGGCCAAAAGGACAATTCTGCCCAAACCAAGTCGCAAAGTCAGGTCGAATAAACAAAAAAGACCAATCAGCAGAACATTGACATCAGTACACGATGCCTATTTGTCTGACTTAGTTTATCCAGCTGAAATTGTGGGAAAAAGAACCAGAGTCAGGTTAGACGGAACAAACCTAATCAAAATTCACCTTGATAAAGCATCACAAACCACGATTGAACACAAGGTAAGATCCTACTCGTTTTTTATCTCCATCGCCTCTTACTCAAATATTTTTTTTCCATCTAGATTGACACATTCGCTGGTGTATATAAAAATTTGACTGGTAAAGATGTGGTATTTGAATTCCCAGATCCGATTTTCTAAATAACTTAATTAGCTTACTTGAAAATTTTTTTAATTTAATATGTATAATTCTATTATTGAATTTTGTTAAATTAAATATCTTTTTTAACAAATTTAAAAGTCTGTTTTAATTTACATTTTATTTTACAAAAAAAACGTTAGAAAAGTGCTTGGCATTTTCACTATTTTTTTAGTACATTTTTAATTTTAAAATAAAAATCTTGATTTAATACTAGTAAATTGAAATATAGAAATTTGTATCTGGAATTGACAGCTTACATAATTACGCTCTCATTTCAAATGCTGAACATTCGTAAATGACCTCAGCAATTATTTTAGTAACACTTGTATCTAATATACTTGACATAGTTAATTGAACTAGTTGCTGTTGATAATTAAAAAACAATGCCCGGTTTTCTGCCACACTTGCCAAACAAAGTAGACAAGATGCTGCCCTTTTTAACATGTCTAGCGTAGTAGTAGCAAGTTGGACATCTTCTTTTGAGGAAGATATGTTCTGATTATTAACAGACAACACACTATATTCATATTGTTCAAGATATTTAATTAGTTCTGAAATTGTACTGCTTGACATTCCTATTGCTCGAGCCACACCGGAATCTGACACAGCAAAATTGTAAAGTAAAACGATTGCAAATTCTCTTATAATTTGATCTTCACTTTTATGCAAAAGTCGAGAGATTTGATTAAAATTCTCCGGATATCTACTTAAAGGAGGTGTATAAAGCATTAAATCAATGTTTGACTCGTATATGCTTAATTTCACCAAACATTCTAGTGACAATCTTTTGGGAGAACAAGTTTTGATTGAGGTAGATGAAAAATTGTCTAAAGCAACAAGTGATGGACAAAGAGCCCAATGTAATAAGCCTTCTAATATAGGCAAACTTATTTTCTCAGGATATTTGGCTAAATTAAGGTAGGCAGCTATGTTTGCCAAAGTTACCAATGCATTTTCTCTTAAATAAGTTAAAGTGTCCCACCACCATTTCTCTTTACAATATTTTTGATTAAAATTTAAATCATTTTTTTGATCGAATTCTTTAAATTCGTCTGATTCCTCGTTTAAATATTGAATTGATTTCCTTTTCTCTTCCTTGTGATTATGATAATATAAAAGAATTTTCCCAACAATTAAAATTAAATTTGTTTCTTCTATAATATCCTTTTCGTTACCAGGTATAAAACTCAAATTTCTTATTAAATTTGAAATGCAAATGCATTTTTTATATATAGTTTCTTTATATTCTGACAATGTACAAAAAGGACTTAAATCGCCATAAAATGATTCGCTCTCTAATCCATCTAAAAATTTTCCACTAGATTTGTTTTCACAATCTTCTGACGTATTATGATTATCAATTATTTTTTCATCTAAATTAGTGTCATTTACCAAAGCGGCTAAAATAAAGGTACTAGGCTCTGGCTCATTCGATGTCATTTTTTTTGTTGAATTACTATTTTTACAATTAGAATCTGAATTGCTTAAATCCTTTGAAAATTCAGTTTCAAATGTATTTCTTTTTCTAATTGTATTTTTTAACTTTTTCATAGGATTGTTAGCTTGAAATTGAAAATCATTTGGATATAATTTGGAAAGATAAAAACTAAAATACTCAATTAACAAGCCAAATAAACTAGGGAATTTAGAAAGACGAAAGTTTAAATATGTACTATCATCACTAAGCAAAACACTTAAAGTATTTAGAGCCCAAGTAGATTCGACTAACAAACCTGATTTCAATGACATAATAAGCCTATTAATGTCGGTATAGTGCATATCTTTGGAGGTAAGTTTTTTAATGGGTTCAATTTTAGGCCTAATAGATTCAATTGAACCAACTGGAAACTTAATTTCTTTGGAAGATATAGAATTGGTTGATATATTAGACAAAACGATGGGAGAACTAGTTAATGTGGAGATATTTGACTGGAGAGTTTGAGGACTAGTTGTGACAGGAATCGATTTGTTAATGTAGGATGCATGTTGACCTGCAATCGGTTGAGAATAATGTAATTGAGATTGAGAAACAGCAACTTTGGGCAAAAAGTCTCTTGCCGAGTTTTGCTGATTAAAGCTATTCCAATGAAGAGGCTGGTTATGGTGCCAAGTGTCGCTTGAGCCATGAAGTTTGCTAGTGGATCCGGATGGATAGCAAGTTTGACTGGAAGTATACTTAATACTATAATTTGAAGAATTGTTCAAAATGAGTTCATTCGGACTGTAATCATTGTATGTTTTGAAGATTTCGTTTCCTGAAAGCGCGACCCGATCAGTGTAACACACCTGTGCATTCTAAATAGAAACATGAAAAAGTGAAAAATTGAAACAAAGTGTCAAATGTCTTACTTGTGTAGGGTCGTTGAAGCCAGGATGCTGTGGATAGCAGTTATAGGAAGAATTTAATTGATGTGATGAGCAAAAGTTGTTGGATTGAATGTAGTAGCCAGCGTTTTTATTAGCGTGATTAGGTGAGAAATCATTAGCCATAATGTTAGATGAACTATTGTTCATGTAAAACATATTAGTCGCATCTTTTTTTAGATTTTGAGCATAAGGTCTATTTGAAAAGGAGTAGAAGTTGTTGGGATCGTATTTGGTACCAGACAGAGTAACATTATTTTGACTAAATGGACTACCAGTGTTCAGATAATCTTCCAGACAGGTGTCGTTTGGTTGTGGCGAAAACTCATAAGATTTGTTTGCTGTAAGTGGAGCAGAAGGCGGAGGCGAATAAAAGCCAATGGAAGACTCTTTTAAACACTTGGCAGGTTGAGGCTCTGATACCACTGATTCAGATAAAACAGATTTGCTGTGTTTGCGTTTTGACTTCACATCTGCTTGAGAGATGAGCTGTTGAGGATCCACATCACCACGGTCAAATTTGCATTCATAGTGTAGCAAATGTTTAATGTATTGTTTGCGTAATGAATAGGCAGTAGTTGATGTAATAGGAAAGCCACAAGCTGTAGCACAATCTTTCCAAAGACCTTTTTGCGATACTTGCACAAATCCGCCTCTTTCTCGCACTAAATTGTACACTAAAAACAAATCGATCATATTCTTGGCAATGGTAGGGCAGCTCATCATATTTATTCCTCTTTTTTCGTTAAAACTGAGCAAATTATCTAAAAATGGTTTCCGATTTGGATCAGATGACATTTCATAAAGTTTGGATATGCTTTCATTTCTCTGAAATAAAGAAACAGAAAGTTAGAGACGGAAAAAAAACAGTAGAAAAAGAGATGGCAAAAAAAAAAGATGACAAAAGAGAAGATATGGACAAAAAAGATAGTGCAAAGAAAAAGATTGCATAATAAAAAAATTAAATAAACAAAAGATGGTGCAAAAGAAAAAATAAACAACAGTGTTGAAAAGCCAACTAAGACAAAATAAGAATAAACAAAAATGGTGCAGAGATAATGCATACAATTAACCGAAGACAAAATAACAAATAGAAAATAAAAAAAAAGATAAGAATATACCTTGGTTTTGGTGCTGTTGCTTCTGGTGGTAAGACTAGATGAAGATGAACAGTTTGCCATCTCCTCAGAACTGGGAGAAGTGGGTAGAACACACTTGTTGAAGATTGGCGAGCCCAAACCAAACTTAATTTCGCTTTTGTCACCATTATTTGGTTCCAGGTTGGGCTGATAATTGTTGTTTTCGTCTAGTCCAACAAAGCCGACTTCCACTGAACTAAAGTGGTTGAGTTGATTGCCGGGCGGCAAAAAAGATCTTTGTTCTAGTTCTGTTCTAGTCCTGTTTTGACTGGCAGTTTCGGTGGAACTGTCAGCAAAGTTGAGATAATCGAAGCCAAAATCCGGCTCGAATTGAGTCTGTTCCAAATGGCCATTGTCTGCAGCAAGCATTAGCACCGCATACAGAAGAGATGCGTCCAATGTGAGAAAGAAGGTTTAATAAGGCTGCAGATGGAAAGACAAGATAGAGAGCAAGATAGTGAAGAGATAGTTAGCAGATATGAAAGTTGATGAAGAAATGGCAACAGAATGCAACAGAATGTAACAGATAGTAATAGATAGCAACAGATAGCACAGAACAGACAAAAATAGACACAAATAGACAGGCAACGCAGCACAGTTTAAGATAGACAACAACAGACAGCTCCGGTCGACACGGGATCACACAACTCTTCCATAGACATCACATAGACAACACAACATAGGCAAAATAAGAAGTGTGGCAAAAAAAGCACAAAACAGACAGCTGAATAGGCACAATTTAAGGTGTACAACTTAAGGAGCACAACTTAAGGAGCACTATTTAAGGAGCACTATTAAAGGTGTACAACTTAAGGAGCACAACTTAAGGAGCACTATTTAAGGAGCACTATTTAAGGAGCACTATTTAAGGAGCATTATTCAAGGTGTACAACCTAAAGAACACAACCTAAGGAACACAACCTAAGGAACACAACCTAAGGAACACAACCTAAGGAACACAACCTAAGGAACACAACCTAACCAACACAACCTAACCAACACAACCTAACCAACACAACCTAAGAAACACAACACAAGAGCAGCCAACACATCATTAGAGACAAGACGACTCATAGAGCGGGAAGATGGAGGAGAAGAGGAAAGTTTTGTAGACATAAAACGCACTTTTCATACTTTGCCATTCCTGACCGCTCGATTCTGGATGAGCAGAACCGTTGGTGCCTTTGTACACCACTTCCTTGTACACAGGTTTGTTGAACATGCTGAAGGTCTGCTGAAGAGCGACGTAAATGGACAAAACACACAAATGGCAACAGTTGCTGTTTGTTTGCCAGATTAATTAATTCTGAGCATGTGAATTATCGAATTCGAACAGGCACACCACAAGCCATCTAACGGTTTGCAATGCAGCCGCGCTCTTTTAAATTCTTACTACTTAAGTCAGTGTTTAACTAAATTAACCAATTAATCTTTATATTCTGCTCTTTATGCAACTTGCAGATTTAATAATAAGTTTCACTTCTTAACTGTTTTTCTTATTATCTATTCTTTTTCTTAGCTCATCATCTTACCTATTCTCTTTCTTAGCTATTCTTCTTCTTAGCTAGTCTTCTTATTGGCCATTCTCCTTCTTAGTTATTCTTCTTTTTAGGCTATTCTTAACAACTCTCCTTCTTTTAGATTGTTCTTTCCTGACCTTCTTCTTTTAAAATCTCTTTTTCTGCCCTTCTTTTTTTAGACTGTCCTTTCCTTCCCTTCTTAATTCATTGTCCTCTCCTTCCCTTCTTAATTCATTGTCCATTCCTGTCCATTTTACTGTTATTTCCTTTTCTTCTTTTTCTCCTCTTCTTTCCTCTCCTTCTTATTTTTCTCTTCTTTCTTCTCCAAGGTTCTTTGTTTTTTTTATTTTTTTAGCTTTTTTAGTCATTTAACACCTATTTCCCTAACACCACAAATCTCTTATTACCCATACCAACACACCTCTATCTCAGATTCCGTTTTTTTTTTGGCATTTTTAAACGAAATTTTTTGCTATTCTAATTGTTATTTTTTTTCTGTCGTTTCGTCTCCAGTCATAGAATTACAATTAATCGATTCATACTTTTATATGCTTACTAATTATTTATTACTTGCTAATTTTAATTATAGTAATATCTTTTCATTCATTTTTTAATTAGTTTGTTTAATTCTACCATTTCAACTTTGTTCACATACCTTTATTTTTAAATTTATATTAATAAAATAAAAAACAAGTTTAGCTTATTTTTATGGTTTTCCAATTTCATTACATTTTATAATAATTCAGCAATTGTTTTAAATTAATTTGAATAATTAATCTAAAATAAAAAAATTTATATTCTTGTCATTTTTTCTAAATTTTTTCATTTTTTGTCACTAAAATAGATTACATTTTTAAATTTAAAAAATAAACTAAAAACGTACATTTAAAAATTTTAACATTAATTAAAATTTAGATTAAATATCTAAAAAACCATTAAATTTAAAAAAAAAAACTTTTAAAAAATGAATAACAATTCTTTTTTCAAGTTTATATTTAATATAATTTTTAAATATAAACCGTTTATAAAAAAAAATGTAAAAAAAAAATTTTCTTATTTGATAAAAATATTGCTTAGGTTAAATTAAGGTTTAGGTTAAAGTTAAATTAAGTTTTTTTTTTTTTAATTTGTTAAATATTCCGAAAAAACTAAATCAATTTACAAATCAAAAAAAAAAAAAAACAATAATTTTTTGATTGCTTTTAGAATTTACGATTTAAAAAAAAAGATGATTTAACTTAAAATTAATTTAATTTAGTTAATTGTTTTACAAGGGCATTTTGCAAATTTTATAATAAGATACATTTTATTAAATTTTTAGTTAAAAAGAATTTTATTATTTACACAATTTATAGTCAGTAAATAATTTAACTGCATTACAATTGTAAAAATGATTAGTTTTTATTGCAAATTTTTCCATACACTACAAAATATGCTAAAAAAGCAATTTCTTATGATCAGACTGGTCTTTAAAATTGTTTATACAAGAAAAAAATGTGTTTACTTTTTGCATGTTTACCTGACATGCAACAGTTGACTTATTTAGTAAATTAAATTTGACATTCAAAGTAAAATCTGGTTCAAAGTTGTTTGGTAGAGATGAGCAACAACAGTTGAAATTTAATTAAATAAATATTGATTACTGTTTAAAACAGTGCCAATCAGCGAATCAGTCATCTGGCACTTGTTCAAAAATTACGTTCGAATGGCAATACGATAATCAAAAACAGTAAAGCAAAGTAGGCTGGTTTCAGTTAGATGGTGGTCTTTTGCATCAAGTTGACTTTGATGCAGCCCACAAATAATATGACCATAAGGCTGGATCAAATTGGATGTTTTTCAAAGTAAATGTTTTTTATTTAAGATGCTTTTTCACTAAATATATTTAAAAACTATCTTTTCGTAAAAGATGTTTTTGATTGAAGATCTTTTTTATTTAAAAACTTTTTTTAGCTAAAAATGTATTTTATTTAAAGATATTTTTCTTACAACTTTCATTCAAAAAATTTTCAAGTGCATAATCTGTCATTAAACAGTTCATCTTTGTAGGCAAACTTATTCAAACTTGCAAACTTTTAATAATATATTTGTAAATGTAGAGTATTTTGAATACTGGCTAACGTAGAATAAAAAATTAAAAAAGTTAAGTCTATTATGAAACAAATGAACAAGTGATGACCAACGTACTCCTTTTGAATAAACAAGTTTGCATTTTTCAAATTGTCTCAATTGTTTTAACTTAATTACTGTTGCTTGAGCAAGTTTGACAATAATTTAGATCAGTTGCTGCTCAATTTGCTAGCTTTTGATTTACTTTTAAATTATTTTAGTTATTTAAATTAAAACTGTCACCATGATTTTTTCTAAGTTCAGTGTTGACAAATGTGCTTAATCTAAACATCATAACTAAGTGTTTATATTATTAAATTTTTAGATTAGATCATAACGATAAGTTCTGAGAACTGAGTTTTATCTTAATCAATTATCTTTAAGCTATAAATATACAAAATGAATGAATTTACTCTGATGCAAGCCACAGGTGTGATTCGCTTTGTATTAATTTTTTCTGTGTTTTTACTTAATTTAGTTAGTTTAATTCGACTTTTAGTTTGTAATGTTAAAAGTGATAAAAAACATTATGCCCACTGTGTTCATACAGTGACAACAGCTTTCATTATGTTTGCTTGTTTGGTTTATTTACTCACTTGGATTCCATATTTAGGATTATCACTTTACGATTCTAAATGGACACTTCTAAATGCTGTAGAGCACTGTTTAATTCAATATTTACTTACTTCCCAAATTACAACTGTTTTGCTCACTTTGCTTACTATTCGAAAAATTTATGACTGTTTTAATTGTGAAAACGCAAAAATTATTTCTTTTGCCATAATTTTTGCCTGGATCCTTCCTCAAACAATTTATTTAATGGCTAGTGAGCTAATCAATTCAGAAAAACACAATCCTAATGGCTTTATGGATCGAATGCTTTTAACAGCCAATTATTTTGGTTTTTCTGGCTCGGATGAAATAAGTCAGTCAAACAAGACCAATTTTAATTTTATTCAGAATCAACATGGAGAGAATTATGATGTTGGATTTATGCTTTGTGTTCATAAATTAGTTAGCCCAGTAGGTACGCATAAAAATTTTAAACATTGATACCAAATAATTATTTTAAAATCTGACTTATAATTTTTTTTTTCATAATTAAATATAAACTAAAAATAATAGCATAATATTAATTTTTTAGCTCTTTAATGCTTTATTCGGTATTTTTATGGTTTACGATAATTTTAAATTTATCATTTATTTTTAAATAATTAATGATGCATATATTTTATTGTGTTCAATAAAGCATAGTTATTAATGTAATTTATGTTTAATTATGTTCAAAAAATTAAACTCTTTTTTACATAATTTTTTTATTATTACAACTAATCATATATTACTTATTTTATTTATAGTTTCCCAATTGTCTTGGCATTATGTGGTTTTAGTAATTCCTTTAACAGCACTTGTTTTTCTTTCTTTTATTGGTCAAGCTTTAAATAAGAACTTTTACAGTTCAAGTAAGTATTCAATGTATTTTAAAGCAAAAACAGAATTTAATATAAAATACATTATAAAATTATAATAAAATATTTGTTAAAATTAAACACTAAATTAGCCGTAAATATTGCTTACATTTTAAAGCGAACATTTTTTTTTATTTGTACACATTTTTGACAATTTTTTTAGCTAAAACTAATAAAGTTATAACAACATGAACTAAAAACTAAAAATAAAAAAAATAAAAAAACAAATAAAATATCAGTTTTAGGATATGCACCTGTAGTAATTCAAGAATATTTAAAAATTGACTGGTCTATTTTTTTTTAGATGACAAACATATAAATGACAATTGCATTTGCAAAGATGATCTACTTATTTCGACAAGTTTGTATTTTAATCTAATGTGGCTATTGATATTACGACCTTTAATTGTCCTTCAAACCTTAATTTTAAGACAAGCCAAAAACAATAAGCAACAAACTTATTTGGATTTCGGCACGCACTTTGTGCTCATCTTTTCTGCCATTTTTATCCCGTTCTCAAAACAAGGCGGCTTTTTGACTAAAGTTTGTAGTAAAACTGATAGAGAAATGGCTTTACTTCAGTTTCAAAATCGCACCCATTCTATGAAAAAATGCTTTTCTAATAATCATCAGCCTAGATTTAGCTTTAGTAGAAGCTGCTCCATCAATGAACCAGTATCAACTAGTGGTTATCATGGTTTTTCAAATAATATTGACACAAATCTTTTTGATTGTTACAGATATTAAATCAATTTAAAAATAAATCGATTGATTGCTTTAAGTATATAAATAATTTTTTAAATACTTTTGTCCAAAACTTTATTTAAAATTCAATTACTTTATTTTTTTAAAAAAAAAAATTATCTAATTTTATAATACTTTAGTTATTTATACATATAAAATAAAAAGTTGATTGGCATAAACTGTTTAATTTTTAATCAATATCACTTGTATATACGCCAAATATATTACTACTGTATACATAACACGTTTATAAATTTATTTGAAAATAAAACTTCTTAACTTATTTTCGTTTTTAAGTATGCAAATTTTTACTTTTTTCAAAAGATTTTCTTATTAATTTTATTTTTTTAAATTTACTCAATTGATTTTTTTTCATTTTAATTTATATTATTTAATTTAAAATGAATAATTTTTTATACAAATAAAAGTTTATTTACATATTTTTAATTTTTAAAATAATTTTTTTTTGACAATTTGACAAATTTTTAACAAATTTAACAATTTAATTTATTGTTTTAGTTTGGAAAATTAAAAATACTGTTTTTTAAATTAAATATTTGTACGCAATGAATGTAATAATTTTAATTTAATAAAAATTTGGCAAATTTTATTAAACAAACATAGGTCTAGTTCCATACATTTAAGTGTTAATTTTTACACAAAACATATATATAAAAAATATTTCATTTGACTAATTACAATAAACTCAGTTTTAAATGATAAAAAAATTTGTCGAAGTAGGTCAAATAAAAATAATTTTATGTCAACTATGAAAAAGGCGGTATGATACAAAAATAATAGATATTAAAAAATAGATGTATAGATATTATGGAGATATTGACGTGACCAAATGGAATCTTGTAATTAAAATAATTATTTGATCTGAAAAGATACAATAATCCTTGAATGTGATATATAAATATGTTTGTGTAGACAACTTTTGCCACGCAAAATCTTCATCGAATTCCAAAGATATAAAATATACAAATAAACTTTTGAACTTGTTTAATTGTTGGAAACATCGTCAGCTCTGTAAATTCCGACCACAACAGCATGGTCTCTTTCATAAGGTTCCAAGGTGACTTGTTCTAATGGCTTAATGTTTTCTTCCTTGAGTTTTTTGATTTCACCAGCAAACACAGCCTCAGCCGGAGCAGTAGAATCAATACAGTTGGCTTTGATAGAAATAACGACATGTCCCCTAGGCTTTAAATATTGATGAGCATTAAGAGCCAAAATTCTGGCTTGATCTGGCTGAGCAACATCTGAAAAAATACAATCTACCATTGACATAACAGTTCGGTATTTTTGAGGATGTCTGGCATCTTCAATGATTGGAACAATGTTATTTCGTTTTTGAGCAACTGTCAACAGATCACGACCTGATCGGTGAGAGAATTCAACAGCATAAACACGACCTTCTGGACCGACAATGTCAGAGACGTGAGAGACAGTAGTTCCAGAAGCAGCGCCTAAGTAAAGTACTTTAGAACCTGGTTTCATGTAGATTTGTTCCACACCACCCAAAATGGCAGCTCCAAGCTTGGACCTGAAAGGATTCCAAATTCTGTATTCCACTTTTTCGCCGTTAGTTTCCACAGAAATTCTCTTTTCACCATAAACAGTATCTCCAGGAATAAGATTACGAGTAACAAGAGCGTCTTCTTTGCCACGAGCAATAAATACACCGGGCAAACGTTGATGAGGTTCAACAATCACATTTTTGCCACCTGGCATTCCTGAACGATTGGCTCCTCCACCACCACGTGGTTTTCCACCGCGACCAGCTCCACGGCCTCGACCTCCGCGATCTCCTCCACCTCGACCTCCGCGATCTCCTCCACCTCGACCACCGCGATCTCCTCCACCTCTTCCACCACGGAAACCACCGCGGTCAGACTTAAACTGGCCTCCATTGAAGTCTCGACCTCCTCCGCGACCACCCCGGAATCCCCCTCCGGACCCTCCACGACCGCCGGCTCCTCTAAATCCGCCACGACCACCGCCGCCGCGGCCTCCTTTAAATCCATTACTTGCTTGAAAATCTAAAAAGCGGCAAGATGTTAGAAACCGGGCCAAACAACATTTTCAGAACAATGTGTTTAGAGCAAGGTCTAAAGAAAAGATTTGTAACATACCAGGCTTAGCCATAGTGAACACGATTTAAAAATAGTGTCTATAAGAAATTCGACTTTAGCTAACACCGAATTATTCACCAAGCACCTCTAGATGAAAAACACGTGAAATTTAAAAAAATATTTCCTCAAGTCAATAAACATGCGTTTGTAAATTGAATCGTAAGGGAAGCTTTTCTAATTACAAACTGTCAGACAAACAATGCTTTATTGGCAGATTACAGCGTGCTAAATTATAATTCATTTACAAATTGGGATTTGCAGATCACATCCTCGCACAATTCAATAGCTCCTGCGATCCTTGTGTCTTGAAATTTGGTTTTGACCGGTCCTGTGGCCTTGGTTGTTGTGGCCCTGATTGTTTTGGCCCTGATTGTTTTGGCCCTGATTGTTTTGGCCCTGGTTGTTGTGGCTGGCTTCGTAACCGCCGGTAGAGTAGTCCGGTCGCGAACCGGTTGAGGAAAAGTGACCAGATATTTGTGATCTTCTGGAATAGTAACTGTTTTGATTGTGGTCCGAGTAGTTTTGCTGGCCTCTGTTTTGGCCGTGGTCTGAGTAGCTTTGCTGGCCCCTGTTCTGATTGTGGTCCGAGTAGTTTTGCTGGCCTCTGTTTTGGCCGTGGTCTGAGTAGCTTTGCTGGCCCCTGTTCTGATTGTGGTCCGAGTAGTTTTGCTGGCCTCTGTTCTGACTATGATCCGAGTAGTTTTGCTGGCTTCTGTTCTGATTGTGATCCGAATAGTTTTGTTGGCCTCTATACTGGCTGCGATGAGGAGAGTGGTTAGATCGGTAATTGAAATTGCCCGAGTAAGGAGATCTCGAACTGTTTGACGAATCGTAATTGTTGGAATAACCGCGATTATTTCGGTTGTTGTAATTCCTAATGATTCTGTCGCTATTTTCCGCTTTAAACATTTTGTTTGCCCTGGTCAGATTTTCGGATTTTAAACTTTTTTTCTTCTCATCAACAAGAAGCTGTTTGTTGGCTTTGAACTGGTCTAAAGAGTGCCAATCTTTGGTAAGGTTTTTCACCAAGGCCATCAGATCTTCACTATAAGTGTTGCCCATTATTTCCACGTTGATGAAGGTCTGAGCAAGAGCAAGCAGTCTGTCCAGATCAAATTGGTCCTGGTAAGTTTCAAGAAATTGTTTCTTAAGAAGCCAGTAGTCTTCTAGCTCCCATGGTTTACGATATTGTTCAAAGTCAATTTTGACCGAAGTGTCAGCTTCCGCCATGGCAATAATTAATAAATATCTCAGTGATCAAACATTTAAGTAGTTACTACTATCTCCTTGCAAACCTCATGCACTATGTAAATATAAGAATTGTTATACTCAACTGATTGTAGAACGAGTAAACAAACAAAAAACGCATGCGTTTGCAGTGGCCGACTGAGCCGAATTTCAGCGCGTAGAAACAAACGCAAGACCGGCTCTAGTTTGACAAGCCAAATTGCAACAAAAGTTTCAGCACTTTCAATTTGGACTTTGACCAGGCAGTTGTTCGACCACCTTCACAAGTTTGGCTTTTTTTTTGGCTAAAACCAGTCTAGTTTCCTGTGTATAGTCTTGTTTTGCACACCTGCCCTTATAATTTTGGACTCATAATTTAAGACTTTCCTGTCTGAGATTCTTCAGTTTGATATTCTTCAGTCTGACATCCTTCAATCTCATATTTTCCAGTTTGATATTTTCTAGCCTCACATTCTCCAACCCGACATTCTCCAACCCGACATTCTTCAATCTGACGTTTCTCCAGTTCAAGATTCTGTCTAATGCTTTCCAATTTTAGATTCGCTAATTGCCCACTTTCAGTTGCACACTTTCATAATTCATACTTTGTTAATCAACACTTTGTTTACAACGTTTTGTTAATCAACGCTTTGTTAATCAACGCTTTGTTAATCAACACCTTTTTGATTCTCACTTTCTTAATTCACGCTTCATCGATTCGCAATTTGCTACTCTACACTCTATCTAATTACACTTAGTGAATCTACATTTCATCGATCCACACTTGATTAATCCACTCTTCTAATAACCAACCTTTGTTAATCTAAACTTTTATATCCAAATTCATTTTGATTCATTTTCACAAAATCTAATCCTCACTTAACATTTCATTACTTTGCTCAACACTATTGTCTTATATTTATTGTTCAAATCATATTTACTAGTCCAAATTGAACATTTTATATTCTATGTCACTTTAATACCCTAGCCGCAACTTTAGCGTTCATTTCTATTTGGTATCAAATTCATTTTTATATTACATTCTCTTTGTGTTCAGTGCCAGCCAAAATTAAGTCAGTTGCTGTTTGTGAATGTGAACCAGTGCATCATGTCTTTAATTGAATTATCTTAACTTTGCTAGATCAACTTTATTTTAACTTTTTTTTTTTGTTTCCTGTTCAGCAACAATTTTTCATTTTTATTTGCCGATTTTCAATTAAACCAATTTTGTTTTATAATTCTTTAGTTATCCATCATTTTTGCAGATTTGCAGGACCTAAATCAATTTGCCTTCTATTAAAAACATAAAAAAAAAAATGTTTAACTATAAAAAACATTCCATTTAGGTTACAACAAGTAACCGTTTAGTTGACAAATACTAAATTCATTTGATTCATTTTCATTATTAATTATTATACAATAAGATCAAATAAAAAATTTTAATAATTTTTTTTTATTATTTCAATAATATTTTGAAAGTGTATATATGAAATTCAAATTTTAAAAATATTTTTTTTTTATTAATTTTTATATCATTAAATAGTTTAATTTTAATTAATTTTCTATTTGTATATACATAGAAAATAAAATTATCTTATTTTTTATTATTAGTGAAATGCTTATAAATATACATTTGAAATCACAACTTTAAGTTTTTTCTAATTATGAAAAAGTTTAATTTTTTTTTTAATAATGACACAATTTTTCAATGGCGGTTTGATAAGAAGCTAACATGGCTAATGTTTTAAGACATTTTATTGAATTTAATAATAGTGAAATAACATTGTCTACAATGAAACCATCTACATCTGCACTTTTATCCCATGTGACTGTGATTAGCTTAACAGACGCATCTTATACTGAAATAATTACTGCAAATGCAGAAAACGATACTAGCAATGCTACTATTTATATTCCATATGAAAAAAGACCAGAAACTTATATAATTCCAATTATTTTTTCTATCATTTTTTTACTTGGTAATTATGATTATAAAATTTAATTTTTAATAACTTATCTTTAATTATATAATGATAATAGCAAAATCTCATTTTAGTTTTAAAAAATTTATGCAATTTTTTTACTTATTTTTTTTCTTAAATACAATTTTTAAGTTTAACGTTTAATGTATTAAAAAAAATTAAACATGATTAAATTTAAAAATATTTAATAATATATTTTACAGTCATATATTTTAATTAAAAATTATTATCGTTTTACAATTTTTATTTTGTTTTTTACATTTAATTCTTTATTTAAATAACTTTTAAAAAGTATATATATTTTTTTAATAATATTTTTTTTTTTTTTAATACATCATATAGGATAGAATTTTATCATTTTTTTTTTTTTATTTATTTAATTATTAATTTATTAATGATTTTTTTTTTATTTATTTAAATATTTTAAAAAAAAATATTTACTTAATTTTAGTTATATTTTTTTAATTCATATAGATTTCGATTGTTTTCATTTTATCTTTAAATTTTAAAATTAATCTCTAACAAGCTAAAAAATATAAAAAAAAATTTAACAATTATCTTTTAAAGTGAAAATAGTAAAATTAGTTTAAAACAGTCTATTTCTTTATAAGTAGAATCATTTTCATTCATAAATCAAAATCAATATTCGATTGTAAATGTATTAAACAAAAAATGTCACGTCCGATTTTAAAAAATTCTAACTTTCTTGATTGTCTGCAAAAATAGGCAAGTTTTGGAAGTTTTAACAGAGTAGGCTTTAAAATCAATCAAGTGTGATTTGAAAATCATTTTAATCATAAAAACGTTATGATACCTATTTAACTTAATTTTTTGCATAAAATAGTATCAAAGCAATTTTATAAATTGCTAAGTGAATCAACAGTGTAAAAAAATAAATTGATTTTAAAATATGTAAATAAAAATACAATAAAATTTTAATTTTACATTAATTTCGAAAAAGTTCCTATAATGACGAGTTTAAGTTTTGTATTATTTATTTTCACTACTTTTTAGTAAATAATTACTTACTATTTAAAAATGATGTAAATTTGTTGACCAAAAAAATTTGATTAATAATCTATTTTATTAAATAATAATTTTTCAATTTTTTTGAATGTTTTTATAACGTTTTTAATTCGAAACACGATTACAAACAAAATACATTAGCTACATGTTTTTCCTATTTTTTCGTACAACTAGTTTGATTATGACACTGAATATTAATTAAGAAAATTCAACTCAATTAATGTAATTTTGTTCATTTTATTTAAGGTCTATTTGGCAATGGCATTTTGGTTTATGCATATTTCAATCAAAAATGTCTTCGCACCATCCCTAACACATACATTATATCATTAAGTTTTGGAGACATGCTGACCATTTGTGGAGCTTTACCGTTTGTATCTACCATCTACACAGTAGACAGTTGGCCCTACGGGATGTTTGTCTGTAAATTTAGTGAACTGATGCGAGACTTGAGCACTGGAATTAGTGTTTATACACTTAGTATTTTAAGCTTCGATCGGTACGTGGCAATTGTTTGTCCATTACAGCGTTACGCTTCTGCATCCAGACGTCGAAAAATCACTTTGATGAACACCTTATGTATTTGGACTGGATCTTTAATAATTGCTTTGCCTGGTTTTCTTAACTCGCATTTGAAATGGATTCAAGTGTCTTCAGGCAAGCAAATCGCTGTTTGTTATCCTTTTCCACAGCAATTTGGTGACAACTATGCTAAATTCATTGTCTTAAGCAAATTTCTAGCTCTTTATTTTATCCCGCTGCTTTTTATTACAATTTTTTATTTAGCCATGGCTAGACACTTATTAAGAAGTTTAAAACATTTTAAAAATTGTAATTTAACTGACGCTCATGTAAAACACATGCGTAGCCGAGCTAAAGTAGCTAAGATTGTGCTGATTTTTATTGTTTTATTTGCTATTTGTTTTTTACCTAGTCATTTTTTTTTGCTTTGGTTTTATTTTTATCCTAATGCATATCAATTATACAATGATTTTTGGCATTATTTAAGAATTGTGGGTTTTGTATTAAGTTTTACTAACTCCTGCTTAAACCCTATTGCTCTTTACTTCATTTCCGGTGTATTTAGGAAACAATTTCAACGATATCTTTGCAGTTGTTGGTGTTGCGAACGTTTGTTAGATAAATTTTGTGGTTGCTGTGGAATAAAAAATAAATCTAATTTAGAAACAGGTATAACGACCACAATAGAAACCGCTACAGAACTAGTCAATAGCCTAACTGAACCAGTCAACTCAGGTCAATCTGTTTTTAATTGCTCTTTACAAACTACTTCAGCTAAAAAAACAATAATGTCCAGTCTACCTATGACTTGCCTTTTGCAACGTCAACAAAAAAAAAATTGTCCATCTAAAATTAGTATAACTAATGAAGATGAAGATGAATATTTAAATAATGATGATAATTTTACTCAAAATTCAAGTGTTTGTTTACGCTCTAATACTAGTCCTAACTTAGCTAATAAGTCTGAACCAACCTTGTCTTTTTCCATTAAATAATATTTTTTAATCAAAAGTGTCAACTAATATAACAATTAATTATTTTAAAAACGTTAAAGTAATTTAATTTTAAAAAAATATGAAGCATTAATGAATATTAATAATTATAATAAGAAAAACAAACTGATTGATTATTTTTAAGAAATTTGTTTTTAAAATATACTTTAAATAAAATTCATCAAGTGTTTTTGTGAAATTTATTTTTTATTACTTTTTAAATTAATTTTTTTTTTATAAAAATAATTATGACTTTAAATAAAATCATCGTTTAAAAATCATAAAATTTTTTATATTTTTTATGCCGATCAATCAAATTATAATGATGTTGTGATTCTATATTATTAATTGATTTAAATAAATTTATTTTATTTTATTTATTGTGATTTAAATTAAATGATTAAAAATTTATTACACATTTTTAAAATTTTATTTTTTTCAACTAGTCATCCAACAAACTTATTTTTTTTTCCAATGATAAAATGTGAGTATTTTTGATTTTTACAATACTATTAATTTTTAATAAAAATTTAACATATTTATTTATATTTTAAAAAAAATCATTTATTTAAATTTTTTATTTTAAATTTATAATAATTAAATTTAATTTTTTTTTATAAATTTAACTATATCTAATTTTTTTTTTAAGTTTAAAATTAGTTATTTATTTTTATAAATTGCTTTATATATGATTTTTATTAATTACATTTAAATTGCTATACATTTTTTAATCAACCTAACTTATACTACAACTAATTTATATGGACAAAATTATAATTTATTTTTTTCTTGAATTTTTAAAACTATTTTTTATTTTTAAATTTTAAAATAAATAATAAACAATAAATATATTTATATATAATATGCAAAGGAATATGTTTGAATAGATTTTTTATTGATAATATTAAAAGATATAATTTATAAATGATATATTCAAATATTCAAATTTTTATTGTAATAAATTAAAATTATGTAGATACAATAAAAATTTTAAAATTCATTTTTATTTTATTTATAACCTATATTAATTTTTATTTTTTTTTTTAAATTTTATTTAAATTTTATTATATTTATTTTTTTTTTTAATTATTAATAGAAATTAAATTATAACAAAATAATATGTTTGATAATTTAAATTTATAAAATATTTTTATTCAATTAATTATACTATAATAAGAATAATTTTTATTATTACTCTATATAAATAATTAAAAAATCAAATTTGAGGAAAAAATATTAAAAAAAATTAAAACAAAAAAAAAAAGCTTAATTTTTTTAGTAAAAATTTTATACCTTTATAAGTTTTTAAAATTTATTAATTAAATTAAAATAATTAAACCTAATATAAAAAATTTAAATATTAGTTATATTAATATTACAATAATAATATTTAATTACAAACGTTGGTCTATTAAATTTTAATTAAAAATATTTAAAAAGCACTAAAATTTTCTAAGATAATCTTATTGTGTAATTTTAAATAAATTTTAAAAATTGATTGTTTTATGCCAAAATTAATTTTTTTTTTATAAATTTAGATTTTTAATTTATATTTGAATAAAAAGAAATATTTAATTATTAATTATTTTAATTATAACTTTTTATAAAAGGAATATTTTAAAAATAAATATTTTATTTTTTTTATTTTTTGATTTTGCTGATAAAAAAAAATTTAATTTTTACCTATTTTTTAATTAAAACGTCAATAACACTAAAATAAATTATTTATTTCTAATTATATTTTTGAATTATTTTAAAATAAAATTAAATATTAATAAAATTTATAAAATTATTTAAAAACTATATTATATTTATTATGTATAATACATGACAATTGCGAATTTTATAAAAGAAACAATTGTTTTTTGAATAAAAAATTATTAATTAATTTAATATTAAATTTAATATTAAATATTAGATATATTAGAATATTTTTTCAAAATAAAGAGTTAAATTGGTTTCACAAATATCCATAAGGCTAATGTTTTTATAGAATATATTAGTTATTGAGCTTAATAATTATTTTAAAAATTTTAGAACAGAAAAAATTACTGAAATTATAGATTTAAAAGAATAAATAAATGACGACTTATTAGAATTTACCGAAAAAAAATTAAATGGATTAAAAAAATTATTTTTTCTAATTTACCATTTTATTTTTATATTAACATAATAATTTCTTCATTATCAGAATGAATAAAATATTCATTCAATCATTATTTTTAATTTTCTTTTGAGTATGCTTTTGATTTATAAATTTTTTAATTTTATAACAATCCTTTAGATTGTGGCTTGTCACTTTACAAAACTCACACAATTTTTATATATTTTTTTAATTAATTTGATCAGCTTTTTTTTATGTCATATTTATATGTCTTGGTAATTTGGTTTGTATATCCTTTATGATCGAATCCCAACGAATCTATTTGTAACTGAGAATCGACCAAATCTTTTTTGTCTAATTGGATTAATTCAATAACTTTATGACTAGAGTTTTGATTACCTCATTACAAACTCCCTCCAGTAGTCTTTTTGTTCTTACATAATTTTTTTAAATGGGTTTTTGGATTGAAAATATGAAAATCGAATATGGTACATTGTATTATTTCTAAATCCTCCACAATTTCAGTATGACTGGAGTATTGTTTTGGTGGTTTTTAATCTAAAAAAGACTTCAGTGAATTTGAGGTAACGTTGTTATAATCAAATATTGAACCAATGATCACCAATACTTCATGAAAAGTTTTTAGATTACCTATGTGATACTGGTGTTCAACATTTGGGCTTCTTTTAGTCGTCATATAGCCTTTCCATTACTTAATTACTAATTTTCTTCAATGATAGTGACTGGCTTCGTCTTTTGCATGTATGACGATAATCTAAAGATATTTAAAAGGTTATAAACATTACTTAACCATTTGAGTTTTTGGATTTCATTTAATTTGATGTTGATTTTTAGTATTTGTGATTGAATAATATGAATTTTAACTTTGGTACTATTTTTTAACGGATTAAACTTTTTTGTTAATTTTTTCTTCTTAATAATTTAAAAAAAAATGTTTGGACCTATTGTTTTCTTGCTTTTTATTAGTGCACAGTCTCATAATTTGTTGATTAACTAGTTATACATGATGATATGGATAAAGAAATAGCCAACAGGATATATATGCATATCTTAACAAATATATTTAAATAAAACTTAAATAAACTTAAATAAAAAAATCAAAATTTATAATTTATCTTTAGAATATAAAAAAGAACCAAAATATAAATTTTAATTTTCAAAAATTTAATATAATATTTATAAAATAAGTATAAAAAATTTATTTAACATTTTAAATAAAAAAGTTAAATTAAAAAAACAAATAAATTTCAATTAACTATTAAAAATTTAATAAAATTTATTATTAAGAAAATTTAATAAAAGAATCTGAAGTATACTTAATTTAATTCAAAAGAATAATTTCTAAATATGAGTAAATAGTTCTTAAATAGTTAGGATTGTTTGTTTTCTTAATTTTTTTTTCTAGTTAATAAACTTTTTATTGACGAAAATATTTATGTAAACATAAATAACAAAAAAATTAATTATATTAAAAAAAAAAATAATAAATAATTGTTATTGAAAAAACTTAAATCAAAAAAAAAAATAATTTATATTTAGTAAAATGCTTTTGTTGATAAATAAAAAAATAATTAAATGTATCAAATTTTAGTTCAAATTAATAAATATCAAAGAAATCTTAATTATTGTAAAATTAAAAATATAAACATTAATTAAAATAAATTAATAAAATAATATTAATTAAAAAAAAAACTTCCACATGTTAAAAAATTATATATTTTATTTTTTTTAATTACATAAAATTTTAAATTAAATAAAAAAAAAAATAAATGATAACTTAAAAAAAAATATGAAATTTGATTTTTTATTAATAAAAATTTTTTAGATTTTTGATGATTAATTTAATTGTTTCTAAAATATATTCTGAAATTTAAAAATAAATTAAATTTAGATTAAGAATATTTTAAATATTTTATTGATATAATAAAAAATAAAAATAAATACTTAATTAACAAATAATAATTAAAAAATTAATTGATTTATTATTAAATTATGATGTCAAAATTTTTTCACTATTAATGATTTTTTTTTTTTTTATTACTACAATTTTATTTATTGGTAATCAATTTTTTAAAATATTATTTCATAATATTTTTAAAAAAAAAAAAAAATTTTTTATTTAATTTTTAATCTTAAATTTAAATAATTAAAAATTAAATCACTTTTTAATAGTTTTTAAATTTTAAATAACAATCATTTAATAATACTATTTTTTTTTTTTATTATTTTAAAATTTTAATTAAAATTTTAATAAAAATTTTATGGCTTTTTAACATTTTTTAATTTTTTAATATTAAAAAAATAATTAAATTTTTTAAAAAATTATATATGTTAAAATTTTAAATTGAATATATAAAATAGTTAAATATTTTATTAAATACTTATTAAATTTAATTCATATTTTTTAAATTTTCACATTAATTTTTTTTTTTTTTTGAATTAAAATATTTTAGATTTATTTTAAAATCAAAATTTTTATATAACCTTTTATTTACGTATAAATTACTAATATATGTTTAAAAAAATGATCAATCGTACAAAAAAAATTTAGATAAAATAAATTAAATAGTTTTGTTAAATATTTTTTTTATAATAAAATTGATCTAAAAAATATAAAAAATTTGTTATTATATTTTAAAATTTTTATTTAAACAAATTATTTTAATTAAAGTTTACAGACAAATATTATATCAATTAATTAGTTTTATATATACATATTATAAAATTTTGACAATAAACTTAAAATTTAATCAATGGTTGACTAACATCCTAATCATGTAACTGTAGACATGTTATGTGTTGGTTGTGTGTGCTTAGTTGTGACTAAGTGACCACAGAAATAGCTAAATGCTATTGTCATAACAGGCACACTTTATCCTTATTTTTGCTCTTTCAGGCAGTTGAATCCTAATCTTGGCTTAGTTGAGAACTGCATATACTCTTTTGTAACTTTTGTGATATCTATTATAAAATAAAACCAATTTGATACTACAACATTATAATCAAATATAAAAAATATATACTTGTATCAAAAAGATGGAAATCGAATTTTTACAATCTTTAAATAAAAGTAAAAATTGAAAAAATAATGCTAAAAAAAATTTATTTATATAAAAACTTTTAATTTTTATTAATAAAATTTAACTCAAAACATAAATTTTTTAAAATTAGCTCTAAATTGCTCACAAATAAAAACACATTTTTTTTTAAATTGTTAAAAATTATTTTTAAATGTTATAATGATTTTATTCAATTATTTTAAAAATAATTTATGATTTTTTTTTGTCTTTTTTTTTAATAAATTATATTTTATTTTTTAATTTATTAGCAATAATTAAATAAATCAAAGTATTTAAATTATTTTTATATTTAATATTTATTTATTTTTGTTAAATTTTTAACAATTAGCATAATTAAATTTATAAAAATAATATTATATTATAATATATATATATATAATATGTTGAACAAATTAGATTAGATTTATCAACTCAAAATAATATAGTATGAAAAATATATTAATTTTTAATTATCATATATGCATATTTTAATTTTATAATTAACTTTTACTTTTATAAGTTTAAAAAGCGATTACAGCGATTTGACCACCGCTTAATCCGTAAATTTTTTTTTTATATTCTTAAAAAAATTTTATGTTTTAAAATTATAAAACAAAATTTTTATTCAAACACGCTTTTTTAAATACATAATTTTTAATTTTTAAATTCAAAAAAATAAAAAAGTAAATTTAAATTCTTAATTAAACTTTATATTTATTTTTATTCATTTTTTAAAATTTGAGATTTGATTTAATTATAAAACAAAAAAACATAATTTTAAAGTTTTAAAAAGATAAAATTTTTTTTTTTAATTTTTAAAATATTTTGATTCACGTTAAAAATATCAAGATTTCAAAACTAGCAAATGTTTTCTAAAAAAAAATTTTTAATAATTTATTATTTAGTTTATGTTTAATCAGAAAATTAACAGATTAAAATAACTTTTAATTTTGGTAATTTAAAATAACTAACTCAAAACAAATTAAGTTTATTAATTATACCTAAAAAAATCTCTAATTTTGAAATAAATTTTCAAATAAAATCATTTTAGCATCTGACTTTATTAAAAAATACTGAAATTGATTCATTTTAACGTTTTTTCTAATTATTTATTAACAAAATAAAAAGACATTGTCAAAAAATATATATGTAACCTTTTAAAAAATAGATTTGAGAATAAATAAGTAAAATGAAAAAAAAATTAAAGTGTAATTTTTCTATAATGTATAATAAATTAAAAAAACTAAACTTTTTTTCTTCAAAATATTTTTATTTTAACTTTTTTTAAAAACATTTTAAAATTTTAACAATATTTGATGGTTTAAAAAAAATTGACATTTTATTATAGAGGTATATAATTTTAAGTTATCTATTAATATATGTTTGTATATAAAAAAAAAAAGTTGTTTTAACGTATTAATTTCTTAGGTGCAAATAGTTTGCTTTCGGCTTTTAGTTTATTCAGATTAAAAATAAACATATTTATTTTTTTTGATATTAAATTTAAATTATCAAATAAATAAAAATACATGCGCAAAATATTTTTTAAAAATATTTTTCAAATTTATTTTTTGGAAAAATATGTACCAATGAATTACATCAATTTAAACGAAAATTTGTAAGAATAGTTAAAAAGTAAAAACATTTATTTTTAACCAGATAACCAAAAAGTTATACTAAAATAAATATTTTAAATTATAACTCCTTTTATTATAATTTTACATTAAAATTCATCTTTTTCTTTATTAACAAAATGTAATTGTACAATATAAAAAAAATAAATGATTAAAAGAAACACCTTAAAAAATAATCAACAAAAAATGTCTATGCTAATATTTTACTAAATAATGTTATTTTTAGTTTTTTAAATCATGTATTTGTAACTTGAGATTATTTCCTAAGTATTTTTATAAGTCAAAAATCTTTATACAAATATTAAAAAGAAAATTTTTTTTTTTTCTTGACCATTTTAATCAGCTTTAGATAAATAAATTGAATCTTATGATAAACTATAAACTATAAAATAAATAATCAATTTGAAAAATATGTTTATATATAAACTTAAATCTTAATCAATTCAATTTATTGACAAAATCTAAATTATTTTGTTTTTATATAACTAAAAAGTAAAAAATTCCTAAATATATTTTTTAGTTTTATTAAATTTTGATTATTTAGATGAAAAATTTGAAGAAAACAAATTATAATCAACTCAATTCATTCTATTTTAAGTATAGTTTGAAACAAATTTGTGAAACTCCATTTTTCATTGGAAGCTTATTTGCATAAAATATTTTTACATATTTATTGTTTTTATTTTATTGATGCAATCACTTAAAATAATCTAACTCTTTAATTATTACTTTAATAAATTTTAAATTTAGTAATGTAATTAAAATTTAACTATTTATAAGGAAAACATACTAAATGTGAAATTTTTGGTTATAAACGAGTTATTGCTTTATTGCAAAAGCTTTTATTGTCATCATTGAAAAATTAAAATTGCAATAGCTATATTAATTTGAAAAATTTGAACTCCTTTCATTAGTCTATTTCTAAGCATTATTTGCGAAATCATTTCAAGCTGTGCTTTCAATCATCGAAATTTTATAAAATATCTGATATTCAATTTATTATTTGTTTTGCCATTTGTATTGAAACTTTCTTTTGATAAACAATATATTTTATATGAAAAAAAATAACTTGTCTTAAGCACTCTTGAATCTTAAAATATTCTTGTAATCAAATTTTTAAAATAAAAATTTTGATAAAATAAATGTGACAAACTAGTAAAAAATACAAATTAGATGCACAAAATTATGTAAAATTTAAGTAGTTACAATAAAAATGTTTTAAAAAAAACTTTAAAAATACAAATTCAAATACATTATATAATAATTTAAATATTGGAAAGAATTTTTTTTTAATATTTTTATTATATTTATAGTATATTACAATAAAAATATATTATAATTAAAATAAATTTATCAAAATTATTTTTTCACGTTTATTTGTTACTAAAAAAAAATCTTTAAATTTTTTCTTTTAATACTTTTATAAAATTTGTTTTAAATTAAAAAAGTTTTAAATTATTTTTTTTTTTAATTTTTATGATTCAGTAAAATTACTGGTATAATTTTGATAAATTTACAAAATAATAAAAAATAAATAATTTAAAAATTAATGGTTTAATATATAATTGTTAATAATAAACTACTTAAAAGACAACATTGTCTAAATTTAATAAATAGTTATTGATTTTATAACAAGTGGCACATAAGTAAATAAACAAATCTCAAAGCTGAAATTAGTCAAAAAACCGCAATAATATTTTTTTAATCATTAAAATTTAATTCAAAACAATGTGAAAAATTAAGGTGAATCATATGTGAATGACAAATTATACAATTTAATTTGTTTTAATACAATTCTATTGAACGCCTATTTTGGACTTGTAAAATATAAGAATAAACTTAATATAGTGAACAAAAAGTTAAATACAATATTTTGATCGAAAGACATTTAACACTTGTATTTCATGATAAGAAGCTCTGCTTTTGGCAACAAATTTTTTAAGTCATCAATTTTTTGGTGAAAACAAAGATTTAATGTGACAAATAAAAACATTTTTATAAATTGTTTTTTGAAGATATATTTTGAAATTATTTTTGCATCAATTTAAAAATAAAAATATATTAATCAATATTATAATTCAAAAAAAAATTACAGATGACCAAATGTGTGATATTGCAACTAAATTGACATTGGCTTTTTTTTTTATTTTTTTCTTGATTGAAAATGTGTGAAATCGACAGAAAAAATTTTAAAAATAGTTAAAAGAACTTCCTTTTTGAGTCATTAAACAGCATGATATTTTATAAATTCACAAATAAGTTTCGATTGTTTATAAGCTAACCTAAAATTTATTTATTGATTAGTTTAAATTTCACTAGTTGATTATTTTTTATTTTACTATATCTTAAAACAAATTATATAAATTATTTTAAGTAAAATCAAATTTATTTTCTAAAATTTTTAACTAATTTTAAATATTTTAACCTTTTAACTTAAAGTTTTTCAAAAAATTTAAAATACATTTTAGTTAATTTTATGTGGCAAAAAAAAAAACAATAAATTATTTAAAAAAAGGTAAACATTAAAATAATAAATATAATAAAACAAAAATAAATAAATAAATAAATAAAAACAAAAAAAATTAATAAGTCATTTATTTATTATATTATTTATTATGTCATTTTTAATACAAATTTTATATTTTTAACCTAAAACAAACATTTTTTATTATTTACAAATTGTAAATTTTTTAAAAAAGTAAAAAATTAAAGTTTTATGTACTTCTTTTTTTATTTAAGATTATACATTTCAAATGTTTTAAAAAAATTTTTATAGTTTTAACATTTTATTGTTTAATTAACTAAATTGATGTATTTTTTTATGTGTTAATATAAATTATTTTTTATAATTTTAATTTATATAAATATCAATCATGTTAACCATTATTTAAATATAAAATTGCAAATAAAATTAAAAAAAAAAAAAATTCAATGTTTTTTTAGATTAAATTGTTAGAAATAAAACATTTAAAGATTAAAAATAAAACAAAAATTATTAAGATAAATATTAAGTTAAAATAATAATAAATACAAATCAAATAAACTTAACTGTAATTTTTAGATATATTCGAAATAAATTAATAAAAAAAGAAAATTAATATTTGAAGAGTGTATTTTTTTAATAGGAAAATAAATTTTTCAATATTAGATTATTTAAAAAAAAACTTAACTTTTTTTGATTTAAAAAATAAAAAATATCACATAAAAAATCTTCAATTTGAATAAATTAATAAAAAAATAATATTATTTACTATTATTTTAATATTTTGTGATATCTTTATTTTTAATAGCAAATCAGTAAAAAAATTTTAAATCATAATTTAAGTAAGTAATGTAAGAAAATTTATTTTTACAAATTATTTATTAAATTGATTTATAAGTAGGATTGTTATAAGCGAATGATGTAACATTAAAAAAATAATTAATTACTAAACAAAAATTTTTTTTTATGATTTTTTATAAATATTAAGTCGTTTAAACGTTGCCGTTATTTAATAACTTATTTGTTGTTTTAGTCATATTGTTTGTTAGTGGTATTAATGATATCAATCATTTTTTGTTTAAATTAATTTATATAAGTTTGTATATATTTTAATTTTTTTTTTACCTTTTATTGCATTTTTTTGTAACGTCTTAATTGCTATAATAAAAATAAATAATTATTCATAAGGAAAAATATTTCTTTAACTTATCTAAAAATTTAGACAAATCAAAGGCATTTGTAAAGATTTTTTTGTGCTTTATTGACACAAAATAGTGATGGTTAATAAGTCAGATTATAACCAGCTTTTATTGTAAATACATTACTATTTAAAGCAAACAAATAAAATGTTGTTAAGCTTTATTGATTTACCAGTTAGCTTCTGTTTAACTGGTAATTATTTGCAAACGGACATCAGCTGAAGCATTTAATTGATAGAAACGATGTGGGCGAAAACCAGATAACTAGATAAATAGTTAAAATTTAATAAAAGAAAAAAAGAATTGTGTTTCAATGCAATTGTGAACCATTTTTTCACTTATTGAGTCTAACGAGTTGAAGACTTGGAAACAATAAAATATTTTAGGCAAAAACATCTGTTACTTTTAGTCTATTTAAGCTTAATAAATATTGATATTTACATCAGAAGGTGTTTAGGTAGTTTGTTGACATTATACAGTATAAATTGCGTCAAACTGATTATTTCAACTCTGCTTTGTATCAAATATTAGTTTTTTTATTATTTTTATAATGTTTCAAATTTCAATTTATTTAACATAAAATTTTGATTATTTATTATTTAATTTAAATTATTTTAAACAATTTTTTTAATTTAATCTTTAAATTATCAAATAACAAATAAAAATAAACTTATTAAAAGATACTTTAATCATAAATTTATATTTATTTTTAAAAAAAAAAAATTATCAATTAAAAAACGAATATTAAATTAAAATTTAATTATTAAAAAATAATTTTAAATATATAAATTAATTATAAGAATAAATTTTGATTAGCATAATTTTTTTAATTTTTAAATTAAAATTATATTGTGACATATAAATTTAATTCAAGGTCAATTGTTTATTTAAATTTTAACGTATTAAAGATGATAAGTTATAAAAATGTTTATTATTTCTATTCTTTTATTTATTTTATCAAAAAAAAAAAATTGTACAAATATTTTGAAAAAGACAAATAAAAAAAAAAATATTTGTACTTTTTAATATTAGTTAGTTTTTGTATTTTTAAGATAAAAGTTAACTTTAATAAAAATAATTAAAATTTTATAAAATGAAAATACAAATTTAATAAAATTTAAATAATTTAAATTAAAATTTATTTTTTTAGTTAATTGAAATTTAACAAAAATAAAATTTTTAAATTAAACAAGTTGAATATGATTAAAAAGAAAACATAATTTTATAATTAAAAAGAAAACATAATTTTATAAAGATGGAAAATAGTTTTTAAAAATGCTTGAAAAACTTGGTCATTAAAGCAATGTTGATTTAAAATAAATTTTTATTTTTAAAATAATTATTTAATAAGCTTTTAAATAATATGTGTAGAATTAATCAATTTTTGACTCAATAATCATATAATCAGTACATAGCAACAACCAGTATCTAATAACTAATTTAAGTAGGCATTTGTTACTAATTATATTGTACAATTAAATGTTTATGGATATAAAAGCTATTAAAAATGAAGAAAAAGCAGATGTTGTTTGTCAAACAGTAACTAAAGCATTCATTTTAAAAACAAGCATATAAACAATAATTGTATAGAAGCATTCAAATCAAACAAAAACAATAACTACAATAAGTTTGATTAAACAAATATAAAAATTGACATGGATGACCATCAGAATAAATCTAATAATATTTTTAATTTTTAAATTAAAAAAAAATATTTAAAAAAAAGTAATATTAATTATAATGAATTAATAATTAAAATTTGAGTAATTTATTTTTTTAGCTTACGCATTAAAAAAAATTAGCAAATTTTAAATTTTAAAAAAAAGAAATTTCAAAAAGAATAAAATAAATGTGATATCAAAATTTTTATATCTGTTTTACAATAAAATAATAAAAATTAAAATTTATAATTTTAATCTGTGCTTAAATCTTTATCACATTAATTTTTTAACATGGATATTAAGTTAGTAAAATAAAAATTCTAAATCTTAACCAGCTTTGTTAAATTTTTTGATTAAATATATAACAAAGTTTTTTATAATCATCTTTACTAAGCTCTTTACCTAGCTTTGTTGTAGTTAAAAAAATAATCAATTTAAAAAAAATAATTATATTATCTTTATAATTTTTAATAAAATATAAATTTTTTTGATTGAATTTAAATTTATAACTATAAAAAAAAATTTTTTTTGATTCAATTTTTAATTATTTTTTAAAAAAAAAATTTTAATAATTTTATTTACAAAAATAAGTAAAAATAATATTGTTTTCCAGTTAATTTTGGCATATATTCAAACTGCCAATACAAAGTGATTGAATTATAAAAATTTAACATCATAAGTACTGTTGTATATAAAAAAGAAAAATATAAATTGTTAAAAAAAAAAATGAATAAAAATAATAAATAAATGGAATGGCAAACATGAAATTTATTTGTTCAAATTAAATGTAATATGGCTTTTAAATTTTTTTGAGAAAAATACACAATGAAGAAATTAGACCAAATTTAATGTCCTGATCAAATTGTAAAAATTTAAATAAAAAAATAGTAAAATTTAATCAAAATATTTGCTTATATAAAAAAGATATGCTTTAAATGTTTTAAACACCAATGTCTTATTTAAATTGTCCGTGTTTTGGGCCTATTGTGCATTTGTAAAAAAAAATATAAAAATAACTAAATAAATATAGGCATTAAAATTTACAATTTTATTTGAAAATACTTGTTTTTTAATTTTTATGATTATTTATCATATGCACAAAATGTCATAAGCAAAATAATGAATAATTGGCGGCTAAATAGACAGTTAATGTTAATAAACTTTATTCAAGTGTAAAAGATCATTTCCGCTTTGATTTGATGCATACAAGCGTGTTAGATTAGTAGTGAGTATATAAAAATGTGAATATTTATGAACAGGATGATTAAGAAGATAATAAAAATTTTAAAATTAAAAAATGTTAAACATGTGCTTGATTGCTTAAAAACGATTTCAATGTGCTATTGGTCGTTACATATAAAATAAACTGAATGTCAATTTTTAATTCAAATTACTTGTGACCTTTAAATCATTTTTCTTAATTCTAATCGTTTTAAAAGTTTGTCCATGTTTTACTTATTTTTTTCCTTTGCTTGCTTATTTTGTTTCAATAGTTGCTTGTTGCTCTTCCTTGTTTGTATGGGCGGAACTTATCCACCCATTTTTATCACAGATTGTTCATTTTGTGCAATTAGTGTATTTAAATTTGATGCCTTTTACACACTTTTTACCGCAACCCAAGTCGGTTAGTTAAATACCTGATGCAATTATGCTGAATTTCCATTTAATAAAATAACCAATGTAATTATAAGCTTAATAATGTAGATTTTAGATGATCCAAGTTTACAATGGTTATAAGTTTCTGATTCCACCATTATAAATTTAATGTATTAAAACAAAACATTAATATTACACTCTTATTTCCAAACAGGTCATGCTCTTTTCTGACAAATGGGTGTAACTAAAATAAACACTTTAACATTCATAGGTATACTAGAATGTTTATAAAATCATAAAACAGCAAACAGTATTTAAACTTGATAAAAAAATATTTTCAATATCATGTCCTTTTTTTTATTGGTTGAAATTTGATTTTGTTAGTTTGCTATTTTTTGCCAGTTTATCGATTCGTTTTTGAAGATGATAATTTTCCGTGTCCAACTCATCTATTCTGATTTGAGCTTCTCTAAACTAATGATGAAAAAAAAAAAAATTTATGTTTCATTCAAAAAATAATATTTTTAAAAATATATTTTTTAAATTAAACTTTAAATTAGGTTTAAATAGTTAATTAGAAAAATTTTTTCATCAAAAATTACTTCGTTATAAAATTTAATGTTTAAAAATTGCTAATATACTTATTAATAGTTTACGTTTATTAAATTCAAACAATAAATATTTATAAAAAAACGTTAAAATTAAAAGACAAAATTTTAAAAACATAATAACCAATCAAAATATTTAATAATTTTAAATTTAGAAAATTTAAGTTTAAATTAAAATAAGAAAATTGATTAAATTGACCATGACTGACTTAAAGATGATGAAAGTATTTTTTTACAGCATCATCTGTTAAAAATTTGTTTATAATAAAGAAAATATTTTTGCTAAAAAATTAAGATGCCTTTAATCATGTGTAGGCCCAGCATATTAAACATGGCAAAATATTAAAAATTATATTAGGCAATAAGATATAATAGATAAAATAAAAACAAAAAAAAATAGTCAAAAAAATATTTGGTAAAAAAAAATAGGAAAAAAATTCAAATTTAAGTAAATAAATAATAATTGGCTTATAAAGAAAAAAATCGTATTCACAATTTAACTTTGCATATAGCGCAGATACTTGTTTAATAATACAAGCACATAGAGTATGAACATATTAAACTTCTATTAAAAAAGACCAAATGTGTAGGCGTTAAATCTTACCATAAAAGACAGTAGGTCACGGTGGGCGTTTAAAAATTATAATATTTTAAACTTAATTTAAATCGGAAATAGAATTCTGTGTTATTCACAAGAACTATTATTTAAATAAAAATTAAAAAAATAAATGACTCAGAAAAAGTAGCATTTTTTTTTTTTAAAAACAAAAAGATAAAACCCACATAGATAGACAAAAAATTTAAAAAAAGTTTTTATGAAAAACAAATTAATCAAGTTAAAAAAAAAAATTATCAATATAAAATTGAAATTTGATTTAATTGAATAAAATATAAATAAAAAATAATCAAAAACTGATGTACATATAATTAAATATAAAAATAAAAGTTTAAATAATTTTTAATCCGATTTCAATATCAAATAACAATTAAAAATTAATATATTTTTTATAAAAAAAATTCACCAAAACGTGTCAAATCAAATTAGTTTCGGCAATTACAACTCAATTGTTTAACAAAATAAATAGAGCAGGTGTGCCAATTTTATCTAAGTTAAATTTTGTAAAAATTAAACTAGCTTAATTTTTAAGCGTTTAAATGCTTGCAGCACCTGTTAATGGTAATAACTTTAGAAGCATTAATCTGTTAAACACTTAAATATACAAATAAATAATGCACAAAAATTTATATATATAATGTTGTTAATAAACATATTCTTTTTATATCTGATTTCTTATTTCAATTATCGTAAAGTTTAAAACTCATTTGTAAAAAAAATATTAACTATTAAAAAATAGTAAAATTAAAATTAATTGAAAAAGTAAAAAAAAACTGTAAATGTGATTATAAAAAAATAAATAAAAATTTTTTAGCTAATAGTCACAAAAAAAATCAGTTTTCAATAAAAAGTTAAATTTAAGCTTGAGAAATAAATGCGACTTTGATAAATCCCTTAGGAAGCCAACCAAAATAAAAAAAAATACCTATGTAGATAAATAAGACAGTCATTAATCAACTACATGTATTAATATCCTCTGAGAATTATTCCTTGTAAATCGTATTTAAAATTGATAGCTTGTAATAAAATAAAAATTATTCGGCTTTTGCAAACTACAAACTAGTTACTAAAAATATGTAAAATTAAAAACAAAAATAAATTTTAATGCATTTTTTAGTTATAAAATTTTTTTTTTTTTAATATATTATGATAATCTAAATTTAAAAGTAAAATTTTTTAAAATAAATAACCAATATTTGTAACTCAATCAATTGAAAAAAATTTAAAAAATAATTTTAATCATACCTGTCTTAGTATTTTTCTTTTTTCTGTTTTAAGCTCTTGCTCAGCATTTTCAAGTCTTTCAATATGTAATTGAAGCTCAGTAATCTCGTCATCAACAGTCTGTTTATCTCTTCGAAGCGCTTCTATCATTGAATTTAAACGTTTTAGTTCGTTTTCATAATTATTGATCATTTTTCGGGTATCTTCTGCTGTTTATTTTTAATTTGATTGCCAAAATCCAAATAAAGATATTAAACATTAATCCATCATTTTGTTTAAGTTGATTTTAATAAATATTTGATAATATATGATGTTAAATTTTTAATTAATTAAATAAATAATATATGAAAAAGAAAATGTAAGTATTTTATTTATTGATCCAAATTAATTTATCCAATGCCAATCATTCATACATATGTAAAACATAAAAATAAAAATTAGATTTAAAAATAAAAAAAGTTTTAATTATTAAAATTAGTTCAAATTAAAAGCAATTATACTAAAAATAATTTTAAAAAATTTAACAAAAAATTTTGTTAAAATAATTATTTTTTTCAACTAAAAAAAAAAAAATAATCTAATCACCAATTTATATCAAATATAGAGTTGATATTATCAATGAAAAAAATGATTATTTCATTTAAAATATAAAATGTGTATTAAAATTATATAAAAAAAAATTTAAAAAGAGATTGTTTGATATTACTAAAATTGTAATAATTGTCATTTAATCAAGCATTTTTATTAGCTAATAAAAAGCTTTTCATTATCTGTTTATTATTATATCTAACCTTTTTACAAGCAATAAGCTTATATAAAAAAATGTAAATTTAATCCATTATCATACTGATTTAGCATCATAAAACTATTATTATGAATAAAATATAGTTTAGAATTTTTAAATAAAATTTCTATGTTAAAAAAAAAGCATAAAATATTTTTTAAATTTTTTATTTCAAAAATATAAAATTGTTTTTAAAACGAATTTCAATTTAATAAAAATAAATTTAATAAAAGATAAGTAAAAATTGTTGATCTATTGACCTGAAATTAAATTTAAAATTTAAATTCTTTAAAATAAAAAATTAGTTTTTTTAACAAATTTAGTTAAAATTTAAGAATAAAATGAAAATTAATTAACTGATAAAAAAAAATATTTTTAAATTTACAAATAAAAATATTATATAACATTTATCTAAATTAAAAAATATATAACAAAAAATAAAACAAGATGCATAAAATAAATTGTAGAAAATAACAATTGCATATATTAAATTATATTTTTTTAAAGTATATCGTAAAAAAAAATATAATTATCAACTTCGATATATTTGGTAAATTAATATTTATGTTCGTTTTTAGAATTAAAATTTTTAAGTAAATTGTAAAACATTTTAAAAAGATTTTTTTTTTTTGTTAAAATTTTTTTAATACCTAAAAAATCAATAAAAAACAAAACCACATAATAAATTATAAAAAACAAATAAACGTGACTTAATATGTAAATTAAATACTGACTTATTTCAAATTTAAAACAATCAAAAAAAACCAAATAAATTATTTAAATTAAAACAGAAAAGAAATATTTATAAAAAAAAAATATATATATATATATAAAAAAACTTAATCAAATAATAAAATATGAAAAAAAAATAAAATTTACAATACACATAAACAAATAAAATAAATTTGAAGAATAAAAAATAAATAAAATCAATGTTAGTAAAAAAAAAACGAAACATAATATTTTAAAAAAAAAAAAAAAATATTTATATTAAAACTAAATAAAAAATAATAACAACGCCTACATGTTCACAAATAATAAAATTAAATATTTATAAAAAATAATTTATTCTTCAAAAAAATAAATATATATTTAAAAATATATATAAAGTTTTAAACAAAAAAATGAATTTCAAAAATATTAATTAAAATTCTTATAAAAATTCACCTAAAATTAAAATATAATTAAACAAATTTTTTTAAAATAAAAAGGTTTAACTTAAAATAAAATTTAAATTTATTTTATAAATTCATATTATTTTATAAATGAATATAATTTAGTTTAATTTAAATTTTTTATAATATTAATTTAAATATATTTTATTATATAAATGATTGTCAAAAATATTTTTTTTTTTAAAATGCCTATTTATTATTTAAAGCTATTTTTCTTAAAAAAAAAAAAAAAATGCTTTTATTAATTTTTAGAAAATATTAAAAAAATGTTAAACAATATCAAAAATTTTTGATAATTAAAATATAATATTGACTTTAAGTAATTTATAGAAAAAAAAATTAAATAAATATTTTACTAAAAAATTGACAGTTAAAAAAATAAATTTTCTATATTTTTTTTTTAATAATAAAAATATTACTTTTTAAAGATCAATAATTATGAAATACAGACAAAAATTAAATATGTGTTGTAAAAAAAAAGCGTAAATTACAAATTTTAATTATTGTTTTATTACTTATTACAACATCGTTTTAAAAATTAACTTTTTTTAAATAAAATATTATATTTATAATTAAAAATATAATTCAAACTTCAATAAATTTGTTTACGTAAATTCAATTTTATTTTAATTTAAATTTATGTGGTAAACAAACTAGAACAATAATAAATACGATAAACTATAGAAAAAAATAATAATAATTTTATAATTATTAAAAAACTATATTAAAAAAATTAACTTAATTTATTTTAAACAAACAAAAATAAACAGATTAAACACCTAAATTGTTTGATAGTTTAAAAATTTTTGCGTTTTCATCATAAAATAAGCAATAAATGAAAAAATTGAGATATATTTAATAAGCTTTAACTAAAAACTAATTATTTTTTTTTAAATAAATTGAGATATTTATTTAATTTTTAAAAAACAAAGTATAAATTTTATCTTATTATAAATTGCAATTTTTATGAATTACATTGCCATAATACAAAAAAAAAATCCAGACATTTTTAATTAATTTAGTTTATTTAAAAAATTTGATTTGAAACAAGTGCATTTGTATTCTAAGCAAATGCTTTGAATTGCATGTCAACAACAGATAATTGTACTTATTTTAAATGACAATTTAAACTGAATATATATATTTTTATGATTTCACTGTTGACTAATTTTATTGAAATGATGTATTTATTCAAATCATCCATGTGACGACTTTATTAAAATATAAAATGCTAATCTACATGATTGTATCCTCGAAAAAAAAAAAAATAAAAAAGCGAAAAGAAACCACAGCTTTTGAAAAGACAAACTATGTCAATGTTTAAAAGAGACCACACACGATTAAGAGAAAATGTAGAAAACTTATTGCAAAACATTTTTTTCAACTAAAAGCAAGTGTTTTTATAAATATAAAATTTTTATATACAATATAAAAATGATAAATATACATTTGATAATTGAAATCGAATTCAGCAAAATTAAATAAGTAAAACTTTAATTATTGCAAAAAGTTGATAGAAAAAATTTAGTAATAATCAATAATAATAATACGACAAATATTTGCTTTACCAAACCTAAATTATTGGCAAGTGACTTACCTTGATTGTTTTTAATATTGTGACAAGCACCGTTCAATGATTGCTTGCCGTTTAGAAGTGAAAGTCCTTCTAATTTAATGTTTTTGATCTTTTCATCATCTAAACTGGAACGAAGCAATCTCATTCTCTGTAACTTTTCTTTTTTGTCGCGCAACAAAAAAGCAATTTTATCATTAAGTGAGTTTCCTTCAACAAAATGCAAGTAGCGGTGCAATTGATCACTAAAAAGAAGGTTTAAGCCGGACGAGGAATGTGAGCTCAAATTGGAAGGAAGATCGGATTGTCCGTTAAGATTGTTTGAGTTGGATGTAAGACGACGATCAGACAAATGTCCATTGAAGCCGTTGGAGAGTAAAAGATAGCGTTTTTTGCTAGAATAAAAAGTATCCAAACTGGTTAGAAGACAGGTGTTGCAAGGGCGAGTTTGTCTAAGAGGTTCGCAGGTGTGGTCAGTTTTGAGACCGTTGGAAAGTAGAGAGGATTGGATGCCATTAAGAGAAGAATTGTGGTGAAGAGATTGTTGAAAAAGGTGATGAAAAGCTTGAGGAATAGATGGGGGAATGGGTCCAGAACTAGGCGTTGAAAAAGAGCCAGTAATGGAAGTAGAAATGGATGGTGAAACAGGTCTTAAGTCAAATGTCGAAATAGGACCCGAAACAGATGTGGGAATGGAGTCGGATCCAGAAATAGAGTCTGGTGCGGATATAGAAATGGATTCTGGAATGGAGTCCGCAATGGAATCCGGAATAGAGTCTGGAATGGAGTCAGGGTCGGAATGATGGCCGTTGGAAGGATAGTGATGTCCGTTGTGGACAACTTTGTGAAACAGCTGGTTGTTGATCACAATCCCATTGCGTTCGACCAATTCGCACTTGGTTTTAAGAGACTCTTGTAAAACAAAGTAGTCCTTTTTGGTGCGCTCGATACTCTTCTGCAACAGTTCGCATTCGCGATACTTGCGTTTGTATTCGCGGTTCAGACTGCCAAACTGGTCTTCCAGATCGTCCAGGTTGTCTTTCAGGCTCTCCAACATATATTCTGCGACCATTTTTACATTTTGCATTATTAGCATGTGAGACCGGCTCGCAAACAAATCACAATTTACTTGTGTGCGCACTCTGGCAAACTTAAGTATTGCATGTGAATGCTTCAGATGCGACCCCTTGCATTCACCACCAGCAATCCAACCCTATCAACTAACCACACTAATCTTTAATGCCTTTTAAGCCTGCTTGTCTTAATCCTCCCGATTTTGCTATTTTCAACACCTGTTGGTCATGCGGCTTTAATCTTTTTCTCAATTGCGTTTTCTTAAGAGCAAGTTGACAACTTAAGACTTTATACACAAAAATACCCAAACTTTACAAATTTTCTCTTTAATATTGTGCTTTCCTGCTCCAACACTCTAATAGCTAACCATTTAAATGATTTGAGAATTCCCAAACACAAGACAGCTAGGCAATTCAAGTGATAAGAACATGCGAACAGTTAAGGAAATGGTGATCAAAAAATCACAAATGGCTTTCAAATTTGCCGGAAAAGCTGATGAAAAAGTTTGTGACAAAAATAATCATGAAAATAATCACAAAAATAAACACAAAATAGACACAAAATATACACAAAACTCGACACAAAAAGGTTGACAAATATGATGACAAAACTGATCACAAAGCTAGACACTAAACTGATCGCGAAATTGATTATAAAGCTGGTCACAAAACTGATCACACGCTTAATTACAAAATTAGTGGTGCAAAACTGTACAAAATGGTGGCAAATTGACGTTAAGCAATTAGATAATGTCAAATTGAACCGGCTTTATTTCATCCTAATCAGGTTAATAAAAAAAAAAACCACAAGTGAACATTTGACCGGCAACTTATTGTCTCTTTAAATCGCTTTGTTCAATTTGAGGTGTGTCTGCGGTAAATAAAAGTGCAATTGAAGGCCCTATTGACAGCCTTATTGACGGCCTTATTAATAGCCTTATTTGGCTTAGTCAAGTGCCTGCAGCCAATTCTGACCACTAAGACCTGTTCAAACAAATCTGGACTGATTTAACTGACAAAACACTTCCCGATGAACAATTGCTGGGCAAAATTAAGCCACAGCAAACCAAACAAATGTAGTATTCTTCTTTTGGCAAAAACAGCTAACTAAGAAGGTTGAAGCAAATTTGTGAATTGCGTGTGTGGCGAAAGACAAACAAAATCTCATTAAAACAAACACTAACAGAATTAGTTAATTTGAAAATTGCAACTTTCAATGGAAGCCATCTGAACATAGTTGGCTCCATTCATTATCGGGATGTTTCATTCATCTGAAACACTTTGGCTATGGCTATTATTTTATTTTAGTCAATCCCTTTGGTTAATTACTTTGGCTGATACGTCTAGATAATCCTTTTGTCAACACTATCTGTCTAGTTGTCTAGCTGGTATTCTGGCCATGAGACTATTAATTGTCTAATTGACGATGAAGATTGATTCGAATAGCTAATCTTCAACAATTCCACCGGTAGCTTGTTATTGATCTAGAGTAGCTGCGTTGTTAATCTGCTGTTAATCAGTGGTTAATTGGTTCAGAGTTGCCTGTGGTATTAGCCACAATCACCCTTATCATGAATGATCGAAGATCGGAAAATAGAGCAGAGCTATTTTAGTGGGCCAAGTGGAGCTTACTCAATTGCACAACGTGCAATCATAACTCAGAATCATAATCCAGAATCACAATTCAAAATCACAATTCAAAATTACAATTTAGAATCACAATTTAGAATCACAATTTAGAATCACAATTCAGAATCACAAATTCACAATCACAAGCTCACAATCACAAACTCACAACCATAAACTTACAATCACTTTGCAACAGTTTCAGATTGGCACTTGCTTGTCAAATGTTGATTACAAATTGCAGTTTCAAATATGATTGTTTTGATTAGTTTCTTAGCTCGAATCAGACGTAATCCAACTACAAACACAAACAAATTTCTAATTGCACAGCACCAACTGTACGAATAAGTGTTCCCTTGGCTTATACGCCATCTGTCCGCAATACACAGTCCTAAAGCAACTTTGCGGTCGGTCAAAGGGTCATCTTAAGTACCACAGCAACTTTAAGAACTATGAACACCTTAGACACACTCAATACCCAAAACATATTCAGCTTTTTTAGTATATTGCAATTAAAAAAAGCCTAAAATCTTAGGTTTTCCAAATAAACCAAACATTCCAAAATCCAAACATCTTAAAACCCAAACATCTTAAAACGTGGACACCTTAAACCGAAACACCTTAAAATTCAAACCTTTTCAAACTCAAACACTTTAAAACCTAAGTCTTTAAAAATTCAAAACATTGTATGAACTTAAATACCATAAAGAGTTTCAATGTCTCATCTTGTTTTTTAAAATAAAAACCATGTTAATTGGTTAATTTGAATAATTTAAAGTGTGCAAATACCTACATGACACTATTTATGTAATAAGAAATTATATTTTTTACCATAACTATGAATTGGGCTACACACATTTTTATTCAGACTGGTTAGTTTATACAATTTTTTGTTTCATCTATATTTGTTTTTCTTTCAATTTATCACTAAAAGTGAACTTAAAACAATGTTGCTCTTTATTTTAAATAATTTTTTTTTTCCGAAAGAATTAAATTTTTAATTTAAATTCACAATTAAACCTTGGCACAATGTAGCAAAAGTAAATTACTATATAATTTATTTAATTAAGTATAATTTTCTATTTAAATTACAAAAAAACACTATTTAATACAATCTAGTGCAAATAAATTGGTGAAAATTATTCAAAATTAATTTAATTAAAAAATGTGATAATATTTTAATAATTTAACTATTTTTTAATGAATAAACATCTTTATAAAATAAAATAAATTTTAGATATTGAAAATGTTTGTGCAAAGTAGTGGACAAAAATTAAGCTCACAATTATATTAAATTAAATAGAATCAAAATGCGTATTTTTGTGTGTTCTAACTAATTCGACAAATAAACTAAAAAAGTATTTATTTTTTTTTGTAAACATCATCCAACTTTTTTATCAATACTTGAGCGTATCATTTATGCAATTGACACAAGCTTGAACAGGATGAGAAGTCAAAAATTGAAACAAGTCTACAGAAAAAAAGAAATATTAAATAAAAAACTGTCCACTAATTTAAATGGGTAAATTTTTGTAAATTTAAATCCGTCGCCTTTAGCCATGTCAAATAATAACAGCTTTACTGTATTAAGTTTTATTTAGATGACACTTGCTTCTAGGTTTCCATTAAATTTACGTTTGGCTAAATGTAATCAATGCAATTATAAGCAAACCTAAAAGCTCAGTAAATAAATTTAAGCCAAAACAAATACTATAATAAAAAAAAAATTAATAAACAAATAATAAACTAAAATGTTAAAATTAATCATTTTTAAAAATATAATTAAAACAATAGTAAAAAAAATAAAGTTGTACTTTTAATATCATTCACAAATTAAAATAATTATTAATTTTTATTAAAAGTTTAAACATGTGGAATTTTATATAATCCATCTTTTGATTATTCATTTACTAAATACATTAACTGACAAACAATTTTTTTTTTTCAAAAATTTTATATTAAGTCTATTTTATTTCCATTTTTTTTTTAACTTTATTGTGGTAAATATAATTTTACTTTATCAATGAATTAATATTTAATAGATTGCACTCATAATTTTGAGCAATTTGAGATTTCCGACCTTGTTTTCTATTTGTTGCAAAATGATATTAAAGCCAGGAAAAAATATTTTCAAGCAATGATCAAATATCAAAAAATCTTAATACATAACGTTCAGAAAAAAACAGGTGTAGAATTTATAAAAAATAATTTTTAAAAGTACAATGCACATCTTTAAAAAATTATTTGCAATTAAAAAAAATCTATGAATTAAAACTGTAAACGTGAAAGCATTAAATAAAAGGGTAATTTGAATTTTAATTACAAATTTAGAAATAAACTAGAATTGAAATTGTAAAAATAATAAGTTCGAATCATTTTAAACTTTGTCTATTATTTTAATTTTACCAAAAATAACACAGATAATGTATAAAATAATTTGAATTTAAAAGATAAATAAGTAATTTAAAAAAAAAAAACATTACAAAGTATTATATTTGTTTTAAACATTTTACACTTGAACAGTTCAAATGACATTTAGATTATGGTTTACCGTAAAAACTATACATTTTTATCACGCTTTACAAAGCTTAATTTAACTCATATTTAATGCGAAATATGTTAATTGTGTTGTTTTAATTTAAAAATTAAAATATTTTTTTTTAATAAATAAAAAAAAATTGAATGGCTTGTCAAAAACTTTAACAAACAAATGAATATTGGATACTTATTTTAAAGAAACGCAATCAATAAACTTTTTAAAGATTAAAAAAATTTTAAAAGTAAAATTCAAAATTAATTTTTACTTTATTAATCATTTACATATAAAATTAAATAAACTAAAATTAGTTTAATTCTATAAATTTTTAAATTTACATTTAATATATAAATTTTTTATCACAAAATATTTTTAAAAGTAAAAAATATGTTTCAAGGTACTTATTTAAATAGATTAATCATTATTTTATGCACATTTTATAAGTTAGTTATTGTAATAAAAAAAATTTATCAGATGTTAGATCTACTGGAAAAATATCAATATAAAGGACTTTTCTAAATTAATTTTTATTGCAATTTATTATAAAAGTTATTAATTCTTAAAAATAAAACTTACATTAAAATATTTAAAAGTATATTTAAATTGATGTAGTTAGTAAAATTTAAACTAAAATAATTAAATATGTTTTGTAAGAAAAAAAAGATAAATTACCTATTTAGAAATAAAAATGTTATTCTAATTTATTTTTTTGTTAGACAACGTTTAATTATAATCTAAATCTAACAATATATGATGAAAGTTAAATTTATAAAATTAACTATTTTCCATTAAAACTTATTAATGCAGAAAACGTAATTTTAATAAAGTATGACTAAATTTTTGAACTTTTAATATAAATTTAGATATTTTAATTAATAAAAATTAAATCAAAAATTATTTATCATTATTTATTTAATTTTCAAATATCTATTATATTACAATTTATAAAAATTTGAAAATAAATCTAAATTGATCTATGATTTTTGAAATATTAATTTTAGAAAGAATAAATATTAAACTACGATGTTTTTATAGAACTGGTTTTAATACAAAAAAAAAATAAGTTATATCCATATGAAAAATTTAAAACATTTCTTTTACAGCAAGAAAAAAAATGTAAATTCTTGTGTAAAATTTAATAATTTTAAGTTATAACTATTACGTTCTATTTCTGATTGGTCACGGATGGGTGGCTCTATTTATTGAAAATAGTTTTTTATCTTTGAATCAAAATAGCAAATTATCTTAGAACAGAATGTAGTCATATTAATATTAAATAACTTGTTGGGTCAGTATTTATGTGTCCATGGGTGAAAGCATTTGAACATATAATTTTTTCAAAATAAAAAAGTAGTAATCATAAAATGGACACGGGCCGTTTGATGCAGTATTTTGAAAATTAAAATATCTTACACTTGATTGTAAAAATATAGCCAAGAAACTTTTATAAGTTAAACGCATTGCAAACATCAAGGTACCACTGGATAATCATTAACTCAAATACAAAAGAAAATTTAATTTGACCAAAAACTATTTATTAAAAGTCCATTCAATTTTACCTGTTGTTCATCTTAAAATAATTGTTAATTTAAGAATTATAAAACCCGATAATCTATTGATTTTGTCATTATCTAACTAAAGTTACACAAACTTATCATTTAAGCAATGATAACCGTTGGTACAAATCAAATGCAATCAAGTGCAAAACAGTGTAAATATATAAAAGCAAATTGAAAATAAAAGTAATTAAAATGCATTAATAAAGAAAAAACAGTGTAGATGAATGAATACTCAAGTTATAAAAGTAGGAAATAAATGGTGAATTCCTGAATTTTTAGCAATCTGTGGCAAACCGTTGTTGTTCTGATGTTGGCGCTAGTGAAAAGGCAGGTTTGGCTAGGTTTAAAACCTGATTGGTCAATCTGAGAAGCTCAAAAATGATAAAAGGTGTTGCAAATATTTGCTAAATCTTGATTCATGACTTTTGTAGCGGCCCGCGACTAAAATACCGCCACAATAAACGACTTCTTTTAAAATATGTTTTTAGTTGATGACCTGTGAAACTTGTGGCAAACTCAAATACTGAACAAAATTTAGACCAAGTAAGAATAGGTAAGAATAAAAATTGCAAATATAAAGTTCACCTTAGTCAGTAAAGTGCGTTTCTTAAAGAAATTTTTTAAAACATAGGTTTAGCCAATATTAAAGCACGACGGACATAATTTTTACCCACTGAACTGACCAGGCCTAACTTGTTTTAAAAAAAGGCACACCTACTGGTCCCATACTGCAGTGTTTATGGGGATTTAGACTAAACTAGCTAAACTACTGAATGTAAACTTGTTCAATTTTCTTGTTTTTCATCATCCCCCCATCATTTGCTCATCTTTTCCTGCTTAAGCAAAGCTGTTTTTTATTTATTTGCTAAAAATTGTATTTGTGTTTGTGCCAGATTTTTACCTAAATATTAATTCATGTTATTCAATAATTTTTGTGAATGTAAAATCTAGAATATTATATTTAGGAAACTTATTTTTAAGTTTCAAAAATTTTAGGTTGACACACGTTTAAACAATATCTTAAAACAATTATGATTTGTTCGAGCCTACAATATTATTTAAAAAAAAGTTTTTGCTATTTAGCCTGTTTATTTATTAATTTATTTTTCTAAATAAAATAGTAAAAAAACAGTTTATTAACATAGTTAATCGTTTTTTTTAATAAAACTATCATATTAATTCAATTTATGATTTAATTTTAATTTAATTAATTGTTATTACAATTGACTTTAAAATAAAGTGTAAAGCTTCATATTGCAGTGTTTTTAATTTAATTAATAAAATAAACTCTTTTTTTTTATATTTAATTTTATCTTTTATTGTTCAATTATTTTTAGTTTTAATTATATTATATTAAAATCAATTAAAATTTTATTTAATTTTAATAAGTTGTAATTATTAATATTTGATATAGAAGCTTTTATTTACGTTTAAGTTATTTACGTTTAGAGCTATATAGTTTACGTATCAAACTTCATTTGTTTAATTAGTTTAAAAAATAATTTATATAATTTAAATAATATAACTTAACTAGTAGATTTGTGAAACAAATTGAAATAATTGCCATAATAATCAAGAAAGTTATTTATTATTAATTAAAAAAATATCTAAAAAAAAGTGTGAATATAAATTTATTTCAACATAATTAAATGTAAAATTGTTTTGTCCTAATTTTGTTAAATAATAATTAAATAAGCATGTGGAAAATATGGCGATAAATACCAATAATAATCATTTAAATGAAAAATTTTACAGTGCAAATTACTCATTAAATCAATTAGCTCCGTATAATCATACATTACATAAAACTCACCCTTATTTAGAAAGCGACCAAAATCATCTTTTAATGAAAACTATTTTACCTCCTAATTACAATCATGATTCGAATATGATTTTAAATAAATCAGTTCCAATATCTAATAATTTATATTTTTATTCTTCGAATGAAAATGGAAAAATTAAACCTAAACCTTTACCAACTTATCAACAACATATGCAAAAAATTAAACAAAAAAATGTTCAACAAGTGACTCAAAATAATCCAGCACAAAATTTAAAACAATCTTTACTAATAGACGATAAACATGACTCAAATATTAAAAAATCATTAAATTGTTTTTCAGAACAAAAACTGTATTGCTCAATAAATTCATCGCTGTCAAATCAAAACACATCTTCTAGCAATTTTATACCAATTGAATCTGATTGCTGTGATGTTTTGCATGGTGAAACGGTTTCCTCATTTCATGGTTTACCTGAAAAATTTGTTAATGCTTTAAAACAATTATTTAATGTATTTGACACACAGAATTGTGGTCTTATACGAATTGCTGATATTGAAAACCGAATCAAACCAAATTTTAATAACCATGATAAAGACTCTGTAACTTTAATAGATTGTTTACGTAAAGTAACTTCTCCATCTGGATTAATAAATTTTACTAATTTTTGTGCCGGCATTAAAATTTGTTTATTAAAAAGTCAATTAGCAAAATCTCGCAACCAAGGTGGTCTATCACATTGTCATAATACAAGTAGACAAAATAGTGGAAGTAGTGCAGACACAGAAACAGATACACGGGATAAAATTGATTTAGACATAAGTGAAAATAGTATAGGAGTTACCAGTACATCTAGAGAAAATTCAAGTTTTAGCAGCTCAAATAGTGGATTTAATGTTACAAATAATCGTTTAGCTGAAGATTTGTCTAAATTATCAATAAATGCTGGATTAAATGTAAATAATTTTAATCAATACAAACATCGACCTGCGTCTGTTCCTGTTGAATTAGCTTCTCAAAGACTCTGCTTAAATGAAAACATTCAGGTAAATAAAAAAATAATTGTAAACAAAATAATTTAATTAATTTATTTTGTGCCAGTTTTTTTCAGATAATGTTCCTATGGACAATCGAACTGAAAGTTTTGGAAATTTAAAGGAACATATGCATTCTAGTAAATTACGTCAATGTAATTCAGAAAGTAAAATATTATCGGATAAAAAACAAATACAAAATCAATTATCGGCACAAAATATAATGGCTCATCTTTATGATTGGAGAAATAATATGATTGAAAGAAAAATTCAGTTTTTAGAACAAAGTAAAAGTTTAGTTGAATTACAAAGATCGCATTTTCCTATTACAGAAAAAAAAGTAAGTCATCGACGAAGAGAAGCTAGACGTCATACTATGACTAGTGTTCAAGATTTAAATTTGGTAAACTTATTTTTTTTTTTGGGTTATTTGTTTTTTATTAATTTTTTTTTTTTTTAGATTAAAAAGTTTAATCAACTTGAACAAGAAAAAGAAGCTATTTATTTGGGACTTAAAATTATAGAAAAAGTCAATAATTGGTATAATAGACAATTAGCAATTAATCGAACACAGTTAGAATATCTAAGAAAAGATAAGAATTTAAACAAATTCAATACTTCATTGATGGATTTGTCCAATAAATATCAATTTAACAATTTAGATTCTTGGTCTAATTTAACAAATCGCATTTTTGCAATAAATTTTGAACTAAATCAATTAATTGAAAATTATTCACCTGACCATTTAGTATTGCAAAAACCGTATAACTTTTCACATTCATCAAAAAAAACAGAAGTTGAATTGCAAAAACAAAATTTAACAATATTTAGGTTGAAAGAACAAAATAAATTGCTAAATGAAGAATTACAACGAAAATGTAACATTATAAATCAACTAGAAAAAAAATCTCTGCAAAATTTTAATCATTAAAACTATTTTAAACAAAATATTTTTTTTTGTCACGCTTTAAAAAAATTTCGTTATAACCGACTAATTTAAACAATTTTTTTTTTTGTTTATTTGATTTACTAAAAAAAAAAATAAATAAAAGTATTAAACATTTAAAGTGTTCTAACTTAATTTAAAATTCAATATTATTAATAAATAGTTTGATACTATTAAAATTTATATCAATTAAAAAAAAAAGTAACAAACACAAATTATTTAATAAATTTTTTATTAAATTATTTAAAATAATATGTATATATTATGTATAAAAAAAATGCTGCAATGAACTTTTGCTATAATAAAATTTTAAATTAGATCTAATTAAATTTTCCTTATTTCTTTAAAGTTATAAAAAAAAAAATATTTTTTTTATGTAATAAAAATAAATTTTTAAAAAAAAAATATACTTTGTTATTTAAAATTAGGTTTGATAGTTTGATTAAGAAAAAGAAAAATTTTAAGTAATAAAATAAACTTTATAAACTTTAATTAAAAGTTAAAAATTTTTAAATATTTCAAATTATTTATTACAAAATTCTCTAAACTTACCAATCATATTTTAATAATTTTATAATTTAATCATGTAAGTGAACATTAAAAATAATAAATAGCAAATATATTAAAACAACTATTTTAATAAATAGGGATAGGAGATTTAAATAGAACAATATTAAACAAAATAAATTTGTGTCAAATTAATAACTAGTCAGTAAAGCATATCCTTGTGAAATAATATTAATTTAAATTGTGTTATTTTAATTTTTTTTAAAAAATTCTAATATTTTTAAATTAAGTTTATATGATAACAAATAAAGCCGATATTAATCAATATAAAATTAGTGGGCTAATAAAAATGAATAATTAAATATTTTAACATTAAGCAATATACATTTATATTAAATATTAGAAGAATACAAAATTAATATATGTTGAGAATGTAAATTTAGGCACATAAAGTACGCATGTTACAAATTTAAAAATAATATTAATTTTTTTTTATAATTGTCCACATACGTAAAAATCAATGAGAAAATAATGTACATCATATAAAGTTTAAAAATGTGGTTTTAAAATGTATATTGTCTTAATGCTTGGTTGTTTACAAATTAATTGGTATATTTAAATATATGAAAACGAATTGATAGATATGAGCAATAGATTTAAATTTAATTAGCTAATTTGTTTATGAAAGTAAATAAAAGTTAATATCCTTTAACAATGAATTACATAATGATAGTGATTAATGAAAATTTTAAAATAACTTTGGTAATTTTTCATATTCTATAACTAATATAAAATTTTTATTTTCAGATTTAATTCGAATACTTTTTTATATAATAATTATGTAGGTATGTATAGATAATAATGAAATTGAATCTTTGTTGTTAAATTGTACTATTATTTGATCTTATTTTTTTATAATAATCAAATGAAAATTTTATTTTTTATCAATTAATTGATCATCTTCATTTGAGTCTAAGGCCATATAAGCGATTGAAAATCCTTTATTATGAATTGAATCATCTGAATGAAATCGAATCATCATTGATGTGCCTGATGAAATTAGTTCTTTAGGAAGCTGAAATTATAAAAAAAAAAATAAAAAATATAAAAAAAACAATAAATAAAAATCAAATATACCGTATTTCCACAATATTTTCCCAATTGAAATACTAGATCGTCATAATTGCCGTCAAACACTTGCACATAATCATATAAACAACTTTGCTCGTATTCGAGTTCAAATGTTAAGAATTTGATTCTAATGCGTTTGTTTTCAGGCACTTCTATTAACCAATCACAGTCTTCCATTTTATCATAATCTGCATCTCCATATTTAGCGTGAGAATAAAGATGTTCCACTGTGTTTTGTGCGATTAAACGACCTCCACATACTTTTAAAATAAAATTATAGTTATTATCAAATAAAGAAAAATGTATTAAATAATTTACCGGTGCTATGAGTGGCAATAAATCCTTTTTTTTGAACAGATGCATCTGATTTAAATACCATGTATAATGAATTAGATGAAGCTAATAATAGATGAGGAAGCTTGCTACCACAAAACTTGCCTGAAACACATTCAAAAATTAAGCTTTTAAAATAGCTAAATCTAGGCGCTTACCTAAAATACTGTCCTCATTTGATTCTCCATCGTAGACTAATACATAATCATAAGCACATTCCGGATGCACTTCTAGTTCAAATACGTTAAATTGAAGTCGTACTCGATGTCCAGGCGTGGTGACGATAAACCAAGCGCACTCTTTACGGTTAGGGTACAAGTCAGGATAATTGGGAGTACTGATTTCCCCTGAATGAGCTTTTAGATGATAAGTGCAACTGCCTTCCTTACAAGAATGTTGATCTGTATGTAAAATAAATCCATTTTGACAAGCACAAGAATAAGAACCAATGGTATTTTTACAAATATGCTGACAGCCACCATTGTTCATGGCACACTCATCTCTATCGGTGAAGAAATTGGCCGAGAAGCCTGTTTTCTGTACAGAATTGTCAGAACTGAACTCAATTCTCAATTGATTGCCAATAGAAGTAATCATTTGAGGAATACGAGATCCGCAATACAAGCCATGTGTGCCAAAGTCATTGCCAGATAGTTTACTTTTTACTTCAACTGAGTCGTATTCACATTCGTACTGTTTTTATCACAAGATTAGTTTAAGAAATAAGAAATAAAAGAACTTACGTTGTTGCCCTCTAAATCAAAATGCGTAAAGTTCAATGTAATGCGATATTGGGCTGGAGCCACAATCTCCCATATACAGTGCTTGTTAGGCGGATAAAGATGAGGGAAAGAAGGACTAAGAAGAGTACCATTTTGAGTGTTGATCAGGCCACCACAAGCCGGTTCGCATTGTTTGGCATCTGAATGCAATTCAAAGCCAATTCGGCATTCGCACCTGTAGCCACCCATGGTGTTCACACACAGGTGAGCACAACCATGTGATTGTTCTGCACATTCGTCATATTCGCGTACAAAACTGGCACTAAAACCCGCTTTTTGAACGGACCCGTCTGACACGAAACGAAGCCATAACTCGTTACCTGTGGAATGCAACGGAAGCGGAAGTCTTTGACCACAAAATTTGCCTATAAACAAAAACAGTCACGAAAAATGGCACATATAGACCGGTTAGTGTTTGAATCGCGTTGTAACAAATCGTGCCTAGATTACCTAACAAATTGGCCTGTTCATTAGATCCATCTCGTATTTCAACAAAATCATAAACACAATTTTCATGATTTTCAAGCTCAAATGAATGAAAACGAAGTGCTACTTGGTAATTAACGCTTGTTTTTATATTCCAAATGCATTCTTTGTCGGCTCTGTAGTCTTCAGGGTAATTAGGTGATTGTAAAATGCCTTCTTCCGAATCCAGCATTCCGCCGCAAATCGCCTCATAAGAAGCGCTAAAACCGCCATGAGTATATTTGCCAGAAGTGCGATAGCTAATTAGCAGACGATAACTACTGGACATGATAGTAATTGATGTATAGTTTGATGCACACCATTTTCCTAGTAAAGATGATTTTGCCCAGTAACCATCTCGAATTTCAAGATAATCACTTTCACAGTCTGATTCATTTTGCAGGTGAAAATTTGTTACATTTAATTGAATTCGTTCTCCGTGGGTGGCGGTAATACGCCATTCACAGAGATTAGCTTCTGTCAAACTGTTATTCATGATGTGTTCGTTTGATATAAATTTACCAGCTGGTTCCTGCAAAGTCCCGCCACATTCTAATTTAATGTTCATAATTAAAATTTATGTTAAAATTTTAATAAAAATAATACTCACTTGGACATCTATAAAGCAAGTTTGTTTGTAATATGTCTCCTTTACTTAAACGAATCCGTTGGCCAATTTCCGGTCTGCTTTTTACCAGAGGATCTTCTTGTGGTAAGATCGTGTCCAAATAAGTATTTTTTGAAAATGTGTTGCGGGCATAATGCATAATAGAATCAAAATCATACGATAAACCGAGTGAATTTATTTCTTCTTCAGATAGCTTGTTAAAATTGTACTCCTGACCTTACCGTCAAGTGTGAAATAGGTTGAAAAGATAAATTTTGCAGATGGATAATTTTTTATTTAAGATATAAATAAAATTAAAGCAAGAATTAATATAAAATATCAAAAAAAAAAAATAAAATTCAAAAATTCAAATCAAGCATACCAGACATTATATTTTTAGTGATAATCTGAACGTTTGCATCTCGATCTGGTCTAGTGTGTTCATGCCAAAAACCAACAACATGACCAAGTTCATGTACTACAATACCAAACTTATCACAGTTTTTTCCAATTGAAATCGCTTGCGGTCCATTGCCTCTTTTGCCAACAAAAGAACAACACCTTTGAATTAATTTTAAGAAAAAAAATAAAGTTTTAAATTCTATAAAATGACTATATTTTTGATAAAAATCTTTAAAAAAAATAACACTTACCCACATGGCCTTTCTGTAAATACAATATAATTTGGATGCTCAGTAGTTCTTTCTACAAATTTAATACAGGTGAAATTTTCCCAATGTCGCATTGCTTGTTTAAATAATGCACGATGGTTACCTATAATTCATAACATTTATTAATAATTAGTGAATAAAATCTTTAAACCATCTATTACCACTAAAATTAGATTCTATTTCATATGGAATAACCCCATAATCCCAAAGACGTTCTGGTCTCGCAGTAGCTGCTCGTCGATTTCGGCGTATGGATAGATGGTTAAATGACTGATTATTTTTATTAAAATATTGAAGCAAATAATTAAAACTAAATGAAGATACTTTGCCAATTTTTTTTTTGGAAGACAAATAACTCTTGTTAATAGATTCATATGTACAAGTACAAAGGTCACAAAAACTATTTTGTTTATTCATTAATTGGTAAGTACGCAAAAGCTTAGTAAGCATCTGTTTTTGACAAGTGCAATCCTCTGTATTATTTAATTCTACACTAATAAATAATAATTTTTGTTTGTTACCGGATTCAGTTTGAATTAAGTCCAGCTTACTTGACTGATATTCGTCAAAAAGCAGCATATCATCATAAAAAAGTAATGATTTTGGTTCTGGACAAATGCAATTACATTTGATCAAATTTTTAAATGATGAAAGTGCATTAACATTTGATTCATAGGAAAGAAAATAAATCCAAACTAATAAAAGGAACCAATTAAAGCGTACAGGGTTCCAGCTGTTCCACCTTCTAATAGAGGCCATGATTTTCAAATTTGAAACAAATTTTCTTTTAAATAAATTAATTTAAAAAAATCATGTGATTAAATATTGATTTAGGGTTGTTTTTTTTAGCTTTCTTTCTAGTAAGTCCAATAACTTAAAAAATACCTATAAGTATTTAAATAATTTATTTTTTTTCCTTTTTTACTTGAAAACTTTCTGGTGAGTATTTAAACTTTTTTTTTAAACTAATAAGTATAAATAGTTAAGGCCAATTAAATTAATTTTTTATATTAATATAAATTCAAAATAATTTAATGTTTAAATTCTTAATTAAATATGTGTATTTATGTAATTTTTTTTTAAATTAATTTTTTTGTGAAATGATTTGATGAAATAAAAAATTATTTTTTTAATTAATTTAAAAATTGATAAAACTGATTTTAAATAGTTGTTTAAAAAAAAAATACTTTGACCAATGATAATTAAAAATATTTCTATAAACAAAAATGACTATTTTAATCAATTTTCCACTGCTATCACTGCAAATAATTAATATTTAATATATATAAATAAATTGAAGTTGCTTTAAATAGTAAATAAACTTTTTTTTTTGAAGTTATATTTTAGTGTGATAAATTTAAATATTGGTTTAAATTTGAATTGCTTTTTTTAAATTAAAAAAATTGATTAGCTGTAGTACAAATCGAGTGCAATGGCACATTGCTCAAAAATTTATATATTATAAAAATGAACTAATCATAAATAATTAAGCACAAATAATATTTTTAGATGTAGTTTGAAAACTGAATTGAAATACCAGTATTTAACGTTTTTATTAGTAAACATTAAAAGAGAATTAAACACAATTGACGATTAAACTGTAATTAATTTAGCTTGTTGGAAGCAATTTTCTTAAATTTTTTAAAACGTAATTAACGGCACAAGCTGAATTAGTATGAATGACATGAAATGGTATATGTTAAAATGAACAAAGTGAATTGACAACAACTACAGTGTATACTTTGCTTGTTTGCTATCATCGAGATTTGAGCAAGAATGCCGTTGGCAATCAATGAATAATTAAATTGAACAACCGATGAAAGCTAAATCTTTGTTGGTTGATTGAACAAATGATTAGAGTTGATTGAAGCACTTGTCGTGTTCACACTTGTTTCGGCATTTATTTCACAGATCGGTCAGGCATTTATGCAAATCGCGACAAACAAATGCCGGCAATGAAGGTGAGGCAAATAAATTGAGACGAACCAATTAAGACAATCTAGATGAAAGTCCAATTGAGACAACCAGAATGGGCAACCTAATGTTAGACACGTTTTGATGAATAAGATGGACACTATTGAGTGTACCAAATAGTTGACACTGGATGATGGACCAAAGATTAAGATGGAGACACAGTTTGAACCCGTTTTTGGCGGACTAACCATTAATTCTCTGTCCAACGCCTAATTTGTTCCTGTGTCTGAATTCTATTTGCGGTTGTGTTAGTTGCGACAGCTAATTGGCTCGGCAATCACGCCTGTTTGTCCAGCGACTGTGGGCCACCATTTAAATCAATTGTGAATCAGGCCCGCTCCCACTTTCAGTGCTTTACAGCACTGGGAATCCGTCAGTGCGTTTCTGCACATATACATTCATTGTGCATATATATATATGTGTTTTTAAGTATGTTCATTTGTGTTTCATATACTGGTAGTCGTTGTCGCATGTTTCTTTGCCACAATTCACACTTGTTATTACACTTGGTGTTTGTTTTTGCAGATCATAATTGTGGCCAGTTTGCTCCGCTCAAGCCAGCAAATACTCAGTTGTTCCACATTTAAACAGAGTTCGACCAATAAAAGCCAGTCAGTAGAACTTGCAAGACTATTCGACTTTCTTTATTTCACTTTAACTTGGTCTTAGCTTGCATTACCCAAAAGATGGCCTTACACTGTTCACACACTTGTTTCGACTCCCCTCTAATTTCTTTCTTAGACTACTTTTGGACTGGTCTTGGACTGTTTCTAGATTGGTCTTGGACTGTTTCTAGATTGGTCTTGGACTAGTCGCACACCAGTCTTAAGGACCATTTTTCAGCTCAACCTTGAAACTGTTCCTGCTCATCCATTATTACTCGGCCATTCACACATGGACAAAAGTGGCCATGCATACACGATTTCTATCGAGCATATTTCACTTGTAAACAAATAGCTTGCTTCGGTGCCTTTGCATTTTTCCCATAGAAACCAAAAACATTTTTATCATATATAAACTAGGGGAAAACATTAGAACATAGCACACAGATCAACTTTGTTCGACGGTTTTGCACTTAAATTATTTGAAAATTTTTCTTTCTTGCAAACTTTTTTTTTTAAAATCTGCTCTTTGATTTATTTTTCTAATCCGCCTTCTAATCCGCCTTTTAATCTATCTTATAATCTGTTTTATAATCTTTTTTCTAATTTTCCTTTTAATCTGAAAATCTCAGTGGGCAATTCAATCTGATTAAGCTTATTCAAACTTTAAAGTTGAAAAAACCAATTATTTATTTCTTCAAGTTTAATCTTTCAACAAGCTTAAATTTGAAATTCTAGGCAATTAAAGCAGCTATATAAAAAAAATTATGTGAACTTGAATTTTTTTATTATCATGTCTATTATTGCAAGTTAATAATTCATTTTTTCTAACAATATTTAACCCAAAAAAATAACTAAATCAAACTAAAATAAAATTAAATAACATTATTCCTTTTTTAATAATTTTTTTAAAATATATTTATACTTTTATGATCTAAAAAATTCTTAAATACTCAAAAAAAATCAAAATATAAAGTAATTCAATTATTTAACTTATTTTAAAATCAAATAATTTTTTTATATAATTCAAACATCAATATAAACTTTTAAAAAAGTTTAGTTTAAGATGTTTTTTTATTTTTTTTCGTTTTATATCTCAAATTCATTTAAATTTGGATTTACAATTACAAAATTATTAAAATGATTAGCAGTTTAATTGTTATTTTCTTTACTGCATCTTATGTTCTATAATTATAAATATGGTTTTTTATCCGTCTTCATCTATTTGCAAAGTGTTGACTGTTGATTTTTTAATGCGTAATTTAATCTAACTTTATTTAACGCTTAAAACGGTATGGTTAGTGAGTTATTGTTTATTTAAAATAAATGTCGAAATAAAATGAAAAATAAAAGACAATTATACAAAATAAAATCTTTGACTTTGTTTTGTACAAAAAAAAAAAAAAAAAAAAATATCAATTAATAAGAGTAAAAGATATAAATCATATATATAAATTATGGTTTAAATGCATAAACAAATCATAATAAATTGTAGGGGAAACACTTCACACAACATACAACCGACATACATTAGCACGTCATTCCATAGTAAGCATATTTTGTGATTTGTTTTTATTATGTTTCACACAATCAGCAAACTAGTGATTAAGAAAGCATGGCTCTTGCATCTTAAGTACAATTCAACATATCACAAATATTATCCACCAACTATTTATTTATGTTGTATTAAACGGGGAAACAAAATCGTCTTAATGTTGATTAGAGTGAAATTAACTTTAAAATTAAAGTTATCCTTGGTTTATGTAATCTTGTACATGTATAAATAATATAATACAATTAAAAATCATTTTTCAAATGACAAAAGTTAAAAAAAATATATCGAATAAAAAAACCGTCAAAATAAATTAACATTTAACTATATCAAAATCAACAATTATTTATATAGTATCTTTATACGCAAAATAAAATTATTTAAACTAGAACAACAGCGACTTATTAAATATTCTAATTATAAATTATAAAATTTTCATCATAGATTACTAAAGAAAAAAAATAATCTAATTCAATTTATATAATACAATATTCTCACAAATGAACTTTATATCTACTTTAATCATCCCATTCTTCTTCTGACTCTGATGAAGATGAAGAGCTCTCATCAGTGGACTGCAACGCTCGTGAACGTTCCCGTAAAGCTTTAGCTAACGCATCAGCTATTCCACAAATAGGAGTAGGTGCTGGTTTTTCAGTTTTGACATCTACGGACCTAAGTTCAACTCCTTTTCTTATTTGATCTAATAAAGCATCACGCGGCTCAAAATTTGATGATTGACTTTGACTACTTGCACTACTGGAACAAGATTTATCAACACGATTTAGTTTTTTTCCTTGCCTTATCTCATCTAATAAAGCAGATCTAGCATCTGGTTGAGGAGTCGGCTTAGATGGAGCAGGTTTATTTGTTACAATACTTGTAGTTGCACTAGATGTTACTAATGAAGTTGGCGGAGGTGGAGGTGGAGGTGGTGGAGGAGGTGCCGGTGCTGATGATACCGAATTAGATAATGTTGAATTATTGCTTGGCAAAGGAGGTGGAGGAGGAATCGATGCATTATGAATTGACGTCGGCGGAGGAGGTGGTGGTGGTGGTGGTGGTGCGGCTGGTGCAACTGCCTTAATTACAGGTGGAGGAGGATGTTGTGGAACTGTTATCAATTTGGATTGCATTGATTGTGAATGACCATAATTGTTTGTAGGAATGTTATTAGAACTTCTTAAATAACCATTGTACTGTGTAGAATTATTTGAATAATAAGAATAACTTGGTTGTAATTGTGGCAAAGGAGGCGGTGGTGCAGCAGCGGATTTTATTGGATAATTGTATCTATTACTATAAATATTGCTATAAGAATTACTCTGGTTAGAGGAGGATACCGAGTGATTATTTTGAGTAGTATTCAAGCTAGAATTACTATTGTAATCTTTAATAAAATTATAGATAAAAGCTCTAGTTTTATCATCTTCTAAATGTATATCTGAAACTCCGGCTGTTTCCAATATTTCTTTAAATTTTATATCTCCGGAGTTTGATTTAGGACCCAAACCTACGTGATGTAAATGTTGAAAATTAGTTGGCAAACTAATGTCTTCTTTCCTAAATTTACTCTTATTAGCATTTTTTTTGTGTTTATTTTTCTTTTTTGAATCTACATTTAAATTGCTATTATTTAAATAAGATGAAGAACCGAGTATTCTGTTTCCACTAGTAGGCACTATAACAAATAAATTTTAAATGAAATTTTTAATTAAAAAAAAATAATAAATAAAAACAATTACCTGATACATTTAGCTGTTGTGGATTATTTGAATTTTGATTTAATTGCTGTTGTTGCGCTTTTTTTCTCTCTAAAAACAAAAAATTAATGAAAAAAAATTTAATAATAATTTTTAATAAAAAGAAAAAAAAATGAATTCGAACAATAAAATTCAAATAATTAAAAATAAAACTCCTAAAAATTCTAATAATTAAAACAAAAAATCAAATATTAACAATTTTAAATGATGAATAATTTGAATTTAAATTTGAATTTAAGAGACAACACCTTGTTAAAGTTAATAAAAAAAAAAAAAAAAAAAAAAAAAATGATTTAAAAAATAATAAAAAAGCGTTTGCCCCAATAATTTAAAAAAAAATTAATATTAATTTTAATTTTAACCTGTAATCTGAATTATTTTAATTTAATTGAAGCTGAATTGTGTGATTTATGCATAATAATAAAAAAAAGAAGACTTACCAGAAGCACGCTGTGCCATTGAATTTACCTTTTCTTGAATAACTTTCTTAAAATTAGAAGCTTCTGAATCAGCGGCAAAGTTTAATGCAGCCATACAATTGTCTGCTTCAAAAGTATGAAAATAGCTTCTGGGAGTTTTATAATTAAACGAATAATATAGTTCTTGTTGCCAAACGCAAGTTTGAGCTTGATCCAGATCAAAAACGCGGATGAAATAATTTTTGCGTCCATTGTCTTTCACAAAACAAGCCACACCAGTCAATTTCTTTTTCCAACTTGTATGATTAGGTTGTTCGCTTAAAAACAGTTGAATTACCGCAGTTGCAAGAGTCTAAACAAATAAATAAACTGATAATTAAATTTACAATGAAATAATAATAATTAAATAATTGATTTCACAATATTGCCCAATAGCCAATAATTTGAAAATTAATTAAACTCATAGAAAAATGTGCTAAATCATAATTAATTAAAATAAAAGCATTAAACAGAGATTTATCCTCCACTTCAACCCACCATCAAATTAAATCACCTGTTGCGTATGCAATTTAAACTAACTCCCACTCATTGGTGAAAATTAGTTGTGAAAAATACTGTTCATTTGAATAGTCGTGAAAATTATTTATTAAAATAAATACATTTAAAATAAATTTTGAGAAAGTTTGAAACTATTGTTAACAAAGCGAAACGGTTTGCACATCTTTTCTTATAAATAAAAGCTCATTATGATTTGAAATTTAATTTGAGAAATATATGCAAAAGTTTATTGCCGTTTTAAAAGCAAAAATAAGCACTTCATTTAATTTAGTGATTCGTTTAATTTAAAAACCTTAGACTATTAGTCAACCTACAATTAAGAGTCGAAATTTTGATTCACTGCAAGCTGAAAAAAAAAAACTGTCAATCTGATTTTTAGTTAAGCCATGATAATATTTAAAAGGTGCTAAATATTTGATTTTTACAATTTAAAAGCTTATTTTATGATTTAGCTTTGAATACTGTTTATATTTGACAAGAAAAATGATAAATTTATAATAATAATGAACTTGAGTGACTTTTATATTACTAAGCCAATAAATTTATAAATTATATAAGTAAATTATTTTTGCTTTAATCAACTAATTATATTTTAAATTGTTCAAATTTGATCAGATTATAAAAACATAATTATTGAAATGATTTTAAGTTTTAAATAATTAAATTGAAATTTTCCTTTTTCCGAGTATTAATTAGAAAGGTAGTTTATAATTTAAAAATAAAACAAATATAACAAATGAAAGGGGTTTAAATTTCTTTTTTTAAACTTTCTTAATATAATTTGGCAGTAAAAATATTAAAAATATAAATATTTACAATTAATTTATTTTTTGCATTCGAATTAGACTAATTTTAAATATATTATGAAAAATTAAGTTTAATGAAAGTTTTTTAGCGCAAAAAAAAAATTTTATAGTTAAATTTTTTGAAATAAAATTGTATTTTTTTTTAAGCAAAGACATTTAAAAATAATTAAAATTGTGTTTCTCTATTACAATTTAACATGCAACCATGCAAAATTCAAACTGATTTTTTATTAAATATATAAGTTGAAAACATGTTTGAATTACAGACTTGCATCATTTATGCTTTCGATTCACTATTAAAAAGATAATCAATTGAATACGTTGTGAATAATGAGGAATATTGGCAATTTTGAAACAATTAATAGAACATTAAGTTTATTAATCAAGGAAATGATTAGAATATAATTTAATCAGAGCGTGGTGATGAAGAAAATTTGAAATGGTTTGAAATTGACCAAAATGGGCAAAATGAGTTTAATTTCATGGAAATGATTGCAAGTGGTGCAATTGTTTGATGACATTATTTAATAATGTTTTCATTATCTTAAACATAGAAGCGATAAGTATGATAACTTAAACACTTGTGATTTGAGTAAAAGGAGCGTAAAGCGAGGGAATGGGAAGCTAGGTTTGGCGGATTTAAGCAATAAAAGTTGTTTTGACTGTGGATTAGGATTTGGATCAAGATTCGGAATCACTTACGATGCATCTTTCTCCTAATAAGGTGAACAAGTATTCGTTTTCCTCCTTGCTCAGAAGAACTGAATAATTGTTGGTTGGCTGAATCTTCTTGCGCTGCTGAGAAAGTTTGCCCATCTGGCCAGGCTGTTGAATGGCCAAATTGTTGTTGAATGCCGTGACTGACATTTCATAATCGAGCGAAGACTTTCGGGTGAAGTCAGGAATGGAAAGGGAATTTTCAGATGAGTTGGCAACAAAAAGATTCTGGCAGGTGGACACCACAGGCTGGGGACTAGTCGGAGTAAGACAAAAGACAGATCAGACCAACAGTGACAAAATAGAAGCGGATGTGAGACGGCCGGGCATTAGCCAGCAGCTTCACTAAGTCTCGGACACCACCTGAACCAGTTCGATAACTTTTGTTCAGTTCGCTCAACACACAAAACAAACAGAAAGACAATGTTCTCGCTGGATTGAGAGAGCCGAACCCGAAATGTGTTTGTTTTAAAACTAACTAAATTAAAACTAAATTATCAAATTTTGTTTACTTTTTTGACTGTGAGTAGACGTTTGGAGGTGGCGTTGCAAGCCGCGGGACCTTGCTTTAAGTGCGATCTCAGCTTTCTTAACCACCAGCAAATCACGCAACTATCGCTCAAGTGAACTCTTAGCCCAGCTGATCAGTTATACTGTACCTGCACTGTAATATACTTATATTATCATATACCTACATTATCATATATGCAAATTATCATGTTTACATTATCATATGGTAACATTATGGTATATTTACATTAGGGTATATTTACAATAGGGTATATTTACATTATCATATCCCTACAACATCATATCTCTAGATTATCATATATCTAAATCATCATACATCTAAATCATATATCTAAATCATATATTTAAATCATCATACACCTACATTATCATACGCCTATATTATCATACACCTACATCATCACATCTCTACATCACTTTATACCTACATTATAACGCAGTTGATCTTTGCACTTCCTTGGCCAGCAACTTTTTCGTCAAACAAAAAGTTTAGCGACTCAATCACTTGGTTGTAAGGTAGCCTAATTCTTGAGTAAAACTCAGGAGCCATCACTGTAAATTCCATGCTAAATACCGACCAAATTCTTCATCCACAAAGCCACGCTTTCAATCCAGCTTCAAACTCGCTATTTTAAACCTAAAGCTCACTATTTCAAAATTCACTGTTTCAAAACTCGCGAAATCAAAAATAAAAAGCAAACCTATTTCTCACATTATTTCTCACATTATCTCCAACTGCGAAATTGGTTCAATTGAAAGTGTCTCACTAAACTGTGTTAGTATGTCTTATCAGTTTTTGTAGGATCAGTTTTCTTGGTTTGCATTTCATATTGTCCAATAATAATCTTTGACATTATTACTATCAGTTACTATACTAAAAGCTATACTATCAACTCAAAACACATTAGTTTGCAATTGATCAGTTTGGCTTCACTCGGTCCATTTCAATGACAAAAGTCGCAATCGCGTGCCTGATTAAATTTAAAATGGTTCGATTCATTCTTAAATAATGTCTAACAAATGAACTGTTGCATTGCGACCAAAAACCTTACACCCAAACTCTTACACCAAAATTTTTACACCAAATCCTTCATAAATGACAGCTGCATTTTTGTTACCAATCGGAAAATTCACTATTTTAATACCATTCAAATTGAATTCAATCCAGTTTCACTGTCTTTTAAAATGCTCAAATAAAATAATTTAATAGTTTAAAAAAAACTTTTTCTTCTAATTGGCGTGGCGGCATTTAATTTAAAAATTCAGCTCAGCCGTATACAAAAAACACATGTTGTTTACAAAATTTTTCTTGTGATGTTTTCATTTAATCCTACTTTTTTTAAATTGCTCTAATTTAAACCAGTCAAAAAAAGTGTTGAAAAATGAATTTTATGATTGGTCCTTCACCAATTAGGCGAACCTTACCATATCTTAAATCTTGTCCTCTAGTGTTCAAAGAACGTGTCAAAGTTATGGAAGTGCACTATAATTTTTATTACCAAAAAAATTTACTTAAACCCAAATTCGACTCGCATACTGGCCTTAAAGATTTCTATTTTTGGGATATAGGACGAATTCAATTTAAAAATCCAGATGTACAAATTGTAAGATTCATTGAAACCAATCCTAACCCTTTTATAAGATGTTGGCTTGAAAACGGAGATGATGTACTTTTTGACTGCTTTTTCAAATCAAAAGAAGAGATAATGGCTCAATTGATTAAAATTTTAGGCAAAAGCAAAGAAGAACAAATTCAAATAGAACGAAAAAAAAAGGAAGAAAGTAATGAAAATCCTGCCATTTTTGGATTTAATAGACCACGATTTTGCATTTGCGAAATTCCAGGTAATTAATTTAAGGTTTTTGCAAATTTGTTTGTAACTTTTATTCAAATTTAGGACAAGTTCCTTGTCCTGGAGTCACCCAATTGCCTTTAAAAATGATTGGTAAATACAGATATGCTAAAAAAGATGAACTTGAAGCTTATGAAAATAATCTTGACGCCCCTGAAATGACTGAGGAAGAAAAAGCTAGAAAGTTTGCTTGGTTTCCTCTACCTCCCAAACCTGTTAAGCCAAACTTCGACCGACTTGAAAGAATTCAAATTGGCAAACCTTGGACTAGCAAAATAATCGAAGATCCTTACAAGGATGTCAATAAAACTTATTTAGAAAAGTTGAAAGAAGGAAAGAAATAATTTTTTATTAATTTTATAAATTAATTTATTAAAAAAAAAACTTCTCAAAGCGTATTTATATCGCTTTCTTGTATAAAATATTCAATTTCTAATTGTTTAAGATTACTCTCTAAAATATTTACTTCATCATATTTATGGTCTTTTCTAGCTTGGTCAATATAATTTTTTAAAATATCAATCTGCACAAGAAGCGGATGCATTTCATCATGCTCTTTGGTTATATTTAATTGTTCAATACCCCATCCTTCTTCAGTTGAAATTTTAATATTATTTTTATAAAATTGTGCATCTAAATATTTAGACGTTTTATTTTTAACTACTTCATTAGAATTTTTTTCAATTCCTGATATAATATCATCATGAGTTTTTTTTCGTAATTCTTCTAATTCTTCTTCTCCTAATAATGAAGGAAGACCTAACATAGTATCTTTTAAATATTGAGAAGCAAATAAACGAAGTTTATTCTGCAAAGGCAAATTTGTAATTGGAACATTATCTTCAACACCAAGATTTTGAATTTTTTTACTTAAAACATCTATTGCTTCTGCTAATTTAATTAATTTAATTCTTAAATTTTGAGCATCTTTTAATTGATATGTAGTCTCGCCTTGTCTTAATGAATAACACATATTTGTATAAAGAGGAACAAGCTTATCTGATTGTAATTGAAATTCTTTTAATTTTTCATAAAAATTTTTGATTACTGGTTTAGTATGTTGATCAATCATTTGTTGATTGCGTTTATCAAGTAAAATTTTACATTCTTTACAAAGTTTAATTAAATATTCTGAATTATCTTTGGGATTATTAAGACCAAAATTTAAATTTAAAAGAGAAGATGTGCTTCCTTTTTTATGACTATTTTTTCCAGAAATTTGAGCAGGAGTTGTTGCATCTTTTACAGTTAAAAAGTTATTGCCACTACTTGCTTCAACATCTACAGGATTTATTAATTGCTTGGCGAAATCTGTATCTATAAAAAATGAACAATCATGACACATTATTGCACCACATAATCTACAATGATGTCTTCGTCTGGAAAGATTAAAAGATTTCGCACAGTTCGGACATAGTCGCACATCTTCATTATTGGCCCATTGTACAACGTTCATTTCATGTATTTTTCGTTTATCAGAATCTATAAATTTTAAATTGAATAAATAGTTTTTAGTTTAAAAAATAAAAGGCATGTATACCTGTAGGTAAATTTGTCAACAATTGATCTAACCGTATTAATAATTTATTAGTTTCTCGCACTGTGTATTCAACTCTGGAATCTCTCAATTTTTTCAAATCTTCATTGAAAAGATCGCGACAAAATCCAATTTCCTGATCTTGTCTTAGCCTGTAGTAGAAAAAAGACTCTTCTATGTCTTCGAACTCGTTAGAGTGTTCGGTGACAGACTCAGAATCACCTTCTTCGGACAGTTTAGAGTCATTTTTAAGAAAGTTTTTTGCTTTGCCAATCAGTTTATTAAATTGAATTCCGATTTGTTTTTGGTTTTCACTAGATTGTGTACTATTTAAATGTGTGAGATTGTAATGAATTTCTAATTCATTTACGTTTTTAAACTGAGTTTTGCACTCAGGACACAGAAACCCTTGTTGAATGAAATGGGTGTCGTTGGAAGAGGTGGTCAGCGGCTTGGAATCAGACATGGAGATTTAGCTGGACATCAAGATCAGATAACAAAGAAAGAAGATAAAAAAATGGAGATAAAAGAATGAAGATAAAGAAATGAAGACAAGAAAATAAACATAAATGAGGTGGTGAGAAATTTAAAAGTTATGTTCAGTTGTTTTTGTTTACAAGACTTATACTAAAACAAGAGACTAGATGGAGCCAGCCAGTCAAAAAGCGGGATTTTTTTTTGCATAAAAAAGAAAACCAGAAACACTGGCTGAAGTCTCTGTTTCTTTTTCAATAAGCTAAAAGGTTGTTTTTTTTGTTTAAAATTGCAATTTTTCCAAATGAAATGATATCAAGTTATTTTATTTTGTTCTATTGATTGTCCAAAATATATTCGCAATGTCTACTGGTCCTTATGGAAACCAGCCGCCATTACAACCTGGCTATTCACATTATGGCAACGGCCCACAAATGCTGCCCAGAATGCCGGCGATGCAGCATCCAAATTATCCTCCAAACGCAGGTCCTGCTCATCCTCCGACTGGTTATATGCCTTATTCACATCATCCAACTGGACCTCCACCAATGAATATGCCTTATCCGGCAGGTATTCCACCAGGAATGAGTCAGAACAACAATCAAATGATGCCACCACCAGCAGGTTATCCTCACCCAGGGAAAATTCTTCCTACTACTTCTGCCGACAATGTGAAGTCTCCTCAGCCTTCTCCGATGTTTATGAGGCCTCCAAATCAAACACAATCGCCCAAGCCAGGCTACCCTTCGCCGTACCCTCCGAACATGATGCCACCTCCGATGATGAACCCAGCACCTTATCCTTATCATCCGCAACCGAATCCGGACTACCCTCAAATGCATCCCAACATGCCTGAATATCCACCGCACATGAGACCTAACAGTTACTTTAATTATCCGGCCAATCCAATGTACAAATATCCTGACCGAATGAACAGTTCCAACATAAACAATGGAGTAAATAACTCCACAGCTGTTACACAAAGTATAACTGTACCGCTTGCCGCAAGTGTGCCTGAAAGCAGACCTAATTTAAATTTAAGTTCAAGTGTAAACGAGAGTCAAATTGCTAGTGCAGACGAGCAAAGTAGTCAGGCACCGAATTCACAGGTGGAAGAAAGGTCTGAAACTCCAAAATCCAATCACAAAACAATTTCTCATCCATCCACCCCTAATCCACTCGGCTCTCCGGGAGCTGCATCTATGACATCTTTTCATGAAGATTTTGAAAATATAGCTTCTCCTAACTGGCCTAAAACACCTGCAAGTCCTGCAGTTACAAATAATGAAAATACGCACACCAAATCTTCAACAAAGGTTCATTTTTTATTTTTTACATTTTTACAATTTATTTATTTTTCTTCTCTATTTAGAAAGGAGATTTAATGATTTCAAAACTTTTTGAAATGGGAGACGAGCCTGAAAGGAAACCATTTTTAGAAAAATTAGTTGCTTTTAATGAGGAAAGGGGCATCAATACCACTCAATGTCCATCCATCAATAAGCAGCTAATTGATTTATTCAAAATGTACACTTTTGTTAAAGAAAAAGGTGGATTTTCTGAGGTGACAAAAGCTAAAAAGTGGAAAGACATTGCTACAAATGTTTTAAATAAAGAAGCCAGTTCTACAATGGCTTATACTTTAAGAAAACAATATATTAAACATTTACTTCCATTTGAATGCAAATTTGACAGAGACGGCATAGACTCTCAACAGCTACTTAATCAAGTTGAGCCTACAAAAGAAAAAAAGAAATCTGCTAAAAGTGCTCCTTCGCCATCAGCAGTAGATAGCAATTCTCAAGGATCTTATCCTCAATCAGTGACTCCTGTTTCATCTGATGGTTCAAATTTTACAAAATCTTCAAATGGACCTTCATCAACTCCATCTAATGTTTCTCAAGCTGCTGCATCTGTAGTTTCAGAAAGTCAACGATATCCAACACCAGTTTCGCAATCATCATATTCTTCAAACACTTTATCTGTTCCACATTCAACTAGTAGCACAGCTACTACAACGTCTACTATTAAGGATAATTTTTCTAACGAACGACTTTATGAAAGTAGCAAACAGCCTGGTCAGTCTACACCTGTTTCTAGTAATTATTCAAATAATATTTATCCACATGGAGTTCCACCATCTTCAAATTATTATCAAAACAACAGTTATGAAAATCAACAAGTTAAGAATGAACAATCTAATTTAGATAATCAAGGTAGGCTTTCTACTGGGCCATACGGAAAATCGAGTGGAAATTATTATGGATCACAATCTAATTTATCAGGTGCTTTACATCCTTCACTTTCACAACAAAATATTAGACCTGAAGAATATCCAAATTTTTCACAATCTCATAATGAACCACCTACTAGTGTTGCATCATCAGAAAATTCATCTTTTAGTTCAAATCATTCACGGATGTCACCATCACCTCATCACCCTCATTTTCAAGGAGGAGAATCATTTCAAGGACCGACAAATTCAAGAACTCAAAGCCCTTTAGCGCAACGACTTATGCAACAAAAGCCAGTTTCACAATCTAATTATCCTATATCTGTTAATCATCAAAATCCTGGATATTTACAAAATAGTATAATAAATAATAAGCAAATTAGTGATGCTACGTCGGGTATTTCTGTAAATAATTCTACACCAGTAAAAGATGTTTATTCCGGATACCCAAAAAGACCAGACCATTCAAAGCAAGAACCGCCACCAATACATCAGGGACATTTTCCACCTCAAATGTCTGCTCCAGCACCACAAAGCCAATATCCTTACCAAGTTGGTTATAGACCACCCAATTCAACTACATATGGATATGATAATAACAATGTTCCTGCAAATAATCCAAATTGGAATGAAAGTAATATAATACTATTTGATAACATATATAAATATATATATATAACATAATTTTTTATTTTTAGGCAATTACAATAAAATGCAAAATTTTGGACCAACTCCACTTTCTAGTGGAGTTCATACTCCATTTGTTCATACACCTCAAATTCAAGCTAATCATCAAATACCTGGTTCACATCCATCTGCTAAACCACAGTATCTTCTTAATTTATTAGCTAATAATGGTGGAAATCCTTCAGTTGTATCGCCTGGCCATCCTCCATTAGGTCATCAACAGACTCATCCACCACAATCTTCGCATGGTGCACAAACACCTATTGGATCACAGCCACCACATGGTCCTCAACCACAACATGTCCCACAACCTTCACATGTAACACAACAATCTCTTATACCACAACCTACGCATTCAAATCAACCCCCACATGGGCCACCTACTTCAGTTTCTTCACAACCTGCACACGGACCACAAACTACTCTTACATCACAATCTTCACATATTCCACAATCTCTTTCTACACAGTCTCCACATGCACCCCAAGTTTCACACAGTTCTCATGTCCCACATGGCGTACAACAGCCTTTACATCATCAAAATTCTTCAAATCTTCCAAATGTTCCCAATACTCCAATTATTTCACATTCGCCTCACCCTCTTAATACTTCTCAAATCTCTCATCCAAATTATCCTTTTCCTGCACAATTACTTCCAGGTCAGCATTCCCAATTAGCTACATCTTCTAAAGAAATTACTTTTCCTCCTGGTTGTGTTGAATCAGTTCAGCCTAATTTTATTAAAAGAAAAAAATTGACCTCTAAAGATATAAATCAAATAGAAGCATGGAGGTTAATGATGTCTTTAAAATCTGGTCTTTTAGCTGAATCAACATGGGCATTAGATGTATTAAGTATTCTCATTCATGATGATAGTACCTATTTATACTTTGGGTTACAAAAATTACCAGGATTATTAGATATTTTATTAGAATATTATAAACATTATTTAACAGAAATTTTTCCAGACTTATTTGAAAATGATGAACATATTGAAACTCCAAAGTCTAAATCTAAAACCCCAAAACTTGTCGATAAATCTGTTGAAAAAGAAATTATTAATAAATTTTTAAACAAATATGCAGCTCAGGAAAAAATATTACAAAATGAAATATTAAATGCTGAAAATTCAAAGCAAGAATGCATTAAAAAAGAAAATGATTTGGAAAACACTTTGAATAATGAAGATAAAACTAAAAATAATGGAAATATAGAAGAAATAAACGGAACGACAGATTTTAAGAAAACTGATATAATAAAAAAGAAGCCAATATTTAAAGGAATAAGCATTGATCCGATTGAAGACAATCAAGATGAACACGAAAAAGAAACTTTACTTAATTTAAAAAATAATTATACATATAAAACTAGGAATGGCAAAATGGTTAAAATTCATTCTGATAATAATTTATTTATATCAGATTTTGATAAATCATGGGATGTTAATGGTGAAGATTTTCAACCCGTCAATAAATTATATTTTTCAAAAGGTTATGGCAGTATTACAAGTTATATTCAAACACATTTCGAATTAAAAGAAAGTAGTATTAGTTTCGCTAAAAGTATCGATAACCAATATAAAAAACTAGAAAATGTTGATAAAGAAAATAATCAGTTAAATCATAATTATGAAAATTTAATTGAAAATACAGATGATGAAGAAAACGAGAATCAAGGTTACCCTAGATTTAGAAGCAATATATCTAAACGAAAGTTTGCGGATAGTTTTGAAAGTGAATCATATAAACGTGATATGCCCCCTTTGTGTACTTTGGGTGATTATAATGAGGCAATTAGTCGTAGATGTCTATGTATATCCACTTTAATTAGAAATATGTCTTTTGTGCCTGGTAATGAAGCAGAATTCGCAAAATATAAAGATTTATTATTTATTTTAGGTAAATTATTACTTTTTCATCATGAACATTTAGAGAAAAAATTGAAACCTAAAACAACTAATTTACAACAATTAGAAGAAACATTATTTACTGATATTGAAAATTCTAAGAATACAGAAGAATTAAATCAATTTACAAACAAAATAAATGTAAAAAATGAAACTTTTGATTATTTACTTAAAGATGAATGGTGGTGGGATACTTTATATTTTATTAGAGAGAATACTTTGGTTACTTTAGCAAATGTTTCTGGACGATTAGATTTATCTAAATACACTGAATGCATTAGTTTAAATATTTTTAATGGATTATTACATTGGGCTGTATGTCCTTCTTCAGATGCATTAGATCATATGCCAACCACATCTTTAACACATCTTTCACCCAAGAGATTAGCTTTAGAATGTTTAGCTAAATTGTCAATACTGGAAGGAAACGTGGATTTAATAATTTCTACACCGCCATGGTCGAGAATGTTAAAACTTTTTAAAAGAATATCAGATCAATTGTGTAGAAACGAAGATCAAACATTAAGAGAGTTTGCTTTAGTTTTATTGCACAATTTAGCAATTAGTGACGTATCAATTGCAAGGTCAATTGCAATGTCAAGTGAAGTGATACCACAATTGATAAATTATATAGAATTTGCTGAGCAGAATGCATTGAATGTAGCTAACACACAGGGCATAAATGCTTTTAAAGATAATCCTGAGCTAATGGGTACCACAATGGACATGATTAAACGTGCAGCTTCTTGCCTACGTTGTCTGGCAAGGGTACCTGAGAATAGGGCATTGTTTTTCAATTATCAGCAGCGTTTGATTAATTTGCTTATGTCACAAATGCTTCATCCATCTACAACCAGTTTAATAGCAGATGTGATGTATGAATGTTCGTTAAGTGAGAATTTTAATTTAAGCAATGAAACAAGTGCACATGAAAACAATAGTATTTTAGACAGCGAGGTTAAGGTTAATTGAAATTTTACAGATTGTCTTTGAACAATTTTATTTTCATTTTTATATATTCTATTAATTGAATTTAAATTAATATGTTTTTTTTTATATAATGAAGCTGCATGTTGTAAATGGTCAGTTTTTTTAAAGATTGTTATGTATTTTTTTGAATAAAATGATGCGAAAGTTATAAACAAGTGAGAAAAGTTATTGTTTTATAAATTAATTATTAGGTAAGTCTAAAAAATTTTTTATCACTGATTGATGGTTTATATATGAAAAGATCGAGTTTGATTCGGTTGCATGTATAAACTAAAAATGGAAGACAAGTTTTTTATTTATTCAAACTTGCATCTAGTGTATGCCATGGCCACTACTAACTTTTAATGAACAAGTGGGCTTCTTCTTGTGCTTGGATTAGGGTCAAATTGCAATGTTCTGCTGGCCAGTGCTAACTTTTTGAAAGTCTAAACTAATGTAAAAGCTGAGGAGGAAAGTTTTGAATTTAAAAATCACTACATTTAACTTGGTAAAAAATTCAATTTGCTTTACTTGCACTAATTATGCCAGGTGTCAAATGGATTAAAATGTTTTCAAAACCATAAATCTTGAATGCTACAGACCTGTGATAAAAAATGTTTTTCCTAATGTTTTTTTTCTAATATAGTACACAATTAAGGCAATTTATATATTTTGATAAATACCACGGTTAATTGACTTTAAAGCACACTAGTTAAACTTAATTATGCAAATTGTATTGTTCTAGTTTTGTTTAAAAAAAAAAAAATGATTTTTTTGACTTGAGTTTCAGTTGAAGCAATACTATACAGAAAAATGTTTTGTATAATATATATGCAGCCAGTATGCCTTAATAAGACTGGATTTCATAGGAAAAGAATTGTAAACAGTTTTAGATAATCAATCCAGTTAAAAACAAATAGCAAACAGTTAATTGTGGTCGTATTTGGCTTAACTAAGGACTTGACTTTTTGTTTTTAAATGTATGTAATCCAAATGTGTTTAAATTTTCTTTTTGTTTTTCTAACTTTTGCATTTTCCATTAATTTAAACTAGATTTACTTTTTTTATGATTAGTTATGAAAAGAAAGTTTTCATTAATCTATTTAATAAGCACAAATAATTGAATATAAATTACCCATCGTGGTCAAAGTGCGAATTACAGCGGAGTTAATTGATGGAGTTACGACAACGAATTTGACGTAAAAGAAATATTGAAAAATTAAATTAGTCAATCAATTAGTCACATGTTGAAATAACAATTAAGAGACAAATGACACAGTTTACAGCTGATGTGACTTAGATAGATACACAATTGATTGTCAAAGAAATCGTCTAATTAATTCAATTTATCACTTAGTTTCGTCTATAAACTGTATGTTGACTGGCAAGTTGACATTCGCGACCGAAATTACAAAAAGTTAAGACAGAAATTTAAATCAAAAGACGCAAAAGATGGCAGTAGTCTGTCTTTGATCAGCATTTAAAGTATTGATGCTGTTCGCGCCATAAAACATAGATTGATCTGACCATGGACCAAGTGCAAATCAAGTTTTTCATTTTGCCTTGTCCAGACTTGTTGTTTTCTTAAGCATATTTATGTTTTTATTTTTGTTTTTATTTCCCCTTCACTCTCTCTTTCTTATTTGTCTTTCTTATTTCTTGATTTCAGGTGGGCAATCAGCCGGTGTAGCAACTGTTGTGCAACTATGCTGGCGTCAGTCCTTAACAGCATTGATACATGACTGAGAATCAAGTGACCACATTGTGAAGCAGTCACACATATTATGATATTTTATAAAGCCAAACAATTGTCAAGCCATCTAAATCACTTTTTTCCTGATAAAAGCTTTTTCGAAGGACACAAAACTGGCCATAGACTAGCCACAACAATTTGTTCGATAGCGGTCACTTTACAGACTGAACTAATTTTCTTGACAGTCAATCTAGCAAGTTTGACTTCAAAAGTTGTTTTTCTGCCACCATTTACACTCCATTGCTGCCATTATCCGGTTGCTCAAGTGCGATTTTGTGTTCGCTGCATGGTGAAACAGCTGAGAAACTTAATCCAATAATAAATAACAGCCCAGGGCCAGTTTAACTCTTTGCTTCTCATCTCTGTCTGTTTTGCTGGCTTATCTTTTCCTGTTTATCTCACGTCTAGGCCGGATCAGCTTCCAAACATCCGTCTAACTCTGCAAAATGACATACAATACGTGCAAAAACAAATGATAAGTGTCCCAATGAGAACACAAATAAAATCATGTGATAATGCCACATTGGGCGAATCAAGTGTTTTCATTACGAAACCACAACAGAATGCGCTAGCAGTTCTTGCAAGAAATCCTGTCTCAAGATATAGACAATCACTTTTGCTTAAACATGCTTAAGTTGGCAGTTTGACAAAACACTGCAGGTGAATCAATCGCAATCGTAATTACTATTTTTGTACTGATATTACTTTAAATTCAACTTAAGATTAAACATTAATTATCAACTGATAGCAATAAAAATAAAACATATGCCTCTAACATTAAATAGCAGATGCTATTGCATCTTTTCATCTTTTGTTTAGAAATGATTTAATTTGATATCGCATCTACACATTTCACTTGTTAAACGTCACAAAAATCGATCGCACCATATTTTACCTAGCCAAAATTTACTTAGTTTGCAACAATTTCAATTAAATATCTTCATAATATGATTAGTTTAAACTGCATTTATTCTTCTTAATTTTGCATTTTTTATTTCAACATAATTACGGCTTTCAAAAAAAAAATAAAATAAAAAACAGATTCTAAAGCGTGTCAGCTTTTGAAATGCAATTATACCAATAAAATCCACTTACATAAAATGTCAAGCAAAGTATGATTAAGAAAAAAAAAACTTAATAAAATTACATAACCCAAGTGATGTTTGACTAATTAATCATTTTACTAATATACAATTTTTTTGTCAAATTTTAAACTAGTTTCAATTGAAATAAAAATTTAATTGATAATTAATATACAGATAAATTAATCATAGAAAAATTAATTTCATGTATCTAATCAAATATTATTTGATCATTTTTCCAGTTAATTGCGTTAAATAGAAAACTATTTACATGATAATTAAGCAATTTATTAAAATTATGTTTCCAGTTCTTTTCGGAAACTATCTTTTCTTTGTTAATTATTTTACATCTTTACATTTTGAAACTTTAATTACTGTATTTTAAATTTAATCTAATAGAAAAAAGTAAAATATTGAATTTATTTAATAATTGTTTAATAGTTTATTTCAAAAATTGTTTAGTATTTAATTAATAGTTTAAGTAATTAAAAAAAACTGTTTACTAAAATCAATGCAAACACATTAATTGAGTAACATAAGTGAAGTGTTCAATTTCACCGTAAACATGTGTGTCCAAATTAAATAAAAATATTTTTTGCTTTTACTTTAAGATTTAAAATTTAGAAAAACAAGTATCTTAATGACAATAACTTATTATTAATCTGTTAGCATTAACTAAAATTGACTAACTTAATTATTCTAGTCAAAAAAATAGGGAACAGGTGCGTTTGTGATGAACTTGCGCTATAAGATGTAGTACAGGTTCAAACAAGCAACAGCAAATGTTTATAATAAAATAAATTGTATATGATTTCAACTGTAGCTGTTTGACTTTAATTTAACCAATATAAGAGGTTGTAGTAGATATTAAATTAATTCAAAAAGTTTGGTTAAACTGTGGATTCGATTATAACTATTGAAAATGTGTACATCAAAACACTATTTAAAGCTAAAATAAATTTAATTAAAAGTTAAAGCTGCCTACGGAAGTGAGACAAAAAATAATAATAATTATAATAAAATATAATATAGCTTAAAACGTTCAGCTTTATACTGGCATACTTTACCTATTGTTTCCGATGAGCTCAATTTGTTCTTAAATAAAGACAGTTGTAAACTTTTTTTGGCCTAAACCCTCTTTTTGACCTGAACTTTTTTGGGCTTGAAAAATTTGATTTGCATCGGTGATCTGTGTCTTGTGATCTGTGTCACTGATTTGTTGTACGTAATCTGCACTTATTAGCAAATTTTCTGTCATTTGATGCTGATTCTAATGTTACAGGCCACTGGCCACCGTTACCTTTTCTTAAATTCTTTATTGGTAAAACTAAAATCAAGATCAAACTTTACACATTCAAATACTGATTTAGTAAAAAATTATAACTTATTTGAACTGTTTGAACAAGTATCAATAATTAACTGATTTTATGTATTTTTATTTAAGTTAAGCTTACTAATTTAATGATGATACCAATTATTTGAAGGTAATAAGAAATTATTTAATTAAATAAAAAAAATTTGATTTGTAAAATCATATAATAAAATTAACTTTTTTTAATGAATCAACTTTGTTACTAGAATATCATAATATGTATTTATTAATTTTTTAAACTAAAATATCAGCAAATTTGTTAGATTAAATGTAAAAAAAAAAAGAAAACTTATTTAAATGCAATGTTTAAAATTTAATGTATTTTAAAAAAGTTTTGGTTAAAAAAAAATATATAATCTTAATTAAAAATATTGCACTCCTTTTTTACGCTTTTGAACTAATTTATGTATTTGGATGCAAGTGACTTATTTATTTATTTATCATTATTATTTTTGTTATAATTTTTTATTTAAAGCTTGTGTTGATTTTGAAATATAATTTAAATTTTTAATTTGCAGCAAATATTTCAAATAGAGAATTTTCTTTTTTACATCGCAATTTGATTTATGACATAGAACAAATAAATGAGATTTTCAAATTAGAACAAGATTTCAGATTAATATATATTTATCGTTTATATTGTCTTACTTCAACTGTCAAAAGTTTAATTAATCTAAAAGTTGAGCTGCACAAATAAATTAATGTTGCTTAAGTAATATTTTAGAATTAGTTTGGATTAAAATTTTACACTAGCAATCAAAGGTTTTTCAATTAAATTCAATTTTCCATGCAGTTTTGGCAGATGGTCAATTTTGCTTTTTTATTTTCTATTATAATCATTAATATAAGCGAATCATTCTGCCAAGGTTTTTAAGACGAACAGGCAAACGAGTGTTTAAAATGCCGATCTAAGCAGGCCAAACAAAGTGGGTTAGAATGGTGCCCAACTGCAATCAACTGATGCACAAAGCAAGTGCAGCGGAAGTAGAATGTTCAGAACAGCTAATTAGATTGGAAACAGGTGCCGCAAGGTGGGCTAGAAATTTGGAAGGGTGCAAACAAACGAATAAATCAGGTGGGTCTAGACAGCAAAATGAGTGTAAAATGAACGAGTTATAACAAGCAAATTAGTAAGATTGAGTAAATGAACAGTGTAAGGGAAACGGTTAGGGTTAGGAAAATAATTAGGGTTAGAGAAATAATTAGGGTTAGGAAAATGTTTAGGGTTAGGAAATTGGTTAGGGTTAGGAAATTGGTTGAGTTAGGAAAACGATTAGGATTAAAGAAAAGATTAGAGTGAAGAAAATGATTAGAGTAAAGAAAATGGTTAGGATGAAGAAAAAATTGAGGGTAAAAAAAATAATTAGGATGAAGAAAATAATTGGGGTGAAGAAAATGATTAGAATAAAGAAAACGGAATGGATGCAAAATGAGTAAAGTTAAGAAAAAGGTCAAGAAAAAGAAAAGGATGATAGAAACAACTAAAATGAAAAAAATAGTATAATAAGAATGAAAAAGGACGAAAAGAATAAGAAAAATAAGTAGGGTGAAGAAAACGAGCAGGATAAAGTAAACGGTTAAGGCAAAGCAAATAAGCAGGATCAAGTAAATGAATAGGGTAAACGAGTAGAGGCAAGAAAACAAATAGGATCAAAAAAACGAATGAAGCCAAAAAAACGAATAGAGCTAAGAAAACGAATTAAACCGAATAAACAGAGGTCAGAGCAAAATAGAGCCAACTGAGTGCAATGGAGGCCTAATATGTTTGGCGAAATTCAACTGTGTCTTGATGTAATTCCATCAGTTTTATCATCATTTCTCATTGTGTTCCATCAAGCCCTATCTGTTTTGGCCTGAATTACGGTTTGAACCAGGGGTTTTAGAATGGTAAATGAGTTTTAGAACTGATCCAAATGCGGTGGTGTGTTTTGCTAAGCCAGTTGGCCAAGCAGCTGTTGTAAAGAAGGGGGAACATGTCTTTTGCAGAGGTTTGATCAGACTTGCTCCACTGGCCGTGCAAAGGCCGTATACGCTTGCATGGTTTGGCGACTTCCGCTCGCTTACACCATACCACTTCCGCCTTTTACTCGCGTTGGCTTAAGCGGCTTGTGAAGCGACATTGGCGTGAGTATTGGTGCCTGCTGCCAAGCTCACTCTACTCAGCCATTCATCAACAGTGGTGGCTAGCCCCTGCTGAGCTCATTGTTCTGCCTGTTTGATAGTCGGCAAACGGGTCCTAAGGCAGTCAGGCCAAAACCCGACCAAAACAGACCGGCCATATCAAAATTAGAGGAAAGAACAGGCTAAATGCAACTAAACTTGCGTGAACTAGCTTAAAAAACAAAATAAGCACGATTTTGTTAAAGAAACAGAAGTCATGACAAATAGAAGAAAACAAGAAACGAATAAAGTTACAAAAAGAAAAGCAAAACAGGAGCTTAAGATGCAATAACAAGAAACGAGAAGATAAAAGAAGATAAAGCAGGAAAAAGAGGAAAAATAGAAATGAAGATGGATATTTAGCAAACTAGGCTTAAAGGCCAGTACAAAGCAACCGACAGAGGTGAAATTCGTGATTGGTGAAATTGAATGAGAAATAAAAACTGTAGGGAAAAGATGAAGATGGTAAAAATAATCAAAATGTTAAGTTAAGAAAACATGTGGAGATAGGAGATAAAAAGATAATGGAGTGAAAGATAGTGCATAAAAAGATAGTGCATGGAAAGACAGTGGATACAAAGACAGTGGATACAAAGACAGTGGATACAAAGACAGTGGATACAAAGACAGTGGATACAAAGATAGTGCACAAAAAGATAGAGAAATGAAAGATAGAGCATAGAAAGATAGAGGATAAAAAAACAACTGAAAAAAAGATAGTCAAGAAAATATAAAATTAGGACCTAAAAATGAACAACATGAGGATTAATACAGTGGGTATTAAAAGATTAAGGATTAAGAGATTGGGGATTAAGAGTTTGAAGATTAAAAACGTAAGGATTAAAAAATGAAAATGAAAGTTTCAAGAATTTAAGCCATAAGAATTAAATGCGCAAAGAATAAAAATGCAAAGATTAAAAATGTGAAGATTAGCAGTGAGTAAATTAACAGTGTGGCAATTAAAACATGGGAACAAGCGCGTGAGTATTATGACTATGAGAATTAAGAGTGTAGGGATTTAGTAAATGAAATTAAGCGCGTGAAAACCAAAAAAGTAAAAAGTATAGCGTAGTAAGAAATAAGTAAGTAACCAATAAGGTAAGTTAAAAAAAAGCAAAACTAGTAAGAGCTAAGCTAGTAAGGATTAGAGGAGTAAAAATTAGACTAGCAAAGATTAGACCAGTAAAGGCCGAGCTAAACAAGTCAAGACTAAGACGTTAAAGACTAGACGTTAACAAGCAAGTCGAAAAGTTTTGCAAGATTTGAACAAAACTAGTGGCAACCAAGCCAGCGCAAACTAAGATAGTGTAAGCTAAGACTGCAAAATTTGAAGATTGCCAGCTGTAAATGGTAAAGATGACAGAAGCAAAAAAAGATATTAAAGATGAACTGTGTGTTGATGATGACTTGAGCCGGCTGTATGTTGCAGATAGCGTTTACTCAATTCGGTTGGAACAGCTGATGGTCCAAAGCTCATGCGTGTTGGTCTAGGTCGTTTTATTGGTCGACTTGCTAGTTGAACTCATGAGCCGACTGCCGACTACTTTTGCTTAATTGAGTGTTGCCAAGCGTTTCAAACAGAGCCAAGACAAATGCGCAAAAGCTGGTCCGCAAGAGCCACATCAGTCGTGCTCAATCACCCTCCACAATCGCCTCTAACATTTTGGTCACTCCCCTTTTTGCACTCACTATAATAAAAACGCGGACACTTCCGGTGATGTGAGCAAGCGGAAGACATTTGATGTACACGCGTTTGCCTTCTAACTTTTCTGACCATTTGTCCTTATCACTGGTTGTTCATCATTCAACTTCAATTATCTTTGATCGTCCGTCTTTAAACGTTTCCATCTGTCTCGGTGCTGGTCATCTTACGATGCCACTAATTGCTATCTGTTTGAACCATTGCCTTATTTATTATCTAACTTCTAATCCTACTAGCTAATTAAATTGGCTTTCTTCCAATGGTTCTCCATTTCTTGCAGACTAACTCAAAACACTTATCCTCTTCTCGGACAAACCTTTGTCATTGCTCCACTCTGGCCTAGATAGGTCAACTTAATTGCTTTATCAATGCTTAGTGATCCAGATGTCCAACTCCTACTCAAATTTTGTCTGGCTGCCATGCTTTGCAGGAAAGTGCGCTTGGCAGGCTAAGAAAATCTTCTTCTGTCTAATTAACAAACATTTAAACCAATTTCTTCACTTTTGCTCGTCGTAATTCTATTGGTTTCTTATCTTTTTTGCTTCTTTCCGTTCTTATTCTTTTTTTCTCTTCTTTTTCAATTTAGCCCTTTTGTTTTATTTTTCTGCTTTTATTATTAAATCATGAGCTAGTTTTAAACAAACGTCAGCTAGCAAATAAATGTGTCACACTTTTGCCTTTTGATTTTGTTCTTTACGACCTGTAGTTAAAACTGCTAAAAAGTAAAAACATATTGAAGAAAGCCCAAATCAGAAGAGGTCACAAAAACTGAAATGAAGACAATATTTAAAGTGATTGCTAATTAAACTGACCCAAACCTAGCCCTATGTTAATTGCACACTTAAAAAGCTCAAACCATTGACATTTGTTTTTTATTAGTTTTTATTTTATTTATTTTTATTTTACCTTTTTGTCCTTTTTGCGTGTCTTCTTTTCTATTTATTTTTATTTTATTCAAATTTTTTTGCTTATGTTCTCTTTTTGCATTTATGTTTTGTTTAACTAGAAAAAGCTTAAACTGGTTTACGACTATCACAAATTTGGTTAGAAACCATATATAAAAGATACACCAATGTCATTCATTTTACATTCAAATTGAATACAACTATTGCAGAACATCCTATTGACCAATTACAAAAATTTATAACAAACATTCAATGAAAATCTAGTTAGTGGTTACAAAATTAAATTGATCCAAATAATTAAAGTAATTATTTTTTATTCAATTTACAGCTTTTTCAAATAGATTAAATTAATTTGCTCGTTTAAATCTCATTTCATTGATTCAAATAAATTTGTTAAAATCAGTTATGCATCTTTATTCATTAACACTCATAAACCTTATTCTAAAAGTTTATAGAAAAATTTGGAGTAAGCATTTAAATTATTTAAGATTTTAATTTTTAAATTATTTGTTTAGAAAAATGTAAATGTTTTTTATTTTACTTAATTTGGCGATCAAAATAAATAGAATAAAAGTAATACAATTTCGTTTTGAACTAGTAAATAATTTAAGCCGCATTATTTGACTATTTTTAATTTGACCAAATTAAAGCTGGTTTAAATACTAGATTAAAGTAAACGCATGCGTTTTAAAAATTGGCTCATTTCAGGTCGTGAATCGGCAACATTTGTAAAGTTTGCACTGTAAATTGTCCAGTGGCTAACCTTTACACACATTTATCACATGTACAAGACTTATCGTTCATATTATGTGTTCCCATAGCAAGATGCTGCTGTAACCTGACCTTTCTTTCCGCTATCTTTTGCCCAGCTGAATTTGTCAGTTTAGATTTGACCAGTTTCAGGCTGTTAAGTCCCAAGAGCGCACTCCGAAGTCTGCCACACACCAGAGTATTTGACCAATTCGTTTGTTACATTGACTTGCCGCTTTTAAACTATCTAGCTTGCCTATCCTCAACCGTTTCTCCTTCATCCTTCTATTTTCTTCATCTTTTTCATTAACCAGTTATATACTTACTTAGCCATGTCGGTAGCGTAGGCATTTATGGCTAACTTTTGTATTGCATGCAAAAGAACTGTTCCTAATTCTGTTCTTCCCAAAAGCTATATGAAAACGCCTTTCACATACTTTTGATTAGTTTTATGCATTAGATATCTAATGAAAAAATGCTACTGCTTTTGATCTCACACCCTAATGTCCAGCAAGATCACATTAGAAACTGCAAGGTGGGAATTCCAAAATGCAAACACTTTGTCATTGAAATGAAAATTTCCGGTAAAACCAAATAAAAATGTCTTTTAATTTTTTTAATAAAAATTTTAATTTTTCTTTGATTACATCTAAATCATCTTGTTAATTCAAAAATAATATTTAACAAGATAAATTTAACTACATTTAACAAATACTTTAAAAAAAAAAATTCCATTTATTTTCAATCTTTTTAGTAATATTAATCTTAATAATTTTAATTGAAATTAAAATTTTATTTGTCCAAAAATTATATTAATATTAGACAAAATTTTAATGAATAAATAATTTAAGTATTAAATTATATCATACATGCAATAAAACTATATTCAAATTTCTATTTATTTTTATTTGTATTATTGATAATATGATTAATAACAACAAAATAAAAAAAAAAGAAAATTAAATTTTAAACTAAATTTTATTTGTTACCTGATATATTTAATTTATATATTTATATATTTATATATTTATATATTTATATATTTATATATTTATATATTTATATATTTATATATTTATATATTTATATATTTATATATTTATATATTTATATATTTATATATTTATATATTTATATATTTATATATTTATATATTTATATATTTATATATTTATATATTTATATATTTATATATTTATATATTTATATATTTATATATTTATATATTTATATATTTATATATTTATATATTTATATATTTATATATTTATATATTTATATATTTATATTTATATATTTATATATTTATATATATTTATATAAAAACTCAATTTAAATTAAATTTGATTAATTGTTTTAAATTTAAAAATTTTAATATATAAAATTTCAAAAATTATAATTAAAAACAAAATTATAAAATCAGTACATTTGTATAGAAATAAAAAAAAAAAAACAAAAATGATTGATTACTTAAATTTAATCAATTTAGCCAAATATTATTTTAACATTATTTTAGTTTTATATAATAAAATAAAGTTTTTAAAAAATTATACCTTTTAAGTAATAATTGTTTTATTATGATAGTTAAATATTTTAATCAAATTAATTATTTGATTTTTACATCTTTATATAAATTAGCTATATACAAAATTATTCATTTACATTTATGTGTTTAATTTGCGTGAGTAAGCAAGAAATTAATTTGTCCATTAAAGATTGTACATCGTAACAAGTAGCGATGAATTTGCGTCATTATTGTAATTGGCTATTGGTTATACAATGTAACAAATAGGTCTTTACTGATGAGAACAAAAATGAAAAGATAAAGTGCATGACCAATAGTTATTGAAGCCAATTTTGTTTTAAACAAATAACAATAGAACAAGAAAAAACAGAAACCAAATAAAAATGTGTAAAAAAAAGGGAAAAAGTGTAAAATAAGAAAATAATAAAGAAGTTAAAAAAACGAAGAAATAACAATTAAAATAAAAAAAAATAAAAAATAGTTACAAATACCCAAAAGCCGGATAATTATTTCAATTTGTAATTGGCGCTAAAACACGTTTCAATAGCTTTTTATAAATTTTTACAATTTTTTAGACCAATATTGATACAATTAACTATTTAGCAAAATTTAAAGCGAAATATAATTGTCTGTTATCAAGTTATGTGTGAACAATAAGTTGTAGATCAAATCACAAAAATGTTGATCAAAATTATATAGGCAAAACATTTTAAAAATATTTTTTTAATAGAATTTTTAAAGATAAATTGTTGTTTAATTAAAGGATTATAGTAAGAAAAATTTAATAAAAAATTTAATAATAATTTTTAATCTTTATTTATATTATTTTACTTTTTTTAGGTAGTTAATTTTAATCATATTATTTAAAATAAAGTTAAAATTAGTTAAGTGTTTAAAAATACAATTAAATTAAAAATAAGGTTAAATTGAATGTTGCAATCTAATAGTGGTCATTTTAATTAAATAATTATTCATTATTTTACTTACTTATTTAACTTACTTATTTAACTTAACTAAAGTAAACTTTTAAATTTAAATTTTTATACTTAAGTGCATTAAAATTTTATTTTAACAAAATATTTTTTCAACAAAATGACCAAAATTTTTATCACCTTTATATAATATTTGACTAATCTAGATGATCTTTGATGATTTTTAGTGATCCACTATAATCTCTGGTGATCTATTATGATCTTTTTTGATCTTTCTTAATCTGGTTTGATCTTGTTTGATCTTATTTGATCTCGCTTGATCTTATTTGATCTATGAACTGATCTGTATTTTATGCATGTTTATAAATGTGTTTGAATTTTATTGTCTTTTAAAAAATTTTAGTTTTGATAGAAATATGCATTTTAAGTGGAAAAAAAGATGATATTGAATATAAAGTAAAACGGATTGATGAAAGAGATACTTGAATGTTGGTTCTGTGAGAAACTGGCGTCCTCTATTCATTTGATTTACATCTAGTCCCGTTGCCAGATATAAAAGTTACAATTTACTGGTGTTTAGTTAAAAGATATGGTATCTTATTTTAATATTACCATTGAAGGAACACTAGAAGTTTTTTTTTGTAGACCTGCCAACAAGCAATTGGCAATCGGCTCTAAATTTCTGGCCATATTGGTCTTATTTCGGTCTTTTTACAAACTTTAGCCTTAGAAGAAGTCACATTCAAGAAAGACAAGTTGTCTATCGTTTTCTTCATCTTAACTTTTTCTTTTTTCATAAGAGCAATGTTTTACAATTCAAACTACACTTGCTCGTTAACTTTTTGTTTATCACCGTGTTTCGGTTTTCTACTTTTATCCCAATCTGCATCAGTTTGGTGTAATGCAAGCTAGTACTAAACATGTATAAGATGTATTGCGAGGATAAATTGCGTTTTGCACTAATAACAGCTAACTGTGTTCACAAAATAGGCCGTTCTTTTGGACCAGCTGAAATTCGCGCCAATCCATTACGTAGAATGAAAGTTGAATTTGACTGAAAACTTGAGTGTAATCAAAAATATAAGAGAACTGAAGCTTAATTAATTTTTACCGTTTTTAAGTAAAAAAAAAATGTAATCTGAACTAAGACGGACTATTTAGAATAAAGTGTTGTAATAACGTAGGATGGCGCTGTTTAATCAAACTGGTGATCATCACCTAAACCTTGGCCTCCGTTATCTGTCCATAAATGAATGACTGTACGGAAACAATCAAGACCGGTGTGGTAGCGTGTTTATTGATAAGGCGGTATGGCTATCAACTCATTATAGATACTAGATGTTTGAACACAGCAAGTGGGCCTAAAACAAGCTGAGCGAACAGACCAAGCTCAGCGGGTGATCAGGTCAAAGCCTGGTTTGGGACTAGTTGCCACTTAAAAGGACCTAGAAAAAGACTGACAGAAGACAAAAAGAAGAAAAAAAAGAAGAGTAGAAAAAAAAGAGGAAGAATAAGAAAAAAAAAGAAGAAAAAGAAAAAATAAAAAAAATAAAAAAAATAAAAAAAATAAAAAAATAAAAAAAATAAAAAAAATAAAAAAAATAAAAAAAATAAAAAAAATAAAAAAAATAAAAAAAATAAAAAAAATAAAAAAATAAGATGATAAAAACGAAGAAGAAAAAAACGAAGAAGAAAAAAACGAAGAAGAAAATGACGGACAAGTGGCAAAACTTGAAAAACAAGAAATTGATGACGAAAATTTGCGTTGATTATAAGTTGAAAAGTCGAGAAAGAGAATAGTAGAGGAGAAGCATAATAGAAACCTGATAGAAGTAAGATAGCAAGAAACAGGATATAATAGAAGAAAGTAGGATAAGAAATGAAATTAAGAAGAAGATTGAATGAAAAATGAACATAAACTTTGGGATGAACGCTTAAGGAAGAGAGCTTAAAACTGGATGACAAGTGGACAACAACTGGATGCAAATTTTGCAAGAAAAAAATTAAGATAACCTAAAGTAGCTCAAAGAAAAGTAGCTTAAGGGCACAACGAACAAATGCCCTCTGGCGACAGTAACAGTCGTATTTCAAGAAGAAGTTGAGTGCAAGTCAAGCAATTAAGCATTTTCCTGCCAGTTTAAACCCTTGATAGAGAAAGATTTGGCGCCAAACTAGTAAAGATGCCTAAAATGTTCATAATGCATACCTTGATTGAAATGTTAAAGAATCAATCAGAAGGAAATGAGTTTTTTTTTAAAACACTACAAAAGCAACAACATTGCGGCCGAATTGAACACAAGTTTAAAACACAGTTGGTGACTTGTTTGCTATTAGGTTTGGCACTACAGAAGATTTAGGCAAAAGTTTGTTCGCGTTTGAAGAGGTTTGCTTTGGTGTAAATGCTTGAGATGAAAAATTTGGACAAGAATGTGGCCAAGATTTGAAAGAAAAAGTTAGGCAAGAAAGTTTGATAAACCAAATTAAAAGAAGGAGTTGGAAGAAAGCGTTGCAGAAAGAATTATATTAAAGAAAAATATTGGAAGGTAATGTTGGAAGACAATGTTGAAGAATAGTGTTAGAAGATAATGTTGGAGGATAGTGTTGAAAGGTAATGTTGGAGGATGATGTTGGAGGATGATGTTGGAGGATGATGTTGGAGGGTGATGCTGGAGAGTAATGTTGGAGGGTAATGTTGAAGAGTAATGTTGGAGGGTAATATTGGAGGGTAATGTTAGAAGGTAATGTTAGAGGGTAATGTTAGAGGGTAATGTTGGATGGTAATGTTGGAGGGTAATGTTGGAGGGTAATGTTGGAGAGTAATGTTGAAAAATATTGTTGAAAGATAATATTGGAAGATAATGTTGGAAGATAAAATTTTAGACAAAAAAGACAAAAATTTCGACTTCAATAATTTGTTCATGAAAAGTTGTGCAAAATGGTCCTGCCAGCTTTATGAGACTTTCAGTCTATCCAATCTGGACCGACACGACATTAACAAGTATTGCACCTGTTCCGACCAAGGTTGACTAATCGCCTGAAAGTCTTGATTAATTAGGGCTTTGCACAATTTCACACAAGAGCTTGTTTAAGCTGTTCTGCTCAGGTTGAAATCCGTTGACCATAATGCGATCATATAAGCGTGCATCACATGTAGAAAAATAAGTAGAAATCGCTTTATATATAAGTTAGCATTTTTTTAACAAGTTTGTATTTTTGATTTATCATTACAATTTTCGGCAATTTTGAATAGTATTGAGGCGAAAATCGATTTTCAGGCAATGTCTTGTGAATACAAATAAAGACGTGTCTTAAAGTAGGAACAGATGAGCAGACAAAGACCACATGCGCGTTGTTCACAGACTGGGATGACCGAGTGTCGGCGCGCATGTCGACGTCGGGATCTCTGAGAAAGCCGGCGCAAAGGCCGCGCCGTCGCTAGCCATGCCATTGGCCATATAAGAAGTCTGCCAATGTTTAAGGAGCACCACATGCATAATACATGTGTAGAGCAAGGTCGGCAGCCACGGTTCCGGCCACAGGGTCTTTTTCAGCAACCAAACAAACACACCAACCTAATTCAGCAACCCAATTCAACATCTCAATGCATCAACCTGATTCCGCAACACGATCCAGCAACCCAATGCAGCAGCCTATTATACAGACCCCTCACACTGACCCATCATACTGACCCATCACAGCGACCCATCACTATGACCCGACACGAAAAATTATCACAGGAACCAAACGCAAACACCTAAAACCAACACTCAACGCCAGAGTTCATCACAAAAATCCATCACAAGACTCTATTTCAAAGCCCTGTTATAGGGTGTAATCAGAGGGTTCCGGTGGTGTACGGCTGGTAAAAGAGAATGTGTTTTCAATCAGTAAAAATTCGACGTGCACAAACTAATGGCCCAAAGGCCAAGCTAGGCTTAATTGTAGCTTGCTAGATGGTCTGCGTCTGATTAGAACGTTGATCTGCTCGAGGGTCCGTTTGGTAGCAAAATGGTTGGTGCAGACGAGAGAAAAACAGACGAACAGACTAAAAAGGGAGTTTCTATGTCTTTGCTTTTCAACAGGAACCAAACAGGATTTCATCCAAAAGGTTTTAACAGAGCGTGCGTAGACGGACAATACAGGGCTGGTCGAAGGGTCTGTGTGAAGAACAAGGTTGTGAGCAGGGCACAAACAAGCTTTGCAAACAACAGGCGCGACGGGGCCACGAATAGTTTGCACTGGACTTGAACCGAATCTGATTAGAATTAGAAACAGTAAAGACGGGTGCGTCGACTGACCACACGCAGTGCACCACTGACTACTTGACTGCAATAGGCAAGGAGGGTATAGACAGGAAGGGTCTAGGCAGGGAGGGTATAGGCAGGGAGGGTCTAGGCAGGGAGGGTCTAGGCAGGGAGGGTTGGAGATTTGACGGCAAACAAAAGATGAATGTGAAGGCGCCCACCACAAGTAGTCACAGGTGCCAGACAGCAAATGAGGTTTTGGGAAGAGAGAAGTTTAGGAGGAGAGAGGTTTTGAACAGAGATTTTAAATAGAAGAATTAAAGAGACAACACAAATACTGTTAGAGTAAAAACTGGTCAGAACAAACAGTGTACAGGGCAAAGACTTTTAGAGCAAAGATTGTCAGAACAGACACTAAACAGAGCAAAGACTGGACAGAGAAGAGTGAACCAAACAAAACAGGGTGAAAGAGAGTATTCACTGTAAAAGTGCTGGCTTTGTAAAAGAGCTGGTTTTGTAAAAGAGCTGGTCCTGTAGAAGAGCTGGCCCTGTAGAAGAGCTGGCTCTGTAGAAGAGCTGGCCCTGTAGAAGAGCTGGCCCTGTAGAAGAGCTGGCCCTGTAGAAGAGCTGGCCCTGTAGAAGAGCTGGCCCTGTAGAAGAGCTGGCCCTGTAGAAGAGCTGGCACTGTAGAAGAGCTGGCCCTGTAGAAGAGCTGGCACTGTAGAAGAGCTGAGCCTGTAGAAAGCGAGTTCAACCAAAGTCTAAAGAGCCAAAGTCTAAAAGAGTCAAAGTCTGAAAGAGCCGAACTCCGAGCAGACTTGACTCGGCTGTGGGAAACAAGCCATGGACACGACTGGCCGCATTGCATGCTCCATTGGCCACGTCTAGGGCGCGCCAACCCTCTGCGGCCCTTAATTGCTTAATCAAGTCAGGCGCGCCTTTGCTCGACGCGTTCGAATTGGTAGTCGACTGCGGCGTCTGTTCGTCAACAGCTATACTATGGCCACATTGAACTGGACACGCTTGGGCGAGCGTGTGTGCAAGTGGCTTGCAACCCGTTCACCGGACCAAATAGCGGCTAACCCGACAACCTGAAAGGGCGTTTGTGTTTAGCTTCTAGTTTAGTTTAGGTTTAGGTTATAACTAGGAACTGTTGGTTCGCAGAGGTGATGGTTTGCAGAGGTGAAGTGGTCCAAACACAATATTCTGTTTTACATTGCTAGGTGTTGAGAACACTTTTGACACAGAACACTTTTTTCAACAGAAAACACTTTGAACACTAGTCAGGTGTTCAATGGTTTACCTAGCTTTGCTTAGTTTAGCGTTGATTAGCGTTGGTTAGTGTTGGCATGCATTGATTAGTGTTGGTATGCATTGGTTAGTGTTGGTATGCATTGGTTAGTGTTGGTATGCATTGGTTAGTGTTGGTATGCATTGGTTAGTATTGCTTACTATGGCATTAGTATTGCTCACTTTTGGTTAGTCTTACTCACTTTTAGTGAGTTTTGTTCATTTTGTCCACTTGTGTGCACCTTTTTTCATTTATATTAAACTTGAGCAGTCTTGAGCAGTTCTAAGCATCGTGAACAGTCTTACATAGTCTTGCACAGTTTTACACAGTGTGACATAGTCTGACACAGCCTGACACAAACTGACACAGGCTGACATAGGCTGACATAGTCTTACACAGTCTTACACAGTCTTACATAGTTTGACGTGCTCGACACACCAGTAATCTTAAACACTCGAACCCTTGGATGAAACGCGCAGCATGGGTGCTTGGGACCCACCTGCTCGCTCTGATTCAGGTGCAGCGGGTCAGTTGGCTTAGATAACTGCTGCGTCGAATCCAAACACACAAATCACGCTCTATAAGCCGTCACCTGGCGAGTACTTTAACGGGCTCTCTTTAGACTGTTAGCAATTTATTTTAATTGTAATTAAAATAATTGCTTGGTCGCCGCCGTTTCTGGTGAACAGCCGCCGCCGTCACAAGCCATCAAAGTACGGGCGCCATTGTGTCAGCCGACACAAGTGGGCTGGCGGCGTGGGCCACGCTAATTGTGCACACCCAATTACCAGCGCCGCTGACCTCTGTCAAACGCTCGTCTCTCATCAGCTCGCCATCTTCCGGCGCATGTCCAGTTTAATCAAGTGCCGCCCTTTTTTTGGACAGGTAGATTAAGGTCGCGACACTTGATTCACTGCTCACGGTCACAGTTTGTCTCAGGTCTTAGACAAACGCTCTAATTGAACTTGATTATCAACACACAACCCAATCGCTTTCTTAATCACATTTGCAAGAGTTACTAAGAAAAGTAATCACGCCCGGCCACACTGACCATAATGCCACACAAACTCGTTCCATGTCATATTTCTTTTGTGGTCACATTTTTTTGTCATCACACTTTTCTGCGATCACACTTTTTTGTGAGCACATTTTTTTATGATTACATTTCTTTTGCCAAACTGTCGCAACACGTTTATCATAATTTATCATCAAACCATTATATGCATCCTTACTCATCTGTCCACCTAAACATGTTTTCAAATTAGAGTCTAAATACATGTTCAATTGAAATCTAATACATGTTCAACGCACCCTAATACTTTCCCAATACATTCTCCATACATGCTCCTTACATTCTCAATAAAACCTAAATAGGTCCCCAGTACAATCTTAACACATTCCCAATAAAGTCTAAACAGATTCTCAATACTGTCTAAACAGATCCTTAATAGATCCACACGGGTCTAGCTATCCAAATATGTTTGCGATCATACAAAACGTTTACAACAAGATATGTACAATAAAACGTGTACAATAAAATGTGCACAATAATGTGTGCATAATAAAATGTGCACTAAAGAAAAGGGCATCTTTAACACCAGATCCGCACAACAGATACTCGACTAAGATTTGCACAGCAAGACATCTACTAGAATGGTGTACAACTAGGATATTTAAAACTACAATATTGGAAACTAAGATCATTTAGAGGAACATATTTGAAAATGAGCTATTCAAAAGTGGGCTATTCAAAAGAGAGTTATTTAAAAGTAAGATATTTAAGTTATTCAAAACAGAGACATCCAAAACCAACACATCCAAAATTAAGACATCCGTAACAAAGTATTTGCAATGAATTATGTTCAATCGTGAAACAATCCACAATTGAACAAAATAAGCAATCCACAAGCAAGGACAAGGTGCACACCTAAGACGTTGAGGTAAACAAATGCACGACAAAATTTATGAAAGTGGTAGGATAATAAGATGGGTAATGCAGTTTGCTGATTGCGGTTTGTCTGGCCTTATTCGGTCTATCAACCCGACGCGTTCACATGTTAGCCACATTGAAGTAAATTGTGTCTTTTTTCATTAGACCTATTCACAAGTCTTGTTTACTTTGGCCTGGCCATGTTTGGCCAGTATTCGCAAAGAAATTGTGCCGCAGGTCACGACGTTAGGACTGATGCACATACGTCGGATGACGGCATGTGTGATGCTCACACTCTTGTTTGCCCGCATGATTAATAGATTGGTTAATACGATTAATGGGCATCACACACCCCCAGCACATACAAACACCACACACCCACCTCGCACACCCACCTCGCACACCCACCTCGCACACCCACCTCACACACCCACCTCACACACCCACCAAAATACACCCCACTGCACACCCCTAGTCATATGTCGAACACACACTTCCCCAGAACACCTTGATGAATTCTGAACTGTGTTGCCAGACCCTTCCCAGCAAATAATCAATGTTGAAACTGATTAAAGGTACAACTCACTTGTATCAGTTTAGGTAAGTGAGTTAAGGCGCCGTCTGGCGTGTCAATTTAGCTTTTTTTTGGCTTTTTTTTTGGTTTTTTTTTTTACTTTTTTTTTTGGTTTTTTTTTGGCTTTTTTTTTTTTTGGCTTTTTTTTGGCTTTTTTTTGGCTCCGCTTTTTAGCCATTTGACGGTGCAAACAATTAGCACGCCTTGGCTGGCTGGCTTTAGGCTCAGTTCACTGCAGCCCAAAGTTCTGCATGGTTGCGGCCACTGTTTTCCGCCATCAGCCCCATCATCCTCTAATCTTGTTTGGCATTCGCAGTGTTCACTTTTTCTTCTGGTGGCATCAATTACAAGTTCGACTTGTATGGCACTGTTCCAACGTCTTAAAGAAATCCTGTCAAATCTATTCTGACAGATCCCTGGTCGCCACCAAGGGCATTCTTCCCTTGCTTTTTTTCTTCTCAATAGTTTTTCTTGCACCATTCTCTCTTCCCAAAATCTATCTTGCTCCTTCTGACCGTGTCTTGCTCTGTCTTGCGTCTCTCCTGCTCATACAAAGTGTTCTTTTGCTCTCCAAAACACTCTCCTACATTCCTCTCTATCTTTTTGCAAGTAATACGCCATCAGACTTTGTGCAGGCATTGATTTTGTTGGCTAAAGCACGGCAAATCTTTCTTTTCACAATCTTCTATCTGTATCTTCTTTGAAGATCTGTTTTTTTGATCTACTGCATTTATCCACCAGTACAAGTCTGATCTAGTTTGTATACTACATTTTAAAGGCCATCTTGCAGGCCGTCTATTATGTGCATGTTTGCCATGTGACAGGCCACGATGTTCGCAAAGTTTAAAGACTTGCTTTTGCCAAGAGAAGTAAATAAATAAAGAAATAAAACAAAAGTTTAAGAAAAATGATGATAAGCTGAAGTAAGTTTTATGCGTTTCTAGTTATATGCGACTGTTTTGAGCCAAAAAAAGCTGATCAAAGTCACATTGGACATTAATCAAAAACGGAAAGACGGATAACAGCAAATCTAAAGTGAAATCACAATATTATAGAAAAGCACAAAACAGGTGATCGCATCACGGCTGTCAACAATAAAAACAGGTGAGTGCGATTATGGACAGTGTAAATTAAGTAAAAAGTAAGAAAGACAAATTGTGAAGCTCACTATTGAACAGGACTGGTTGTCAAGTATGGCACACCCCATCGTAGAAATGACGAGCGCACTTCCGCTAGTAACAGGAAATAGGACAGCAACCGGATGACGATGTGTCCATCACCTGTGCGTCCATCTTTGGCTCAAAAACGAGCATGTGCAAGTTTCTTTTGCACTTTTCAATTCGCGGACGTACGGCTCATTTGTGATGCAAGACACCAAACAACAACTGGCAGGCCTAGATTTGTAGCATCTGGTAGAATGCATAGGTCAGAAAACCCTTCATCATTTGTACTTGTCTTGTCTTTATTTGGGCAGCTTTATGATCTTTTTTTGGGGCAGCTTTATGATCGGCATTTAGGCAGCTTTATGGTCACCATTTGGGCAGCTTTATGGTCAGCTAATCGCCATCTGCCAGTCACAAACCGTTCATTTAGTGGAGAATTGTTGGACTGTTGGCGCATTGCTCTATAAAGCCAATCGACTGCAATCATCAGTCTAAAAGTTCAATTTGGCCTTTTGCACTGGACTGATGTGCTGGGTGTGTTGAACAGTAAAAGTAGGTGTGGTTCAACTTTTTGGCCATTGTCTTGACCCGTTTTTAGATGTGGTTGCTGGCGGCTATCTGTGACTGGTGTCTGTCTGCCACTGCAGCAAACTCTACTTTAAACTATGCAAAAGTTTGCATAAAAAAATATTCGCTTTGGCAGATTTGATTTTCGGCTTAGCATGACGAGTTTGACTTGCGGATTTATGTTGATGGGATTAGACTGTATGGGCTTGAATCAAGCGAAAGCTTAGCTTCGGATTTCAATTTTCAAGCCATGTTTAAGTTGTTTACTGCTAAAGTTTAATCTAAAGTGCTTCTAAACTCGCAATCAATTTCAAGCTTGAAATTTCATTTTTAATGTTAAGGTATATCTTAAGTTTAGACCAAGTTTGCTAGTCCAGCCAGATTTATCACAAGAAAGCTTACCAATACCCTTAATTTAGCCGTTTTAGCAACTAGATTCTCCAGCTAGTCCAGTTTAATTTTTGCTCACTTGGAAGGCTTGTTCTTCTAGTTTGATCTCCTAGTTTGGCTAAATGTGGTCCCTCTAGTCCAAATTATTGAATCCTCTAGTCCGGCTTTCTGTGACCCTTCTTTTTGATTCTGAAACCCCCTCTTATTTGTAAACTCCATACTGACTGCAAAAAATCGATCAGCGGATCATTAAACGCAAGAAAGCGTGTGTCAGAACAAGTAAAAGCATAGAATGAAACCGGCGATTGGCCAGTCAAAAACTTGCTGTTCAGAACGAAATGTTCGAAACTGGCTGTTCGAAACTGGCTGTTCAGACTTGACTGTGCAAAACTGGCTGATCAGGACTGACTGTTTAAAACTCGCTGTTCAGATCTGACTGTACAAAACTGGCTATTTCAAACTGGCTGTTCTAAACTGGATGCTCAAAACTGAATGCTCAAAACTGAATGCTCAAAACTGAATGTTCAAAGCTAAATGCTCAAAACTGGCTGTTCCAAACTGGCTGTACTAAACTAGATGTTGAAAACTAAATGTTGAAAACTGGCTGTTCGTCGGCCACAGCTGATTACAGCAGCCGTTCAGTCCAACGTTTGCACCTTAAAACTACGCATTCGACTGGCTTCTTCAGATCAATACACTCTTTGGGCATAGATCAGCTGTTACTTGGCTGCTGGGCTTCAGAGCTGGCCCACTTCCAGCCACTTTGCCGTTGCAAAGTAATTACATGAAATCCAGTCGGCCAACCAAAACCGGAAACAGTTTCTTCTTTCATCAGTTGTTTCCAGTTTTTAATTTTCTGCTTTATTCAAACTCTGGCCTAATTACGGCATTGCTTCATTTCGCGTCGGTTTTGTCGACCGCAAGTCGACAGCCGCTATTAAGCATTTGCCCCAAACCAAATCATCTTCTGGCCAACCAATCTGGTATGATCGACGTTAATTACAATTAAAATGCTCAATCAATACGATTTGTTTATATGTATTAATTAACGGAACTTGTTTGCACATTTTTTTCCGGTTCGGACAATTGAATCAAAGCCTGCACTTAAGACAAATGTGTTTCTCACCTTGTAAATTAATAAAGGTTCGACCTTTGATGCAAAAAGAAATTTTAATGATAACTATTATAACTTTCCTGATTTACTGAGATACAATTAATAATGTGCACTTTTTGTCCATTCTTTTTAATCATTTTTGCTATTTCTATCATATTTTTATTATTATTCATTAATTTTTTATTATTATTTTTTATTAATTTTTTTATTAATTATTTATTTTTTTTATTAATTTTTTATTAATTTTTTATTAATTTTTTATTAATTTTTTATTAATTTTTTTATTTATATGATTTTTTTTATACTTTAATTATTAGCAATTTGTTTTGGAAGTGTATTTAAAGTCGCACAACTAACCGAGAAAACAATAAGTATTAGAAATGCTCATTTAACAAAAACGATATTGACGGCTATTAAAGTGGTAAAAATAAAAAATGAAATGGCTGAAGTCATAAGAATAATTAATAAAATAAGATAAAATTTTATTAAATGTGATTGATACATTTGAAAGAGTTGAGTATATTTTTTTCATTTGTTGCAGTGTTAAAAGCGTAAGAGTTAGAAGAGAAAGTAAAAAACTTTAGATTAAATTCTATACAACAATTAATCAAAATTTAAACTTAATTTAGCAGAAGCATCTATTTAAACTGTTTAATTGAAACAAAAGTTCTGTACAATTTGATTAAATTTTCCTGTATAACAATTAAGAATGCAAGAATAATTATAATAAATTTAGAATGCGACAATTTTTCTATGATAAAACAGTCTTGCTTGGGCTGCAGATGGACCACGTTTGGCGGATAAGTTTGACGACGGACTGTTACTTGATCGGCGGCTTGATCGGCGGCTTGATCGGCGGCTTGTTTTCGGCTAGGTAAAAGGCTTTTTCAGCGGCTTAAAACACTACTCATTTGCGGCTTATTCGACGCCTGCAACGGCTGAAAGGAATTGAGAAAGGCTGAGAAAGACTAAAACTGTTTCCAAACATAGCGGATGTACAAGGTGTGTAAGGCGTGGCCATGTTATAGACTACTCACATAAGCACAATGCTGCTATATATTAAGCGCGTTTATGGAACAATATATACAGGTGATTCTGAACCTCTACAACAATGTAGAGAGTAGAAAAATGGGAGGAGCCTGACGGTGACAGTGGTTAAGCCGAACAACGCGTGCTAGACTCGCAACAACGGCTGGCTAGCCGTGATTAATGTGCGTGCGACCGGGTGGGCATGACTGGGCTGAACCGAGAATAGCTGGTGATTAGAGGCTGGTCAGGATGAGCGCCTATTCAACTAGGGTCCTAATTGATTATGGGTCCCAACTAAACATAGGTCTCAAATGGAAGTGGGTCTGAACTGAACATGGGTCCAAACAGGGTCGAGCCTCAACTGAGCTGAGTTCTAACTGAGCTGGGTCCTAATTGAACTGGATCCTAACTGAACTGAGTCTTAACAGAGTTGGGTCTTAAATGAGCTGATTCCTAACCGAGCTGGCTCCTAACTGAATTGGGTCCTAACTGAACCGGGTCCTAACTGAGCAGGATCCTAACTGAGTTCAAGTCCTAACTGAGCTCGAGTACTAACTCAGCTCTAATCCTAACTGAACTCGGTCCCTGACTGAGCACGGGTCCTAACTCAACATGACTCTTTATTCAATAAGGGTGCTAGTTCACCCTTTATCACTCCGTCAACGCCCACTCGGATGTGTGATCGGGATTAGTATATGGGGTGCACCCTTTTTTTTGTAGATATCCTGCTTTTCAAAAGCACCCTTCTGTTGAATTCAGGATCAGCGGCGCTGGTTACAATATCGGCGGCGGAAACACAAATTGCAGCCTAATTTGCAGTCAGCCAAACCACTTACAACCACGCCCCACTTTGTAGCTGCCCATAGGCGTCAACATACAAACACGTGTTCATCTGGCTAGCACATGGTCATAAATCGAACTATGCAATGAATGGGGCGGATCTTGCTTGGCGCAACACTGAAAACCATTAATTGGGCGTTCATTCAGTTAAATAGACCAAGCCCAGTCAAACATACAGACAGTATAACCAGTTTGACGCATTAGGACACTTTACAACGGTTACAATTTCAATCCAAACTAAATAGAGGAGTGGTCAGAAGCAAGAACTTCAGAAAAACAACAACTAAAGCCAAATTTGTAGCTTGTTTAAGTCGAAAAAAGCGGCAAACGAAAGTTTGGCGCCAATCTAACAGAGTCGTCGCTTTTCAATACGACGCAATTCATAATCAAATGTTGGACAAAGCAGTTGTACATAAAGATCACTTGTAAACAAACTGCAACTAAAGGTCACCAAAACAGTCTGAACCAACTTAAAGCAACTTAAATCAACTTTAATCAACTTAAATCGACTTAAATCAACTTAAATCAACTTAACGCATCCAAATGCTACCAAAAGCATCCAAAAGCAATTCGAAAAATAGTTAAAACAAATTGCAAAAAACAATCTAAAACCATAAAAGACTACTAGAAATTGAAAAAAAAAAATAAAAATTGACTAAAAACATATTAAAAATCAACTCAAAATCAACTAGATTTCAACTAAAAACATAATAAAAACCTATCAAAATTTACTAAAAGCTTACTAAACTTTAACAAAACACAAGAAAAATTACCTAAAAACTTATAAAATAAATTAGTAAATAACAAAAAAAAAACAAAAAACAACAAAAAACAACAAAAAACAACAAAAAACAACAAAAAACAACAAAAAACAACAAAAAACAACAAAAAACAACAAAAAACAACAAAAAACAACAAAAAACAAAACAAAAAACAAAACAAAAAACAACAAAAAAACAGTTAAAACTATTAAAAACCAGCCAAAAAACTCAAAACAACCCAAAACTAACGGGACAAACCACAAACAGCATTGCATGCAAAATTTAAAACAAATCAGTTAAAGCAAAACATTAGAGCAAAAGGTGAGAAATGAGCAAAAGATAAAGCCGTTGAGGAAAAGATGCAGCAAAGAAAAAATGGCGAAAACAAGTGCGGCGCTAATTAAAGCACAAAAATGATAAGCCTGACACATTCCAAAGCAAGATCAACTGCACATTGAACGCCATTCGCTCTGCTTTTAAGGGTTCAAGCTAAGGAGCGGCTGGAACCTGTTCCTAAGCTGCTCTCAACTTGTCCGGCAATTGCCGGCCTGAGCTTAGTTGCCTTAAGCATAAACTTAGTTCATTTAGTACAGTGTTTAGTGTCTCGGAAACTGGCTGAGTCAGTGAATCGTAACAGGAATGGCAAACACTTGATGAAAAAGATGAAAAAAGATGAAAAAAGGAACTGTTTAAAACTGCTTGTAAAGTTGACTTGGATAAAAAGCACAGGTGCAATGCACCGGAGATCCAAAAACTGGCAGCCCAACTATTAAGAAAAGCCGCAATCTGCTTAAAAAGCAAGCTCTCAACAGACTTGAAACAGGTCCACCGGAAGTGGTACTGGCCACTCAGCTTGGAGTACAATGAGCTTATTCAATTTGATTCACTATTCGATTCGCTATTTGATGCGCTGTGAATGTGAATTCGGCATCAATATGTTCTGCAGTGAGTTTCACAACAGCTGCAAAATCAGCTGCAACACACTTTTCATTTGCACAGCTTGAGAAACTGTTTACCATCATTGGATGATGGACACAGTTGCTTAAGATGCGAATCCATAGCAAGACCGCCAGTTTTGATTTGAACAGCCAATTGTGGCAGTGCATGAGTGGGCAGAGAACTAACAAAAAGAGGAAGAAAACGAAAAAGGAAGAGAAACAGAAAGAAAAAGATGGCAGAAGAAGGTGAAAAGCTAGAGATGGCAAAAAAGGGCATTTTGCAGGAATCAAATAAACCAAAAGCTCAAAGGACAGTTGATGAACAGGCTGATTAAAATTTAATCAGTAAAGCCTGTTAACTGCTGACACGAGCAACAAAACAAAGAACAAGTGCTGAAAAAACTTGAAGAAAGAGGCCATGGCTGGATAGTAAAGAGAACAGAACATAGCTAAACAACGGTTCAGTCATCTTTCAAAATATTAAGTCTGGCCTCATTGTGTAGCCACTCAAACGTGAACCTGACTATGTCCATCTCTGTTGTTAGACTTTTTTGTCTTATTTGCACTTCTTACCTGTTCGTGGAAAACAGTTGTTTAAACGGAGGTCGAACTAGTACTTGTTAAGAAAATGGATGTAACAAGCATGAGAATAAGTGAATGAGAATAAATGGACGAAAAAAAGTGGATGAGAAAGGATGGATTAAAATAAATGGAGGAGAATAGATGGAGGAGAACAGATGGAGGAGAACAGATAGAGGAGAATAGATGAAGGAGAATAGATGGAAAAGAATAAATGGAAGAGAATAGATGGGGGAGACTAAATGGAAGAGAATAAATGAATGAACAAAAAAGATGAGAAAATATTGATGAGAATAAGTAGAGGAAAATAGATGCAGGAGAATAATTGGAGGAAAATAAAATGGTAAATGAGGATAGATGGAGGAAAATAGACAGATGAAAGTATGAGGATGAAAAAGAACAGATGAAAATGGATGACTGATTAAAAATGAATGTTAAATTAAGAAAAGATGAGAGTGTATGCAAGCCACGTCTGCTATAAGTAGCGCAAGTGTGCAAAGTCACACAGTGTCTCAGTCAGTCACTCACTGCAACCTGAGCCTGTTTGCCCTGACCCGATTCGCCTAATCAATGGCCGTATGTGCTCGAATTCGCGCAGTCGTAAATACTTTATACTTGGATTTTGTTTCTTTAGATCAGCTGTTCCAGCTTGTGGTGCAAATGATCCAAAATCGCAACTGTTTCAACAGACTAGCTTGTCTGCTTTAGTTGAACTAGTCTTGCAATCCATCTGCTCTCCCTACCTTTGTGAACACTTGCAAAAACAGGTCTAAAAGCCTAATAACACCTTTCATGTTGGCGAACAAACTCGATAAGGGCATCTGGCTCGAATTCGCAAATCGCAGAGAACACTTGTTAATCCAGCAAATTGCTTTCAAACTATTGCCTTTGTTAACTGGTCATTTCTACAATTAAGTGGCGTACGAACTAGGTCCGTAATTAATTAACTAATTTGGTACGACTGGACGCAAAATTAATAAATAGTTAATGAGTGTTGCGTGTAGAATAGTGAATGTGGCATGGTGAGTGTGGCATGGTGAGCGGCCAAATAGGCGGCATCGGTGTGGCCGTGTGTCACTTGAAGCAGGCTTGGCATAAAATCATAATTAATTGATCACAATGAGCTGAAGTTCGCTTTCCCTGGATAACCACACATGGCCTGCTGTTGTCCAGTATTAGAACTAATTGTTCTAATAGTGGCCTAAGCCGTTTGCTTTGCAGCTGGTCCAACTAAAATACAAAGCAACGGCTTAAGAACTCATAATGAACCAGTGGAGGCTAAACCAAAGTTGGCCTTGCAAATAGGCCAGACTGGCCAGCTCGAATTTACAACCTTACAGGAAACCTCAAATCTTGGTCTGTTTACTCCGGATTGAGTTGGCCTGACGACTGGCCTGTTGGCAGCAAGTAAAGTAGCAAACAATAGTTTGTCGGCCAGTTTTGCACCCTATTTAAATGGCCAGTGACCCGTCCTAAACACCATTGCTTTTTGCTACTAGTCGCTTTTCACAGTTTTCTATTACATTGTCTGGTCCGCCCACCTCGTCTCATCTGCACTCAATCTTGAATAGGCACATAACTTAAATAAGATGATCAACTGTATCTTATCATCTTTTCTCTTATGGGATTTCGCACTTTTTTTCTTGCTGCATTTTCTAAGTTTTTTTTTTAATTCCTCTTCATGGTCTTTCTAAATTTCTTCTTCACGGCCCTTCATCACGGCCTTTCATCTCGACCCTTCATTACAATCTTTTTTTACAGCCCCTTTTCATGCTTATTTTCATGCTTCTTCTTCATGCCATTTCTCTATGCTTTATCTTAGATGTCAGAAATTGATGCCAAAAACAAACAGTATTTGTGAATTAAACAAAAGGTTAATCAAAATTAAAAAGTTAACTGCATATTACATTGTGGTAAATAAACAGTGTTACCGTCTAAATTTATTTGACAAAAAGTAATTTTATTCGATTGCCAAAGCAATCATCAGCACAAGACCTAGTTAGTAAGACTTGATTTGGTCAAACAGGCAATAAACTTTATGTTTGGTGACAGAAAGCAGGACATCCCTGGCTAAACTCAGCATATTAATAGCATGACATACATAGAAAAAGCTAGAGCGAGCAAAAATGATAGAGAGAAAAAGGATGAAACGAATGACAAAATTTGAAGATCCGGTTGCTTTGCTTAAATTTCATATGATTAGCCATAGTTTGTTCTCTGGTTGCAGCATAGAGCGCGATTTTCAAACATTGCGATTGCGTTAGTCTTGTCAGAACTTGAGCTAGATGTAATTGTACAGATGTCCAGATTTTGAATAGGAAACAAAATCAGAAATAAAAATAAATTCCATAATTACAAATAAAAATTTCACTGGATACCCCTTTTGGTGTTGTAGGCTATTTTATTTTATTTTTTTTTGAGTTAGCCATATTACCTAGTCTTGTACCTTAGCTATACTGAAATCAGGTAGACGATTGCACCTGTCATTTGCAGCGTCCAGCTGTTTACATCCAAGTGCTTTCAATTGAAAACTAGACACTTTAATAGATGGAATAAAAAGCAATTGAAACTAATGGCAAGCACAATTGCACGTGTGCCATAGACCGTACAATGTAGCAAATTATTGTATTCTAATGATGAGATCAAGTGGGGCTGTTAGACCAGCACCTAGACTAGAGTGAAAAGTTGAGCTTATTATTCAACATTCAAGATTCGCAGTTTTCTTTTCAGTTTAAGAAACTAGGTTTAGCCATAAGTTAACTAACTGAGATAGAGTTAGTTAGAAATTTATTGAAAATAGAACTAGTTTAGTGTCACGAACTTTTTGCATTTTGAAACTTATTGCGCCAAAATGGCAACGGAAAGATATCATTAAAAAACTGTGACAGAAAATAATTATCAATTATCCGTTAGCATTTTACTATTTTATTACTATTATTAACCATATTTTGACTTGGTGAGGGCCAGCATCTTGTGCACAAACGAGCATCTGACACTGGCGGAAAGCTGTTGGACAAAGTATTAGAGGGAATTATGAGGGAACTATTATTAGAGAAATTATTAGTGAAATTATTATGAAAATTATTGGGAAATTAGGAAAGTTGTTAAGAAAAAGCAACATTTTCAGACCTGAAAAAGTTGCGCCCACTGTTAAAGTCAGGTGAGTGGAGCACACCTGGCCATGCCAGATTGAACGGGTGTGATCTGATCTGCAGAGAGTAGGTCCAGTGGTCCCTGCCCAAGCCCCACACAGAATAAGCCCAATAAGGGCTCCTACTGGCGGTAATTAGTGTTTGTACCGGGTCTAACCGACGCGGAGTTGATGAACAGCCTCCGGCCTCAGAAATTCAACCTATCGTAGCTGAAGACGACTGACACGAACGTATTTGCCATCAACTTTGGCCTGTCTGGCTATATATGGACCTTTAGCCAAAATTTAGCCTGGCTCTACTGCTCATTAAGCTTGATTGAGCCGGTTTTGTACGATGGTCGTTTTTCATTTGCTTCACTAATGGTGTCGGCAACTGAACGACTTAGACTGTCTTGGACCATCTTAGATTGTCTTAGATTGTTTTAGATTGATTTAGTTTATTCTTAGCCAATCTTGGTATGCAGCTTTTGATTTGTTGGTTTGCAAACCTCTAGCGACTGATGACTCGTTCAGCCTATCAGAACACAAGAGACCACTGTAGACCGCCGTTCTTTCAATCAGAACAAATTTGGGTGGCCAGAGTAAGTTCGAGTGGCCGGAACCAGTTTCAGCAGTTAAAGCCAGTTTGAATAGTCAGAGCTAGTTTGGACAGCTAGAGCTAGTTTGAACAGACAGAGCTAGTTTAAACAGCCAGTGCTAGTTTAAACAACCACAGTGAATTTGAATAGACACAGCTAGTTTGGCCAGCTAGAATTAGTTTGAATAACCAAAAATATTTTGCTTAACTAGGAATATTTTTAGTGGCCAAAATGTTTTAAGTTACCAGAGATAGTTTGAGTAGCCACAGTCACTACTGATTTGCACAACTACAGCTAGTTCGAATTGGTCACAACTAATTCAGATACATATTTAGTTTAAGTAGTTAAAGATAGTTTAAGTAGTCAAAGATAGTTTAAGTAGTCAAAGATAGTTTAAGTAGATATAACTAGTTTAAATAGCCATAGCTAGTTTCAATAGCCACACATCCAGTTTGAATAATTAAAGATAGTCTAAGATCCACAGCAAGTTCCAATAACCCCAGCTAGCTCAAATTGCCATAGCTAGTTTCAATAGCCATAACTAATTTAGACATCTACAGCCGATTTTAATAGCCATAACTAGTTCACACATCCATAGTTATTTTGAACAGCCACAACTAATTCACATATTCGATTACTATTTCATATTTTTATGGCAAAAAGAGCACCTAATTTTTTCAATTTTTGTTTGTCCATTTTTTTGCTTTTTATCACTTGTTTGTGCACTTGCACCATTTCTTAATATTTTGTCTTTTACAAGCAACAATCTGTTTGCCACATTTGCTGGCAATCCTTTGACAACATGAACGTGGTTCTAATCAAATGCGATCAAATCACACGATTCACTCATTTCTCTTGTTTGTCAAACACTGTTTCACCGAAACATTGCTTCATTTTAATTTTGCCTTCCACAGCGACAGTTGCAAGAACCCGTTTTTACCTGGTTTGTTTTTAAACTCGCTATAGTCTAGTTTAAACCGCTTTTACCTGAGATTATTTCTAATAATTAAAAAATTGAATCAAATGCAAACTTTGACCTAGACTTTTTACATTCGGAATTCACTTTGTTCTTTATTTTATTATTTTATAAGCTCATTTTCGAATGTACAGGTTTAAACAAGTTTAATAATTTAATTTCAATATATAAAAACTTGGTTGTGCAAGGCTGAAAACAATAAGATGAAATTTAAAAAATATTAATGCAAAACTCAAAGATAATGAAGATGTAAACAAAAAGAAAGCAAAAAGATTAGATTGAAGAAAGCTGAGAAGGGAAGTTTGGAATTAAAACTAATTTCAAGTATTCTGAAGCAAATTAGGCGGATTGCAAATCGGATGAACCGTCTACTGACAGCGATAGCTAGAGTTGAGCTAGCTTTCAGAACTTTGTGTAAGATCAGTTCAGTTTATGGCAGACGCTGTCTTAAGCCAAATGAAATATTTAAACGGCCGCATGTGTCCTGACGTTGGCTTAATTTAATTTTGATTGAGTCAGATCAGCTGAGTCAAATGGATTTGTTGCCACATTTGTCGCTTTCTTCATAAAACTTGCTTAAGTGTGTGTCACATGATTTTCTCAAGTTTACAAATGAAAACTGACTAGGATTTGAAAATTAAACAAATCAACCTTAAAAGCGATTGAAGCATCTAGTAGAAGCAAAGCAATTCAATTTCAATCGATCAAATCAAAACAATCGAACCGATTAAAATTTTAGTTTTAAATAGTTTGCCATCGAAACAAATTTAAACACTTTCAGAAAAACAGAATCAAACCAAATGAAACGAGTTTTAATATTTAATTAAAAAAGTTAACCAAAGGTTAACTGAATGTTTGCAATTGGAAAAGAGCAAGAATGAAATTTAACTATGTCTAATTGAATGCATGGAAAATTGCGATTTTTAAGGTCTAGTAATGGAAACTGTGGCAGAAGTGGAATGATGGTCGCGGATGAGAACGCAGGCAATAGAAGCGAAACTGTGAAGATGTGAGCGAGACAAAAGCAACTAAGTATGTTTCTTATGGCTTTTGGTTTAATTTCTTGAAAATCTTTGAAGTTTAGGTGGGCTGAGGAAGTAGAGTGAATTTGAACATTTAAAATTGGACTAGCAAACTAGCAGATAGCAAAGTTTGCAGATGTTTGAATAATGGTTGAATGATGGTTGACTGGTCTACTGTTAGCAGATGATAAGTGGGGTGGTAAAATGTTGTGGAGGAATCGGAGTGGCAGAAGTGTTGTTAAGGAAGTGGGGTTGAAAAAGGAGGGCGGAAGAAAGTGTTGTGGAAAATGTTGTGGAAAAATGTTGTGGAAAAGCATTGTGAAAAATTATTATGGAAAAGTGTCGCAGAAAAGTGTTGCGAAATAGTATTCCGAAGCAAAAGGATCTATTTTGAAAGACATTTGAAAGCAAAAGGGCAAGGGTACTTGTAAGTAGAATGGGCACTTGCCAACAAAATAGGCACTTGCCTACAGAATAGGCACTTGCAAATAGAATGTCAAAGGACACTTACAAGCATAATGGACACTTGCAGTAAAGGGTGTGCAAAAGTGGATTTGAAAAATGATGTGAAATCCAAAGCAAAAGTGGACCTAACAAATGTAGCAAAAAAGAGACGGGTAAAACACAGGACTAGCCAACGGCTGATGAATGGTTGACTGCCTTGCAGCCACATGGGTCAATGGCAAGGGCAGATTGCTCATTGCTCATCTCGACTTTCTTATCCACATCCCACTGGCCAGCGTCTTAATGACTGGCGTGTGCATGGCAACAGCTGATGCACAGGATGCACACGCCCTTTGCCATTTGCTGTTCAAAGGTCAAAGCGGGCACAAATGGGCGTGGATTTCGGGTGCGGAAGTGCCAAGCTCGGCCAATAACGGAAGCCAGATACACAGCGCATTTGTGCAAGTTGGCGGCTGACTAGCTAGCCGACTTTCGGCTTCTAAAAATCGGCTTACTGTCGGCTGATTGTGGACTCAATGTCGACTCAGTGTCGGCTCACTGCCGGCTGACTGTCGGCTGATTGTCGGCTGGCTGACTGTCAACTGTTTGCCAAACCATTGGCTGCACCTCTTAGTGACAGAAGCATGTGTGTGAACAAACCGATCATGCTTAACTGCGCGCATTGTGGTCTGTGTGGGTGTGGAGTGGGAGTGTGTTTAGGGGTGTGGGTGTTTGGTGTAGGAGGGGGCGTGTTGTGGCAGCAAGCCAGACTGCAATCAATAGCGACTGCTAGATGTGCTCATCAGTGGACCAGTTGTACAGATAGAGGATTTCGAAGGCAAACTAATGAGCTCATTAGGCCAAGTGTGGCAGTGAATGCCGCAATTTTGTGCAAGGTGCTCCAAATGTCCAATTCATTCTCTACTATTTCTAAGTATTTCAGCATTTTACTACTTTTACTATTATTTTAACTATTTCTTACTGTTTCTAACTACTTATTGTTAATTCTAACTTTAATTTACTAAATTTAAGCTTTTTTTACCATTTCTCAATTTTCTCTATTCTTCTCCATCTTCTTTATTTTTTTTGCCTCTCTATATTCTTCTCTTTTTAATCCTTTAACTCTTCTGTTCCATTCTGATCCATTTTCTTTCATTTTGTTCCATTCTTTTCGATTCTGTTTCATTCTGTTCCATTCTCTTTCATTCTGTTCCATTCTGTTCCATTCTCTTTCATTCTCTTTCATTCTCTTCCATTCTCTTCCATTTCTATTTACCTACTCTATTCAATTTTTTTTCCTTTTCTTTTCTCTTCTTCTTCTTTCTCTTCACTTCTTACACTTTATTTCTTTTTCTTGCTAAATTTCTTAGGTCATTTGATTTAAACTCACTAAGCTTACTTTATCGCTTCCGGTATTCTTCTCATCTAGTTTTTATCATAATTTGCACAGTTTTAATAAACCTTCAACTGCCACTTACTAGCCTGTTTTTCTCTCGCAACTTTTTTACTATTAGTTTCTGCCCCTTAATTTCTCACTATCCCACATCTTTAGCCATCCTACTTCTTTTCTTGTCCTTCTGCCACTTTTCTGCTTTTTTGCCCGTTTTCTAGCCTTGTATGTGCTAAATTGTTCAAGTAAGCCTGAATGTGAAATAGTAAATTGCAAGCAAAAGACCTTTAATTGTGAAAAGTTAAAAATATCTGGCAGTTGCAGACCTATCTCGATGTGGAAGTGAACTGCGCACAAGAAACGGCCACTGATGATTATATAATAAACCTTAATAAAGCGAAGAAATGGCGTGAGAGCGGGTTCACACTTGCGTTCAATGCTTCTGCTCTAAGATGTTTAACCATTATTGGCTTAAACAACTGGCCAAAATCTTGTTCAAACTAGACCCATTACAACATAACACAACATAGCACAGTACAACCACACATAAATACACACACACACACACACACGCATATTGCCAGTACATCAGTTTTTAAGTACAAGTCAACTAGCAAAAACTCTAATTCCCATTAAAAATCAAACTACTTGAGAACGGACTTAAGAAAAAGTCAAGCATAAGAAAGACAAGCTTAGTCAAGACAGGCTTAATCAAGACAAGCTTAGCCAAGATAGACTTAGTCAATACAGACTTAGTCAAAACAGGCTTAGTCAAGACATAGCTTGGCTAACAAAAACATAAAGATTGTAAGGCGAGTGAAAGTTGCTTAATTTTGACGCTCGGATGATGTGACGGTATCGGAAATAAACTTTTTGTCACGGCTAACAGACATGTGTGGTCAATGTGTGACCATGTATAACCCATCGATGCAAATTTGTCACTATTGAACAATAACTACTAACATATGTATTGCTATCGATATGAGTATTGCAATTGTCACAAGCATTACTATCGACACAGCTATTAATATGAATTGGCTATTAACAAGCGCTTGTTGCTTGATCCGGTCGAACCCGCTAATCAAGTCCACCACCCGCTGGCTACTGAGTATATGTTGTTTTACTAACTGCCACCAAAGACTTATGTAAGTGCATCTGGCCAATATGGGTCAAGAGTTGCTATGATGCGTACTGGTCAGAACAGTAATCGATTTTGAGTGATCGATATTGTTTGATCAATTTGTTGGTCGATATTGTTTATCGACCATTCGATACATCGGTCTACTTGCTGCCTATATCGGGATGCTAAAGAAGATAGCATGCAAGCAGGCAGACAAGTAAGCAAGTAAGCAAGCAAGCAGACAGGCAATTGATTGCTTCCTATTGCCTGCTATTCTAATTTGCGGTTGCTCTCACACTGTTTTGCTGTTGATTGTTCTTAATTAAAGATTGTTGCTCAAGATTGTTGTTCAAAATAGATTGCTCAAGATTATTAGTTAAGATTGTTAGTTAAGATTGCTAGTCAAGATTGTTAGTTAAGATTGCTATTTAAGATTGCTAGTTAAAACTGCTAGTTAAGACTGCTAGTTAAGACTGCTAGTTAAGACTGCTAGTTAAGACTGCTAGTTAAGATTGCTGGTTAAGATTGCTGGTTAAGATTGCTGGTTAAAATTGCTGGTTAAGATTACTGGTTAAGATTGCAAGTTAAGATTGTCAGTCAAGATTGTTGCTGTTGTTGTGGTCACAGCTAGTCAAGTGTGCACAGACGATGTGACATTAGATAAACATTATCTGCTTTCAACCTGAAGACAAGGCAGAACACTTAGGTGAGTGTGCAGAAAGTGCACTTGAAATGCGGGCTTTGCAAGGAGCGGCTGTCAAGGCTTATCGCTTATCAGACGCAATTAATTAAACCATAATTAACCAGCTGAGCTTGATTGATTTGGCGCGCCTGCGTCCGGGCGCAATCTACCAGCTGCAATCTGGGTGGGTCCGACAAAAATACCGGCAGCATGTAACGGCGGCTTGGAAGATGGTTAAGAAAAAGACTAAGAGCAAGGCTTAAACAAGGCTTAAAATGAGGCTTAAAATGAGGCTTAGAATGAGGCTTAGATAATGGCTTAGACCTGGCTTAATTCGATGACTACATACAAAACAAATTTTGAACATCAAGTTTTGGACAGGCAGAATTTAGACAGCAGAATTTCAACTGCACAATTTAGACGGTGGAATTAGACGGCAGAATTTAGACGGCAGAATTTAGACGGCAGAATTTAGACGGCAAAATTTAGACGGGGGTTTCCAACTGTAAACTTGGAGGCTTGAAATGAGAGGCTAGAAATGAGAGGTTGGAATTGGGAAGCTAGTAGTGTGGGAGGATGTAGCAGTGGGAGGCTAGTAGCTTTGGGAAGCTAGTAGTAGTATTGGGAGGCAGTAGTATTGAGAGGCAGTGGTATTGAGAGGCAGCGGCATTGAGAGGCTAGAAATGGAAGACAGAGTAAGAAGAGACTGGCGCAATAAGAAGAGATAATATGCCAGACATGTAGTGAAAATAGTGACAAGAAACTAGTAAGAAGAGGAGGTGAATTATAAGAGGAGGCGAGCTATAAGAGAAGGCAGCGGTAACAGTAGGCAGATTTAGCAGGAAGCTGCTACGGGAGAAGGCAGTAATAAGAAGAAGCAGAAATAAGAGGAGTAAGTAATAAGAGGAGGCAGCAATAACAGCAGGCAGCAAGAGCAGCAGGCAGTAAAAGAAGAAGCAGCTGTAAATGTAGGCAGCAAAAGAGGAGGCAAACTATAAGAGAAGGCAGCATTAAAGAAAGATCGAATAATAAGAACAGACAAGTTATAAGAGCAAACTAGTTATAAGAGCAACATAGCAAGGCAAGGGTAGCGTTAGTAAGCCAACAATGAGTGGCTAGCAGGGAGAGAGAAGACTAGTAGTAAAAGAGAGAAGACTAGTAGGAAAAAAGAGAAGACTAGTAGAGAAAGAGAGGAAGCTAACAAAGAAAGGTGGCAAGCAAGGAGAGGAGGCTAGCAAAAGAGAAGGTTAACAAGAGAGGAGACTAATAAAGAGAGGAGGTTAGCATAGAGAGGTGGCTAGCGTAGAGAGATGGCTAGCGTAGAGAGATGGCTAGTGTAGAGAGATGGCTAGCATAGAGAGATGGGCTAAAGTAGTGAAAAAGTTAGTCTAGAGAGTACAGACTAACGTACAGAACAGACTAGTGTAAAGAGCGGGCTTTAGTAAAAGAACCGACTAAAGCTAAGAATCCACTCAAGTAGAAAGCGGACCAGTGTAGACAAGAGGCCAGCTTTAGTGAAAACACTAGCATGCAGAGGATGTGAGCATTAGCAAAAACAAGCGGACACACAAGACTAGCAATGAGAGGTAATAGTCAGCATTGAGACGAAGCTAGTAATAAGAAGAGGTTGGCAAACAAGCTTAAGCCACGCATAGCCAGCACCCTGTCAAATAAAATAAGTTTGCAAAAGGCGGTGGCCCAGTCTGGCCTGATTAAACCTGCTCTAGTTCAACTGAAACACGTCTTGACACGGCTTGCTGTCGGCTTTTCTCAACTCGACTCCACGCACGCCTGTTTCAAGTCCAGGATTAGCTGACGCAAATATAATACACGTGCGCACATGCTGGGCGACTTAAAGAAAGCTCACATAAGAAGGCCCGTATAAGAAACAAGACACAAATGCGGAATTAGTTTGAATAGCTTGCTGGCCGGACGTGGGCAGGCGCAAACTCAATCAGCCAAATCACTAAATCTCACTAAATCAGACTGAATCTGATAAATCTAACTAAATCTAGTTAAAGCAAGTTAAATCGAGTTAAACTAAGTTGCAGCAAGCTTAATATCAAGCAATGTTGACTTAATCGGTTCTTAATCAAGCGTCAATTTCCAAACTCAATTGGCGGGGATGTGCTTTTTCAAACCTGGTAAACATGTGATTCAGATTGTGCTCAACCTGGCCAGGTTAGCAACGCTGTCATAATTGTCCAGCAACAGGATTTGCGTGCCATTTGTGATCGCACATTCAAACACAATCGCAATTTTCTTTAAACACATTTGATCATCTTTGAACACCTCAAACTGTTTGATGGGCGCCAGATAAGTAAACGACAGACAAATCATTATGGTTGATTCAATTGTGTATCAAAGTTGGCAGTGGAATGGCAATTTTTCATTACAAGTATATACTCGGGCAATTGTAAATAATGGATAAAATTTGTAATAAATGGCCTTTGTTATAGGAACACATTAGTTAGACAATTGCAGACCAATCGTACAAGATAAGAGGTCAGCAAAAGGAGAAACAGCAGATGAAAGAATGGTTTTTAAGATAGACAATCATAGAGGGTAAACGATAAAAAAAAGATGCAAAAGTGATAGTGTAAATCATACAGCACACATGATAAAAACAAATGATATAACATGATTTAAGATGATAGAAAAGATTAAAATGATAAAGAAATAATTGTTTAGGTTTGAAAGGGAGGAAAGAAAAAGAAGATAGAAAAATGAAAAGAAAGAAAAAAGTAGAAACGAAACGGATCATTAGCGACTTGAAAGTTAAATGAACAAACTGATTAAGGAGCTGACCATTGCAAAATTGTGCAGGTTTTTTAACTTGACAAGCAAGAGTTTTTTTTTTAAACTGTTTTAGACTGGTGTACAGGTAAGATTGTTTTGTGAGAAAAGCATGTGGTTAAAAAAATGTTTAAAAAAGATGGACAAGCAAGAATTGAACATGTAAAATTAAAGATGATGATAGAGTAAAGATAATGTAAAGATGGAAAGTAAAGAGAGCTGCTTTGGAGTTGTTTGGGAGTTGTTTTAGGGTTGTTTCGGAGCTTTTTCAGAGCTGTTTTGGTTCTGTGGACTTGTTTGGCCAAAACAGCTGTTTGAAGCGGACAATAGAGTCACAAGAAAGCTGAGTGAAGCCTTTGAAACCAATCAAATAAGGCAATGGCGTCGGTTTGAGTGCATTGTGACGGACTTGATGTTTATATATTTGTAAATAGTGTGAATGTAGGTATAGATTTGAATGAAGGTGAATGTTTGAATGAAGGCATATGTTAAGTGAGGTATGTTTTTGAGAGAGATGTGTTTTTGAGAGAGATATACACATCTGATAAGAGACATATGTTTGAAGGAGTTAAATTGAGCAAAATACGCATTTGAAGTGTTTATTTGAAAACGGCATGTTAAGAAGTTTTGTGAGTTTTGAGAGAGGCGAGTTTTGAGAGGGGTGAGTTTTGAGAGAGGTGAGTTTTGAGAGAGGTGAGTTTTGAGAGAGGTGAGTTTTGAGAGAGGTGAGTTGTGAGAGAAGTGAGTTGTGAGAGAGGTGAGTTGTGAAAGAGGTGAGTTGTGAGAGAGGAGCATTTTCGGGAGAGGTGCATATTTGAAAATGTTTTAGAGTGAGCACATATAATGTCTTAAATGTGCATTCATACTTGAGACGTGCACTCTTACATGTATTTAAGATATATAGTGGTTGTAGCAGTTGCGATGTTGTGTGTGCTGAAGTATGCGCGCAAACGTATAGCATTTAAATATAGCTTTAATGTATAGCACTTTCTATGTAGTTGGGTTGGCAACTGTCTGGCTGTAGTGTGGTCGAGGCAGAACCAACAGACGGAGGCAGACAGCCACGGCAGCGCTTTGACGGCTGTGCGACGGCGGCGCTGGCTTCGGCTGACGCGCAGGGGACAGCCAGCTCGGTTCGGCTGGCCACTTACTTGAACAACAGCCAGTCAGCCAGCAGTCAGCTTGTGATTCGGCTAAGAGAGAGTTGCTGATTTGAAAAAGCCAAACGTCGAACAGTTCGTCAATCCTCCACACACAGTCACACATGTACACAAATCCATAGGAGACAACTTGTAGGAGACAAACTCATTGGACACAAAGTTGCAGGACTCAAACATTCGAGACAGTTTGGGAGAGACAACTAGCAGACGAAATTAGGAGATACAACTAGAAGACAAAATTAGGAGATACAACTAGAAGACAACTGGAAAACACAACTGCAACACTTCGAGACATCACACATTCGCAAACCCAAAAGTGTTCGCCAACCAGTGTTCGCCAACCAAACCGTGTTCACCACCAAACTGTGTTCACCAATTAACCGTCTTTTTTCTGACACCTCTCACCACGATTCTCTGTGAAACATGGTGCAGACTAGGCCGAGCTCAGTTTGAGATAGGCCGCGCTCAGTTTGAGACAGTTAGCCAGCTGCCGTCCCAACGTGTTCACGTGTTGTGAAGTGCAAACCAGACAGTGTGAGTGCCGTCGACCGTCAGTCCGAGGATGTGAACCGTCCGCTCTGCAGCGCTAAAGTGGACACTAGGCTGACAACCGCCTGCTAACAAGTAGTGCGCACCTGTAAAGTGGCTACTACCAGTGGCGCGAAACCGGATGCCAGTGTGTAGGCGCCTAAATTCGCGTCCTAGCCAAAAGTGGTGCACTCTTCTTTCTTTGTTTAATTTTGTGTGTGATCGCTGTGGACACACCACTGTGGACACTTTGCTGGCAACAGGCTCAAGTTAACACGCCCAAATTAACAGGCCCAAGTGAACAGGTCCGAGTTAACAGGTCCGAGTTAACAGGTCCCAGTTAACAGGTCCAAGTTAACAGGTCTCAGTGAACAGGTCCAAGTGAACAGACCCAAAGTTAACAGGCCCAAGTTAACAGGTCCAAGTGATCCGGACAAAAAGTGAACAGGCCGATTGCAAACAGACCAACGGTAAACAGACCAACACTAAACAGACCAACACTAAACAGACCAACACTAAACAGACCAACACTAAACAGACCAACACTAAACAGGCCAACAGTAAACAGGCCCATTCTTGGAATACCAGTTGACAAAGCTAAAGTGACTCGTAACTTGGCAACCTGCGCAGGCAGAGAACTGCTCATCTTGTGCACCAGGAAAGCATTTTGTTTAATTCTCTTCACTTAATCATCCTCCATTAATCACCTTAAGTTAATCATCTCAAGTTATTCATCCTAGCTTAATCATCTCAGCTTATCATTGTCGGTTAATCATCTTCACTAATACTCTTCACTTAATCAAACTTCAGCTTGTAATCTTCAATTGTTAATCTTAAGTTGTTAATCTTAAGTTTGTAATCTTTAGCTTGTAAACTTCAACGTCCACTTTTGACCGAATCTTCATCTTAAAAGGTGTGTTTTTTATTTTATTATTATTTTCTTTTAATCTTTTAATCCTGCTTTAGTTGTTTTCCAATTTGAAAGTGTTTAAGTGTTTATCTTTATTTTTTCCACTTGCGATTGAGTGTTTGTCTATCAGGAAAAAGAATAGGAAACAGGATAAAAAGTGAGATAGAATAGAATGGGAATAAGGCAACAGCAAGAATAAGGTGAGAAAGAGAATAAGGCAATTTGAAATATAAAGCAAGAAGAAAGAACAAGGTAGAAGAAAGAGAGCATAAGACAAGAGAATAGAAAATCAGAATAGAAAATCAGACTAGAGAATGAGACTAGAGAATAAGACTAGACAATGGGACTAGAGAATGAGACGAGAGAATGAGACGAGAGAATGAGACGAGAGAATGAGACGAGAGAATAAAGAAAAGAGTAAGACAAGACCAGACAAGAGTAGACAGATAGAGAATGTATGTATTCAACAGGCGTCATTTGTTAGTAGGCTAGAGTTTGGTTAAAAAGTTTGATCAAGTAGCTAACTTATTCATCTAAACGGTTAGATTGGAATTAAGTTGGATGCGATCAGTTGAGACGGCCAGTTGGTGAACAAGTTAATTGCTGTTTGAGTTGATACAATCGGTTAGTGAAATACTAGCTAATAGTGCATTTTGCCTATTATAAATATATAAATAAATACCTAGTATAGACCTTTGTCCAAGGTGAAACAGTGGCCATTTTGCTTTCACCTTGTCTGACCTTTGTGTTTTATTTTCTGCACTTGATCTGCATACCAGCTGGCATATAAGGCGCCCACTAGACCAGACTGGGTGACCTGTTCATTTTGGCCCCGTGATTATTTGGCCCCAGATCGTTTGGCCTAGCTTGTTTGGCCCCGAATTGTTTGGCCCGAATTGTTTGGCCTCAGATCTTTTGAACAGCAGTCCAAAATGAATGTTCAATAAGCTGAACCAACTTGAGCCTGCGGCTGACAAGTGACACTAGCAGTGATCGGTAATGGCGCTAGTTAAGCCGGTGATGGTTGGCTCAGTTGGCCTTCACCCACTTTTTTTGGCCCTTTGCATGGTCCTGTTTATGTGGCCCTTTTGTGTGGCTCTTTTTCACAGTCCCTCATTCACTGACCCTCATTCACTGTCCCTCATTGTCTGGCCCTCATTGATTGGCTCTTTTTATTTGGCCTTTCTTTCTTTCTTTCTTTCTTTCTTTCTTTCTTTCTTTCTTTCTTAGTTTTTCTTGCTTAATTTTTTTTAATTGGCTTTTTACTTGCTCCTTTTTTCTCACTTGGCCCTTTTTCTTCTTATTCGGCCTTTCTTCTTTTTATTTGGCCCTTCTTTTGATTGGCTCTTTTTTTGCTTGTCCCTTTTATTCGACCCTCAGCAGCCACCACTCATATCAGGCCCTTGAAGTTGGCTCCGCTTTTGGTCGGTAAGGCGTGCACTCACCTGCATCCTACCTGGCTACCTTGAGCAACATTGGTTGAAGGCGCCTCTAGTGGCTGTTGTCGCCATTAGTTAATGGATGTCCTTGCATCTAATCATTGTTTACAACGCTTAGTTGGGTCAGTTGTGATATTCGATGATCGATTGTTCAGACCAGTTAGAACAGTTTGCATTAGAACAGTTTAAGTTAGAACAGTTTAGGTTAGAACAGTCTCCATCAGACCAGAGTTTTATAAGATTGTTCAAAAATGCAGACCAAATGTGTACAAATTCACATTGATTTGATTGGCTGGCCACCAATATTCACACCGTGTGCACACCTTTTCCCAAAGGAGTCGATTTTCACAATCGATTGCGACCATTTCTTCATGCAAACTTGATGGCTTGCCAGCTGTTCATCACAATCCGTCCATTATGATATGCATAATTCACATACATTAACTTGTGTTATCATTGCATTTAGAAATCATTATTTAATCATTTCAAAGTGAACGAGTTGAATATTATTTTGTGTTTGTTTTGCAACTCATATGCTTTTGTTTATTAAGACTAGTTTAATGTTGATTGAAAATTAACAATTTATACTCAATGATTTCTCATTGAAAATCTACATCCTTGTGGATGTAATCGCGTTTTGAAGATAGTTAGCTTTTCTTAAACCAACTTCTTCAATGTAAAAAATATAAACACAGCTTTTAGCTTGAGTTGAAATAAAATTTTTGCATTTAAGCCAATCGCGAATATTGCAATTGAATCACAATAAAGTTTGTTGGCCTCAATTTCATTTCTCAATCTCTTTCTTTCTTTATTTTTATTTTCTATTTTTTTTTCATTCTTTTTATTTTTTCCCATTTTCTTTCTTTCTTTTTTTCTTTCTTTCTTTTTTTCTTTCTTTCTCTCTTTCTCTCTTTCTTTCTTTCTTTCTTTCTTTCTTTTTTTCTTTCTTTCTTTCTTTCTTTCTTTCTTTCTTTCTTTCTTTCTTTCTTTCTTTCTTTCTTTCTTTCTTTCTTTCTTTTTTTCTTTTTTTCTTTCTTTCTTTCTTTCTTTTTTCTTTCTTTCTTTCTTTCTTTCTTTCTTTCTTTACTTCTTTCTTTCTTTCTTTAATAATATTTCTATCTTTTTTTTTTCCTTCTTTCTTTCTTTCTTTCTTTCTTTCTTTCTTTCTTTTTTTTCTATCTTTCATTAATTCATTCATTCATTCATTCTTCCATTCTTCCATTCATTCATTTCTTTCTTTTCTTTCTTTTCTTTCTTTTCTTTCTTTTCTTTCTTTTCTTTCTTTTCTTTCTTTTCTTTCTTTTCTTTCTTTTCTTTCTTTTCTTTCTTTTCTTTTCTTTCTTTTCTTTCTTTTCTTTCTTTTCTTTCTTTTCTTTCTTTTCTTTTCTTTTCTTTTCTTTTCTTTTCTTTTCTTTTCTTTCTTTTCTTTCTTTTCTTCATTTTCTTCATTTTCTTTATTTTCTTCATTCCCTTCATTCTCTTCATTCTCTTCATTCTCTTCATTCTCTTCCTCTCTTTCTTTTCTTTCTTGCTAATTCTATCTATCTATTTCGATTCTCCTTTTTTTTTTGTTTGATACATGTTTTCATGTTAAAAGCACTAAGAACAAATTTTTAAAACTTTGTAACTTTTTGCACTTTTAAAATTGCTTTAAATTAGCCAATGGTAAATAAAGCGCACTTTTTACAATTAAAAACAATCGATCGTCAAATTGATTAAAATTTATGAAATTTTTTCAATAAAAAATTAATCAAAGTACAAAAATTACCAACCTGATTAACCATGGTAAAATGTGGTTTACACACTGATTGTGGCAATTGGTATTTGCAAAGAAAAACCACAATCATACATTGTGTGTTGAACAAGATAATCATGATAGTAATGTAGAGATTTTTTTTTTTTAAGTAAATAGACCAGTATCTTGAAAAGGTCATTAAGATGATTGGTGATGTGTACGATGGATGAACTAAGCCATTGTGCGATCACAGTGACCCAGTGCTGATCACGTATGTATCTTGAAAGCGTGTTGTCTGAAGAGTACTTGAAATGTTGTTGAACTAGAAGAGCTCTTTGTCAGTTTGGCCTTTTAGACCAAGTTTGGCATTTTAGATGAACAGTTTGGCCCTTTAAAAACCAATTTGGTTTTGTTTTAACTTGCTCTAACTAGTTCTAAAGCTAGTGAGTAAAACCAGGCTGGCTTATTTTAGATCAAGCTTGTTTGGAAATAGCCATTTTAGATTAAACTTACATTAGATTGAACTTGCTTTAAATTGAACTTGTATTAAATTGAGCCTGCTTTAGATTGAACTTGTATTAGATTGAGCTTATATTAGAATCTCGCCTGCATAAGATTGAACTTGCATTATACCCAACTTGGCTCGATCTGAATTAGCTAGGTCTAGACCTGGCTTGGTTAGTCTAGGTCTGACATAAAAGCTGAAAAGCCCGCCGATCCCACCTGGCTGTTCAAATGATATAAGTTGACAGCGGCTGCCATTGTTTGTCTCCATATATAGTGCGTGAAAGTTGTTTAAGAAAGCGTCAAGATTAGTCAATGTAGCTGTGATGCTGGTGGAGTTGTTTTGCTGCGGTTGCTGATGGAAGCAGGGCAAAATGGACGGCTTCTAATTACAGCTGTGATCATAATGATGCCTGACATAATGATGATGACAATGATGATAATTATGATGAAGATAATGATGATGGTGCTAATTATGATGAAGAAAATAATGATGACGAAAATAATGATGACGAAAATAATGCTGATTACATTAAAGCCGATTGGAGTAATGATGATGATTGTAATGATGATGATTGTAATGATGATGATTGTAATGATGATGATTGTAATGATGATGATTGTAATGATGATGATTGTAATGATGATAATTGTAATGATGATAATTGTAATAATGATGACAATAATGATGATGACGATAATGATGATCGCAGTAATGATGATCGCAGTAATGATGATGTTGGTAATGATGATAATGGCCAGCTGTGCATGGGCCGACATGCACCCCTATTCGTAGTAATGAATAGGTTGGTAGCGCAGGAAAGGCAAAGCAAAAAGACACCTTTCGCATTGTGGCTTGTTTGTGAATTGTGTGCAGATGAATGATTGCTGCCAGTTTTGAGAATGTCAGACCGAGCAGTAATCAGCTGCCTTTAGAGAGCAGAGTGCGCAACGGGCCGTAAGTGCTAATCACCCGTCATCGTGGCCACGGCGTCTCCTCTGCTCTATTAGCCATTGTTTGGCCGACTGGGCCGAAAGCGCCGGGCCAAACTAATCCGAGTCGGGTGGACAAGATGGCTTTGATGGTGATAAATGGGCAACAAGCACAATGATGCGTTGCACTTGATCAAAAGGCAGTTGCTTTCTTGCTGGTTGTCTGCGTTTGTGTGCCGGTGCTGGCCTTAGCAGTCTAATCCTGTTTTGATTAAAATTTAATTTAATTTAGCCGAAATGCATTTCGCTTGCAACAGGGAAAAGGAGAGGGAGAAACACAGGAAGCAACCGGGGATGTTGCTTATAGATCAACTGTTGGCGGCTGTTTTTGTGTTGGCGGCTGTTTTAGCAAATCAGGCTATATATTGGCTGTGTATTGACGCTGTATATCGGCTGCTATGTTGGGTGCTGTGTTCGGCTGTGGCCCTGTGTATCGGAGACACCCAACTTTTCTGGCTTAAACGTGGGGTAAAGTTGCTAGATCACAGACTGGCCACTGATCACATTAGCAAGATCACATTAGCGGGATCACATTAGCGGGATCGCATTAGCAGGATCGCATTAGTAGGATAACATTAGCAAGATCACATTAGTAGCATCACATTAACTGCACACTAGTCGCATTAGCATACTAGATGGAACAAGTGACCAGTTGCAGGTGTAAGATTGTCAGAGTTTGCGATTTGCAGGTGCTAGTAAGACTATGAGAGTCTAGTTATCTATTCGAATAAAGCTGGAACAAGTTTTTAGTTTCTGGCTTCAGGTTCTAGTTTCTGGCTTTAGTTTGAAACTTTATTTGTAAATCAAGTGCAATTCTAAGTATTGGAGCTAAGTGTTGGAGCCATGACTTCCAATGCCAGCTTTGGTAACTCCGACTTACAGTAGTGCTTATTAGCTTGTTTTGCCAGTTGTGTTGCCAGTTGTGTTGCCAGTTGTGTTGCCAGTTGTGTTGCCAGTTGTTTTGCATGTTGTTTTGCATGTTGTTTTGCATGTTGTTTTGCATGTTGTTTTGCATGTTGTTTTGCATGTTGTTTTGCATGTTGTTTTGCATGTTGTTTTGCATGTTGTTTTGCATGTTGTGTTGCTAATTGTGTTGCCCATTCTTTTGCAAGTTGTGCTGCCCATTCTCTTTCAAGTTGTGTTCACTAAACACGTTCAAGTGTGTCCAGTCTAATTTGATCGCTAATTGGCTGTCTAATGGCCGTCTGCAGTGTTCGCAATAATAACGTTCTTTGTTTTTTTACACCCACAGAACATATCTTCGGGCCTTGGTCTTGGCCTCATTTCGACTCACTAATATCATCGGCTCGGATAAAATGAACAGCACAAGCAATAGCTCTACATCGTTGTCCTACCTGGACTATAACGGCTACGCGCCAATAAACGGCGGCTCTAGCTCAAACGTACCACCTGTGACTCCGCCGTGCAGTGCTAGTGTGCCGAACATGTTCACAGCCGCTGCAGTGGCGGCCAGTTCGGCCATGGCGGCCGCCTCAGTCAGCTGTTCTAGTGCCGGCACGCCCAAGTCGTCCAGTGTGAACAGCGAGTTTTCGTTCAACGCCAGTAGCAATAGCAACAGCAGCAGCAGCAGTGCAAGCAACAGTGGCGGAGTGAAAAAGTATTTAGCTACACCGCCCTCTTCCAATGGCTCGGCGTTGGATGCCCAAGGCACCCCTTTAATGAACAACAGTGATCCGCTAGACTCGGCTCTGTTTTACTCGGCCGGCCAGACAGGAGTGAACAGTGGCAACGGGCAATCTCCAGGCTCTGGTGCAAGCGCAGTTTCTGGCAAGGGCCAACTAACTCAGGCCCCGCAGTCACAAGCATCCAGTTCTCTGATTGCCTCACAACAAACGTCGCACCCGCAGACGCCGCACTCTCAGACGTCGCACTCTCAGGCGTCGCACCCGCCGCAACAGCAGCAGTCCGGTGGCCAACAGCTTACCGAGTTTTCCGCTCCGTTAGCCAACAGTTATGCAAGTTTCGCGCCCAATTCTAATCCTTATTGGCAATCAGGTAGGTTTGCAGATAGTGATTTCGTGGCGCAGTCTTACTCAGGCCAACATTTTGTTCCAACAGGTTCTACCCCGCCCTTGTTGAACGGCCAGCCTGCTTCCGGCCAGCTGGGTCCAATGCAATCCAATCAAATGTACAGCACAAACCAGCAACAGCAGCAGCAGCAACAGCAGCAGCAACAGCAGCAGCAACAGCAGCAACAGCAGCAGCAACAGCAGCAACAGCAGCAGCAACAGCAACAACAACAACAACAGCAACAACAACAACAACAACAGCAACAACAACAGCAACAACAACAGCAAACTATGAACAGTAGTTTGAACAGCAGTGCAAACAGCGCCAGTATGTTGTCCAGTGGAGGCACGCTGGGTGCTAACCATTCACCCACATCTAATCATCAGCCCGGTGCTCATCCTCTGGACGAAGCTAGTCAGGCCAGTACGCCCAACTCTCAGTTGGACGAGTTGCGTGCCGATACGCCCAAGATCGGTTGCGGAGTCGGTTTAAACAGTGCAAATGGCGGAGGCCTTGCCGGCGGCAACACAGCCAATTACATGACCAACACCAGTTCTAATGGCAAGTCGATGCCAGTTTACTCATTTCCACCCACTCCTAACACGATTGGCTCACCTGGCGCCAGTGTTATGTCGGCCGGCTTCTACGACGAGTATGAACCAGTGCCAAACACCACTTGGTCAAAAACTCATGTAAGTGTTTAATTGTGTGTTGATCATTCGAAAACTGATTAGTTGCCAGTCAATCAGTTGAGTAGCAATTGTTCGAGAGCTCATTATTTCAAAACTGATTATTTCAGAGTTGATTATTCAAGAAATGATTATTCAAGAAATGATCCTTCGAGAACTGATTATTCGAGAGCTGATTATTCGAGAGCTGATTATTCGAGAACTGATCATAGAAGAGCTGATCTTAGAACAGCTGATCATAGAACAGCTAATCATTCGTAAAGCTGATCATTCGTAAAGCTGATCATTCGTAAAGCTAATCTTTCTAGAGCCGATCATTCGAAGGCTGATCATTCGAAGGCTGATCATTTAAAAACTGATCAACGATCTGTTTAATGTTGATCAGTAGAGAGTGCACTGATCAATTGTGCACCGATCAATTGTGCACCGATCATTGTGCACCGATCATTGTGCGCTGATCAATTGTGCGCTGATCAATTGTGTGTTGATCAATTGTGTGTTGATCAATTGTGTGTTGATCAATTGTGATCAAGTGCCGATCGGTCGCAAGTGCTTGCCAGATTGTGTCTAATCTTGGTCTGCGCAATCATTTAATCATGAAGAAACAGAAATTAATCAGAACACGCTATTTATGCGTTGGTTACGCCCCTTTCAAACTTAAAGCTCAGTGTGTGCGGTTGCAGTGGCAAGCAGCGTGCATTGCCCTTGCAAGCCAGTTTAGGCTGCATTTTAGTGCAGCCCAATACAGCACACAGTTTGGCAAAGAAAGCAGGTCAAGGCACTTGGTTTGTTTGCAAATATATAAGTTGTGTATACGTGTTCATGTTGTGTGTATGCAAGCTGTGTATGTTAGGGCATATTTATATATGCAATAAAGTATATTCAAATATGTATGTTCGAATATGTATATTCAAATATGTATATCTTCTGAAAGTGTATATACTTTTGCTGTACTTGGCCTGATAGTCGTCTCAATGACTGGCTTGCTAAATGACTAACTCACTAAATAGCTTGCTAAATGGCTGACTAAATGGCAGACTAAATGGTCGGCTAGATGGCCAAGTAGATGCCTGACTGCAGTGAAAACTAAATGACTAGTTCGGCTGATTTACTAGCTGCACCCAAATAAAGTATTTTTAATGAGCAATGCAACTACTTCCGGTGTACTCAGTTTACTAAAAGTTTATTTCATGCTTGAATATCTAAAGTGGGTCTAAGATGAAAGAGAGGGAAGAGGTGGAGAGGAGAGAAGAGGAGAGGAGAGCAAAGAGGAGAGGGGAAAGAGATGAAAAGAAAAGGAGGTAAAGAGAGGAATGTGAGGAGAGAGGAAGGTGAGGAAAGAGGATGGTGAATAGAGAAGAGACAGAGGGAAGATAAGAGAATGGAGAGAGAGAGAAAAGAGAGAGAGAGAGAGAGAGAGAGAGAGAAAGAGAGATGGAAAAACAGAAAAAGAGAGAAAGAGAGAGAGCAGCTCTATTAAGCTCGCTAATTAGCAATGGTTGGCGCATATTCTTGAGCAGTTGGATAAAATCAGCAATTAAATTAATGATTTTACGTCGGTCTGTATAGGCTAAGGCCGACAGTATAGTGCAGACCCGCTCTGGATAGCGATGCTTTGTCGTCTTTTGGCCAAAAGGCCAGCGAACCTGCCAAACACCCATTTTCACGTTGCAGATCAGTTAAACTATCAATGCTGGCCATTCAACCAATCAGATTAAATTATTAATTGCCCCGAGTCTAATCAATTACACTTGCCAATATGATACTAATTTTCGCCTTTCCCATAGAGACTGGACGGACTGATGAAACTGTACGAAATTTCAAACGAGCCTGGCCGCAAAGCTTTTCTAGACAAACTGATCGTGTTCAATGAAGAACGTGGCACCACCATCAGCTCGTGTCCGACCATTAACAAGAACCTAATCGATTTGTATCGTTTATACTCTTGCGTAAAAGAAAGGGGCGGCTTTCTGCAAACGACCAAATCCAAACTTTGGAAAGAATGTGCCCACATTTGTCAGATTAAGATCGCCAGCACCACAGCCTACATTTTGCGCAAGCAATACGTTAAACACCTGCTCGGCTTCGAGTGTAAATACGATCTAAATGGAGCCGACCCGGCCGCAATCGTGGCTCAAACTGAAAATGCAAACCGGAAAAAGCGCAAGTCTAAAAATTCGCCAGTAGACGGAACAGTGCTTGGTGCTGGTTCTGCAAATGTAGCAATGCAACAAGGTGGGCAACTTGCAGTGGGCAATTCAAACGGAAACGCAGCCCCTAGTAAAGAACAACTGTTAGGCCAGTTACATGCAGCCCAATCTGCAGTGCAGACAAATGGTTCAGTTGGTTCAGGCGGAATGCCTCCTCACGGTCCACTAGCTGGTCACAATGGTCCTACACATCAACTGCACTCGAGCTCAGGCCATCTGCATCATCAAGCAGGCGCTTCTTCTGGAGGAGGACATTTGTCTATGGGTTCATTAACCATGGGCTCTTTAAACGCAGGCATCAATGGAATGGGTTCAATGGGTTCTATGTCTGGTTCCATGTCTTCGCCAATGTCTTCCATGGCAGCCATGGGTTCGCTAGGATCGCTTTCACATCGTAATCAACCGCCACCATCTAGCCAATTGGGCAACGGTGCAGCCATTAGCTCTGCCAACAACCTTGTGCCTACGTCGCATGCACACATGTCAATGGCAAACGCCAACGGACCGGCCTATTCTTCCATGCAACCAATGCAAGGATCTAATGGACCATATTCCGGGTACAATGCCACAGGCTATGCCAGCTCCATGCCGACACCATACACAACGGCCACCAACAATGGTTCGACCGGTCAAGGCCTGAATAACGGGGCTCAGCCAAATAGTCTGAATTCGGCCCAGTCAGGCTACAACTATCCGCCCGGCTCGGATTACACTGGCAACAAACTGAATGGCCAGTCGTCCGGTTATTACGCCAGCGTTAGCGCGGCCAACTCGGCACAAACAGCACTGAACGGCTGCCATCAGTCTCAGGCAGGCGCCCACGCATCGACGGCCGGCTATTACGGCAACTCAGCCGGAGCCATGTCCATGTTTACCACCAACGGTAGCGGATCGGCACCCAACTCGTCCAATGGTCAACAAACGCACGATTATTACGGAACTGCCTACGCCAATGGCACTAATGGCTACTCCAATGCTCAGACAGTCTTGTCTACAACAAACGGCTATGGCGAAGATGCAATGATCAAGTACTCTACTGGGGCAAGACCTCCCATGTCTGAACACCAATCTTTGCAGTCTGCTGTTCAACATCACGCCCAACATCAACAACAACAACAGCAACAGCAGCAGCAACTGCATCACCAGTCTCATCATGCTCAGCATCAGGCCCATCAGGCTCAGCAACAGGCTAGTTCTATGAACGGGCCTCAGTCTCATTTGCTTGCTCAGTCTGGCAATGGACTGGTAGACGCCCTAGGCTATGCTCAGTCTCAGTATGCCCATGGCTCTCTAGACTCCTACGGGCCTGGTAATGGCTATTCAAGGCAAATCGCCCCTTCTGCCAACGCTCCTACCAATGGCTACTCTATCAGCGCTTCCTCTGGCTACGGAGCCGGCGACTACTCTCTCGACGGCAAACTGCCCTCCAATCAATCGTCCACTTCCGGCAGTCTGATCGACTTTCACACTCTCAAAACCACCGCTTCCGGAAACATGACCAACCTCGATTCTTATACTATGGACGCCTACTCCTATGAGCCGGACAGCAAACGATTCCATGCCGATTTCAAACTGGCCAATTGCTAGGAACAACGGTTCATCCACTTGTTGCTTGGTCAGCCAAAAGAGAGCTTCTATCAAATACATATATAAATTTCAAATATATATTTGCATGTATATGTGTGCACAGTCTTGTGTGTATATAACTGAATTAACACGTGTAAACATAGTGGATTCTTAAAAAGCACCTGTAAAAATATTAGGAAAAATTAAGATTGCACGACATAGACGAAACTGCGTCGAAATATTAAATATGATAAATATTTATTTAAATTTAAATAATACATATTCATATGCACATATACATCTAATATATTATATTATATTATAATTGCTTTGCTCTTGTTTGGGTATAAACAGAGGTTGGATTGTGGCCAAACCACTGTGTGTACTGATTTGTTTTACTGTTCATTCGCTTGTTTTTCTTAGTTTTCTTTATTTTTCTTCACCGAAAATTGTATAAAAGAGAAACATTGACTGTACTCACCATGGCAGCAGCGGCTGATTCATCTACATACACTCACACACATGCATACTCATATACACACACTCATACACACACACATCTAAGTGAGTGCGGACTTGACAAGTCGACTTATCTGGCACTAACAGCCAATGATCATCAAACAAACCATTGTCACCGATCACAATGATCGAAATTATAAATATACATTAAAACAAAACATAAATATCACATGCCACTTGTATACTCTGATTGCTGATATGAAGCACACAAATTAAGTTCTCGATTTAACTATATTTTAGTTATTTTATCTCATTTGTTTGTATGTATGTAATTAGTTGCAGGCGTTGTTGCAATGTCACCTGTTCCACAACTGTTACAAATCTGGCCTGTAGGCATGCTCCAGTGTGGCTAATCTTGTCGAATTGCACGCTATTCTAAAGATTTTATTTTCATTATGTCATCCATTATGGCTTCCCGATTTAATCCGCAGTTTATTTGCAGTTAATCCGCATTTTATCCGCAGTTAATCCACACTTAATCCACACTTAATCTACACCTAATTCACATTTTATTTACATTTTAATTTAAACCCTTTCCCACACACATCAAACATTTTTTTCACCTTCGCCACACACCCACACACTTTTGCACAGTTCACACACAACCCACTTTGATCCATTTACTGCCCATGGTCAGTTCTCACTACAATCATGCCCATTCATCATTTAAAAACAACACTGGTCGTGATCGTGTATTCGCTATGTTTGATCAAGCCCAATCTCATCTGTTTCCATGCACGCATCTTTTTGCACACAAAAACATACATTCATAAGACACCATTCATACAGCCACATCTGAACACCATTTGTGAAGTAATCCATTGAAAACAAAGAAAACAAAAGAAAACTACAAACTATTATTAATTACTATTATTATTACCATTAATATATATATATATAATATATTTTGTAAATTAATTTATTTAAAAATCATTTTTTCTGTTTTCAAATTATAAATTCTGCCTAAATTTTATTACATCGACGTTTTTTTCTTCGTTCGATGTGTCTTTTAAATATAACTTGTTTCCATTTTTATTCCATTTTCAATTCTGATTTTCAATCAGTTTTTTCTTCTGTTCAACCATTTCAGATTTATCGTAAATATGTAATTATCAAATAATTTAGTTTTTAATTAGTGCTGATTTTCAGCTAGTTTTACGCGCGCACAGTCTTGCAACTTTCAAAAAGTAAAAATTACTTTTTCATATTTAGAATCAATTTCTTGTTGAAAAAGCAAAAAACTAGCTTAGCTTGTAATTTGTTAATTAAGTCAACTTAAAATGATTTTTAATCATATTATATAATTTAACTAATTATTTTTTGCACTTAATTATGTAATTATTGATTATATGATTCGAGGCCAACAGATCGTTTGACCTGCTTTAATAGTTGAATCGGATTCTGACAAATATTTTTGCAATTAATGTTTTCCCTTTTTTGAGAAACAACCGTGATCAAAGTTTCTTATCTAAATTTTTATTTAATCGTTTGAGCACTAGATTTGGTAATTTAAATACGGTTTAGTCAAAACATGACCAGGAGAAAAAACAACTGAATAAGACAAAAATTGCTTGTCTGAACATTGATATTTAAATACCTCTGTCTAGTCAAATATTCTGCTAGATAAAAAGTCAAACAATTTTCACTCATAAAAGATAAACAAATCTGAAAAAACAAAGTGTAATCAACAGTTACAACTGTGGGAGTGTCTATTTGATTAGCTTAATACGCAAATGTTGAGCTGTTTGAATCAATGTTTTGCCTTGATATAGAATGAAGGCTTTGAATTGTCATCTGATAGTAAATTGTCATAACAATTTAAATAAGGGTGAGAATATTTAGTTGATTTAGAACTGTTTAGTTTAAAATAGTAATTATATTATTTGATTTTAGGACCACTTTTAGATTTATACATCATTATTAAATTGCGTTTAAAATAATCTTCTTTAATAATCAAACTCATTTAATTCAACTTATTTTTTAAATAATATTTTAATTGAATTTTTTTTTAATATAAATTTTTACATTTTTAATAAATAATTTTTATTAAAAAAAAAAAAGAAAAAATAGTTTTGTCAAACTTTGTTTTTTGTCAATTTTTAAAATTAACAATTTTTGTTGATTTGATGTAAATTATAAAAATAATTAAAAATCTTAATTAAATCTAAATTTTTTGTTTACATATATATAATTTCTTTCTTTTAAATATTGTAATATGTATATATTTTTAATTATTATATTTATTTTTTACTAAGTTAATTAATAATTAATTATAATTTTTTTAATAATAAAAATTCAGTTTTTATATATATGATTAAACTAAAATTTTTAATTTATTAAATATTAATATAATAAATATAAAAATTAATTATATTAATAATTTTTTTTACCTTTTTTTCAATTTACATTAAGATTAAATTTTATAAAAATATATATATATATATAAAAAATATTTTAAAAATATAATTTTAAAATAAAAAAGTTAAAGTAAAATTAAATTAAAAAATAAAAGAAAAAAATATATATATATTACATTAATAAAATCAACAAAAATAACAATTTTTAGCAATTAAAAATATAATTTGTAATTTAATTAATATAAATTATAGGTTGAGCAATTAATTTAAGACATTTTTTAATAGTTGACAATTAATAATTGTATATAATTAATTTTAATTAATTTTTATTAAAATTATTTAACAAGTTATTAATGATTTGAATTGACATTCATTCAAATAAAAATAAAAATTATTTTTGATTGTTTTGGTTAACAATTTAAGTTAAAATTTCTATTAATGAATAAAGCAATTTGTAATTAAATTCAAATTATCTTTTTTAAAAACAAGAAAATTTAAATCCAGATAATTAGATACTGGACAAAATTATTGAATTATTTTTTTTTTTAAATTTTTAAATTTTTAAATTTATGAATATAAAAAAATTTTTTTTTTAAACAAGTTAGTCTAACTAAAAAAAAAAAGAAATAATATAAGTAATCAAATATGAAATTAATTTAACTAGACAATTTTTTTTTGTTAAACAAAGTTAAAACTCAAACCCAAATAAAATAGTTTTGACCTATAATTAAGTTAAAGAATATATTTTGTTTAAATATATTTTTATTAGTTTAAATTTCCGTATTTTCTATTAAAATTATATATATAAAAAAAAAGTTAAAAATAAAATTAAATTATTATTATAATTCAATAAATAGTTAAACAATTAAAAATAAATATTAATAAATTTTAGACTAAAATTTTTATATTAAAACATTTAGTTTTAAAATTAAATTATTTTACTATAATTTTAACTTTAAGAATCTTTTTATTTGATAAACGTAAAAAAAATTAATTTTTTACATTTTAAAACTATAAATTAATTAAAAATTAGATTAATTATTTGATACATTTAATTAATTGATTATTGTACTAAACATATTATTTATTATTAAATTATAAATAAATTAGTATTACTTTAATTTAAAAGTTTAGATCAAATATTGTCAATTAATATTTATTTAGAATAACCTATAATAAAAATCAAAATTAGTATCTATTTTATTTATTTTTAAATTTTTTTTTTTATAATTTTTCAATTTTTTCATTCTTTTTTTTATATATATGTTCAAATTTAAATTGTCCATTAAAATTAAATAAAAATTTAATTAAAAGTTTTAATTAATATAAAAATAATTTTGCAATTTTTATTTTTTCATAAAAGTTTAAATTTAAAATTAAATGATATAATTTGAATTCATCTGAAAAAAAAACAAATTCAAAAATGTCTAATTTGAATAAATAAAAAAAATTTATTTGGAAATAATATTTAAATATAACAAATGTAAAAAACTATTTAAGATATTTTTTTTTCAAAGGTTTATATAATTGTAATATATATTATTTTATTTATACTAAAATAGAACATAAAGGTGATGTTTGACTGTGTTTTTATAAAAAAAAATAAAAAAATTTACTTCAAATAAAACTAAAGATAAATTTTAAGTCAACTACCGCATTAGAAGTTCAATTGGTTAACATTAATTACATATTTGATTGCTGCACTTAAACTCAAAGCAAGTTCAAACGCCGTTAGCAAATCAAATTGTAATAATTTGGAGTATAGTTTTTGTTTTTATTATAGAAAAAAAATTTGTTGCCATTATTTTAAATATATCTAATTCAAATTAATAAATTTATTATTTAACATTTTACAATCATAACTCATTTGCTTGCGATTTTGATTTATAACAGTTTGTTTTCTTTAACCATTATTTATCATCCTTTTTTTTTCATAAAACTTAAAACAATTTCAATTTTAATGAAAAATAAAAAAAAAATGACTTACAAGGTAAAAATTTAAAGAAAAAAGTAAAAGAGCAGTAAGAAAAAAAATGTATTACGCAAAAATAAGAAAGAAATTAGATAAAATGGGATAAAGAGGATGAAATAGGTTGAAATAAGGCGAAATTAGATGAAATAAGATGAAATAAGATAAAATAGGAAAAAATATAAAAAAATATAAAAGAATTAAAAAGAATACAAGAATAAATTTAGAAAATAAGTTCACATTTTGCCATTATTTATTGGAATCTACAGAAGCTGTTGTGCATAATTTAGAGTTTGCTTAATGTGAGGCTAGGTAATGAACAGATTCACAAGCCAAAAATAAGATGGATGAAGTGAGATGAGGATAAAAGTTAGTTGATGACGAGGGTGAAAGTGAATAATTATTCAAATCACAGCTTATTTTAGATTTGTAAATGCGATGCAGACAAACCCACTTGATAATTGCTTACCTTAAGTGATGAGTTAAGAAGATGAATGTGCTCAGTGGTCAGTAGCATTGAATGGCAAATTTCATCTAATAAAACGCATTCATGCACAAATGCTTTATGTTTAAAATCAAGCTTACCTATGCACAAGAATTTCTTTTAATATAACACCAAGTTAAATGCGAATGCATCAAAAGAGTTATTATCAATCATTGTCCTGCAATTTAAATAACAAAACAATCAATTTTAAAATTAAAATTTGTAATCAAAATACAATTGTTTTTATTCAAATTAAATGCATAATTAACGTTTTAAATTCTCATAAAATAAGAAATTCGTAAAACATAATAAATTTAGAGTAATTGGTTTAGATTAAGTGAAAATTAATTTTTAATTGAAAATCAAAATAATCACACTTTGAATCAATTGAAACGCATAAATAAGTTAATTTAAAAAACAAAAAATACTAAATAAAAAATAATGATCAATGGTTATTTAATGATAAATTTAATAATGAAAGCATTTTACAGATTGAAAATTGAAAATTAAAAATTTAATTAAACTTTTTTAATGAGTAATTTAAATTTAAAATTGATAAAAATGAAAAAAAAACAAATAAAAATTTTTCATTAAACTTTTAATTGTGAACAAAATACCTGCAGAATTTTTTTTTGATCGAAACAAATTAAATCCGGAATGCTTGTTGACCTATGAGAATATTAAGCACTTAAGATGATTTAAAAAAATTTTGAAAATTTACTTGCGATTTCGTTTAGATGCAAGCTATTTAAAAAGTTTAGATTAATTTTTGCGCTTTATTTTTTTTTTAGAAATTGTTTGTGAAAGAGAATGTTAAAGACAACAGCAATAGTGGATCAAATTGATGGTAAAGATGATGAAACAATAGTCAGTGACCTGAATTTGCAATTAAAAAATGGATTTAAATGAACTGAACGCGTCCACAATAAACAAGCATCTGGACCAGTCTTACAAGATGCTCTAGCTTCAATGACTTGCATCACAGTCTGCATCATTTCTTTTGCAGAAAATATTTCTGTCTGATTTGAACACAAGCCTAAGCCAATGACAGTTGGGCATTTTTAAGATTCTGTTTCTTTACAAGGTCTTCTAAGTTTGACCTTCTGTTCTAACCTTTGCCATTGTGTTGAACTGGCTGAGCTGAGTGTTTGAAAATTTTAAAGAAAATAAATAATAAATTCCTTCATTCTTTAACTAAATAGAAAACAATTTTTAATAAAAAAAATAATCAAAAAAGTCGTGTCATTGACCAGTGCTTTCGCTTTTTATTAGATTATCATTACGAACCCAAGCCTGTGGCAGAGAATAGTAGATATGTGGCAGTGTTTGTTTTAAAATTTGCAATGGATTAGAAGAGTAAACTTTAGACAGGCAGTTAAGAAAGCAAATTAGAAGAAACAAACAGATGCTATTATTTAGTTGTTTTAATTTGGCAACTCACACCTGGCTAACCGAATTCAATTTAAATTCGATACTTTCGATTTGCCAATATTCACAGGACAGCTGCAGTTGTCAAGTTGCGAAAATAGCAATTTACAACACTGCAAACATTCCCAGTCGAAATTGCACCGTACTATCCTAATTTAGGTTGGCGCTTAAATCTTTATTTAACAAATCTTGCAAGATATTGCGATTATTTGCTGTTAGCTTTCCAATTGCATCAGCTCCATCAATGTCATAAGTGTTGAAGCGATTTTACAGTTTCACAAGTGCAGCGTGTTTGGAAAAATTTCAACGAAAAACCCCTGTTAAATTTGTCTGGTTTGGAAATAACTGGCAAATTAACAGGCATAATTGAGTGCCTGATTAGAAACTGAAGGTTTTTTACCTTATCGAGTGTTGAAAGCGGAAGTGGAACGCCAGGTTCAGTTGCAAAGTTTTGACCTTCAGTAGTTGCAGATACCTGGTTGATTCATGTCTTTTGGTCGGATCAGCAGGACATCGAAACGTTTGGCTGAAGCTGAACTTGACGGTCGACAGAATGACAACGTTCATCCGGTGATTAACCATCAGTTAAAAAGGTCACTACGACTGGCTAAGAACAAGTTTAGAAACAGTAGTGGGCAACAAGTTGAACGACAAATTTTGCGACAACATGAAAAAAATAAACAACATGAAAAAAATAGACAACAACAAAGAAGCAGACAACATCAAAGAATTGGACAGCAGCTAAAAATTACACTGCTGCAAACAACTAAACAACAGCAAGTAACTGGACAGAAGAATGCGACTAGACAAAAACATGCGATTGGACAACAATCCAAGCAAAACGATAAAGAGTACAAAGTATCAGAAAGTGTAAGACAATTGAATGTCTATAAGAGAGATAATGACAATAAAAAAAATAGCGATTACAAAAAAAACAGTGATTATAAGATAGACAATGATTATAGGAAATCCAGTGATTATAAACAGCCCAGTGACCACAAGCAGCACGATTACCATAGACAGACCGATAAGCATAAGCAATTTGATCACTATAAGCTGATCGATGACCATAAGCAACCCGATGATCGTAAGCAGCCCGATGACCATAAGCAGGCCGATGACCATAAGCAGCCTGATGACCATAAGCGGCCCGATGACCATAAGCAGTCTGATGACCATAAATACTCCGATAACTATAAGAAGTCCAATCAGCATAAACAATCCAATCACCATAAGCTATCAAATCACCATAAGGAACTCGACCGCCATAAGTGGCCCAATCAAAATAAGCAGTTTAATCATATTCAGTCCAGCCATTACAATTGTCCTGATGATTACGGAACACCTCAACTGAATGATGACCAGCAACCTAAACAAACTAAACAAACTAAACAACTTAAACAACCTAAACAACCTAAACAACCTAGACAACCTAAACAACTCAAACAACCCAATGATCAACAACATTGTGAGAGAAAATTGTTGTTCGGCTGGCTGCCTGTCGTTTCCGATACTTCCGGTGCTGGTCGTTTTTCAAAGCGGAAACGCATGTCAGCTTTTGGCGGAAACGGTGGTACAGCTGGCGGCGGGAAGCCAACAACTGACGTGCAAAAGCTAATGCTTGGACTTAATAGTGGTCTACTAGTGGAATGCAACCATGCTCTGAGTCAATTGTACCTGATGCAATCAGTGCATGGTGTGGCAATTTTACTATCTCAACACAGTGGACTGTTGTCCAGTCTTTGTGAGCTGTGGCAGCAAAGTCTGCGTCTGCTTGTACCCGACTTGTTTTCCAGTCACCTTGCTCAGATGAGCAGGCTCTGTCCTCCGGATAATGAGCCGAGTAATCTGGCAAATAATCTTGCGAATAATTTTGCGAATAAGCAGAACAATAATCAGAACAATAATCAGACAAATAATCAGAAAAGTAATCAGACGAATAATCAGGCGAATAATCGGGCCAACAATCTTGAAACTAATCTTACAAGTGATCTTGTATACAATCGCCATGCCTGCCCAAGCATTGCACGCCACACTGGACAGAAGCGCCCTTTGTTAAGGCAAAGGCGCGGTCAAAAGTGGTTCTCGCAGTCGACCTTGTCATTCTCAGCTAAGCACAGGACGCGCTCTGCATGGCAAATGAAGCATCACTCTGGCCTGACCATTGATCCGAAGCGTAATCAGCTTTTTGGCTTTGAAGATTGTTGTGGGGGAGGTGGTTGTGGAGCAGATGATTGTGGAGCAGATGATTGTGGGGTATATGGTTGTGGAGTAGATGATTGTGGAGCAGATGATTGTGGGGTATATGGTTGTAGAGTAGATGATTGTGGAGAATATGGTTGTGGAGAATATGGTTGTGGAGCAAATGATTGTGAAGAAGATGGTTGTGCAGAAGATGGTTGTGCAGAAGTTGATTGTGCAGAAGTTGATTGTAAAGAAGATGGTTATAGAGGAAACGATTGTGGAAGGGATGGGTGTGCAAGAGACGGTTGTGCAAGGGACGGTTGTGCAAGAAATGATTATAAAGAAAATTATGCACAATGTTGTAGAGAAGATTGTAAAAAAGATTGTACAGAAAATTGTAGAGAAGATACTAAAAAAGATAGTAAAGAAGATTATAATAAAGATTGCAGTTCAAGAGGCTGTTGTGGAAAAGTTAGCTGCGGAGGAAGTAATCATGGAGAAAAAGACTGTGCCGAAGATTATTGTGTTAGAGAGTGTTGTGAAGGAAGGGGTTGTGCAGGAGATTCTCATAAGAGAAAATACGGTGCAAAAGACAACTGTACAAACAAATGTTGTAAAAGAAACTCTAGCCATTCTTTCTTTACCTCAACTTGCTCTTGCAGCTCTTCTTCCATCTCATCTTCCATATCAACTTCAACATCTCAGCTTATCTCAGCCCCTGCTCAGTTGTCTGTTGAGCCGCATCTTTGTTGCTATCCAGCACCGTCTTGTCTGACAAATGACGAGAAAAGTGGCGGTGATTTATTGCTGAATCGCTCTGATAAACTTGAGTTTTTTCAACAGCGCCCAGCTGAGGCTAGGTTAGGCGCCATTGACCAGCCCCGAGTGAAAACTGAGGCCATTGCGCCAGGCCAAGGTGTGTTTCAATATGCAAGTCACCGAGTCGAATCAGCTGTAGCTACAAACTTAGCTGCCGAACAAGCAAATTGTTCGTTTCAATCGAAGCCAATCACTGTCTGTAGGCGATCAGCTGTGAAAACAGCTCTTTTTTGTTCAGAAGGTATCTTACCAATCCAGTTTAGACAATCTGTATTGGATCAGTTGAACAAAGAGGCAAAAGTAACATCAAGCACACCTTGTCCTCATCAGACTGTTGATACGTTAGAGGAAAGCTCACAGCAACAGGCCCAGTTCTTCTGTCGAAATGCTTTTGAAACCCAGAAAACCAGTGAACGTCCTCTAAATGATGTTCCTTTAACATCTTTTTGCCATCAAAATGATCAATGGCTAAACCAAACTCCGCAAGCAAACTTGCAATGTTTTATGCAGATTAACAGATGCACACCATTATTCTGCTGCTGGTCTCAAGCAGAACAACACGTGTTACATAAGACCATGTGTATTAGCGCGATTCTGAATGAATTGTCTTGTCGGGCTCAAAACCAAAGTTTGATGGGCTCGCATCTCGCATTAGTTCACATTCTGGTGCAATTTCTCTTCTATATGCATATTTGTTTGCAAGCCGAGCCAAATGGCACCAGTCTTGTTAGTCAATCATCCGCAACTGTGGCTCATAAAGCTGTATCCACCACTAGTCCCTGCAAAGAGGCCGAATATAGTTGCCAAATTAAATGTGGCCAACAGACTCCCGACCCTCATAGTTGTTGGCCCAAAGCAACAGATCAAGCCACAGATCAGTTCAAAATGCAAGATACAGTTGGTGGTCAAATTGCTGATTTTGCTGCTGATTGCGGCTCTGCTACTAATGCCCAGTTTAACCGGCAGTCTGGTGCAAAGGCTGATGGAAAAACTGATGGAAAAACTAATGGTAAAACTGATGGCAAAATTGATGGCAACATTGATGGCAATGCTGCTGGTAAAACGGATGGCAAATCTGATGACAAGACTGATGGTAAATCTGATGGTAAATCTAATGGCAAATCTGATGGCAATTCTGATGGCCAAAATGATGGCAAAACTGATGGCCACGCTGATGGCAAAAATGATGGTAAAATTGATGGTAAAATTAAACGCAACACTAAATGCAATACTAAAGGCAAATTTGATGGCAAAATTAAAGGCGAATCAGATGGCGAAACTAAAGACGAATTTGATGGCAAGTTTGATTGCCTCAAACAACGCCACCATCTAAAACACCACCATCTAAAACACCACCATCTAAAACACCATCATCTAAAACGTCGACATCAACAAGATCCATTGTGTGAATGGCCTGGCTTACAATTTAAACACGGCAACCCATCTACTCTACACCAAGAACAGCTTAAGTCAAACCAAGATTCAGTTTTCTTAAACAACGCCCATTTACAAGTTGCCATTTCAACTGACCATCTTGATGATCAACTATCCGCTATTTTTGATCATCTCATGTTTGACAAGTTTTCCATCGAGCAAGCACTTGCTTTTCACAATGGCTTTCATAAACATTGCACTCTTGAACCAACCATTGGTCAACAAGTTCATCTAGATAGTTTACATTGGCAAGCTCTAGATTATTTGCACTCAAACGCTCTGCACTGCTTAAACAATGTTGCCGACAATCTTAAACTAGTTCAATTTAAATTTGAAATTATTTGCAATTTGTTTGAAGTCCTTCAGCATTTGCTGTATTGTTCAGGAAATAGTTTAAATTTATCTAGGAATCAAGCTCGAGTTAAGTTGCACAAGTTGAATTTTAATCAAAAATTAGATGAACAACAGGCGTTGGCATTGGAATGTTTAGCTAAACTAATTATTGATTTAGACAATGCTAAGCTTTGGCTTCAGTTTTTAAGCGAAAAAGAGCAAGATCAATTAATTCAGTTTTGCTATAATGTGTTTACAGGTGTAGAACAATTACAAGTTTGTCGTGGACATTCGATTTACATATTGCACCGAATGTTTGACATTGAAAAAAGTATCAATTTAGTCAATTTCGAATGTTTGTCAAAATTAATGCGTGGTTTGCTTCGCTATTTACATGAGGCCAGAGTCCGATTGACAAGTGCATTTAATAAAAGTTGGCCTCTGTTTATGATAACTGCAGATGGCGCTAAAAATATACAAAATCAAATGGAACAGTTCACTGGAAGCAGTTGGTTCATCTTAAGCAAAACAGCTGATTGTTTGCTAATGTTGCGGAACAAGTGCAGCACATTTATCGGTGCAGACGAATGGAAGAGAATGCTGGATGAACAAGCGATGGAACAACTGTTGGCATTGATCATGTGTGAATTGATGCCAAATGATTTAATTGTCACACTTGCCAACCTTTTGTATACATTACAATGATTATATCAATAGATGAGCGAAATAGTTGATCTTAGTTTTTTAAGACTAGACAAGATTAACACGTGGATTGATTTAACGATGAAAAAACGAAGCTATGAAAGATAAAAAACTAAAATATGAAAAATGAAATAACCAACTATGAAAGATGAAAAAAACCGAACGATGAAAAAACGAAACCATGAAAGACGAAAGATGCTAGACAAGTCGCAATCCAGCATAAATATTAGCAAGATGTTAAAATTTGTAAATGATATTTCATGATAAAGTTGTGCAGTAAAATTTAGTATGATAAAAAGGCTGCATTTGTAATAGTAAAAACATATTAAAGTAATTGATTTCGGCTATTAAAAGCTGCACAATTGATTGAAAGCATGATAGCAAGTAATCACTAATTGCGAACAATGATTAGCACATTCTTTGTGTGATCAAGTGGTTAATTACTTTATGCTGAAGTTGCATTTATAGTTTCAAGTTTGTTTTTTTTTATCATTTTTTTCTGTACAATTGCATATGTGGTGTTGAGGTCTTGTTTTTCGATAATGATGAAGTGAGAACCAAATGAAATAAATCAAAAAATTAATGCCAATGTGTTTAAACTGAAAAGTACAAAATGCATCAAGCCTTTAAACAAAATGAAAATCAATGTTTAAAGTCTAGAATTAAGCAAATCTGGCTATTTCGAGCTGTCGCTCAATTTATTACTGTAATTTCTCAATGCTTTCAAGCTTGACAAGGACAAACGTTGTCTTAAGATTTTTGGCTTTTTAGAAACTGCAAATTAGTATCTTATACTGGCATTTCTACATCATCTTCCATCAAGTTACAGTGCACATTTTCTTTGCACTTAGTTTAGTTTCACAACTTTCTCCTCTGCCAAAGCTATAGAACGAAGACAGCGGGGATTGAATTTGATTGTCCGCAAACCGTTGCGTCAGGGCCGTTCAGTTTGGCTTTTATGACAATCAAGAGTCTGACATTGCAATAGTTTAGTTTGATTTGTCTACCACAATTGTGACAATCTAATGAATCACATTTGCGAATTAGTTAACTAAAGGTGAAACTTGAGTGAATTGGATCGCAGTTTATGCTGCGCAATTCGTCGACTGTGTGGCGTTCTAACCATTCTTCTAGATAAATTGTTGCTTTTCTAAAGTGTCTATTTTGGAACAGCAATTTCAAAGTAAAGTAATTTCAAAGTAATTTCAAAGCAATTTTAAAGCTGTTTGCAAAGTAGTTTGCCAAGCAGTTTATAAGACAAAGTGCCGAGTTGGTGTGTATTGGCAGATAATTTGCCCTAAATGGCGGATTAGAGAACGATTATCCGACCGTTGCAGGACAGTTTTGGCACGGCCTTGCAAAGAACAGAGTTGGATCAGTTTTGAAGCAATGTTGAACCGATGCAGAAAAGCTAGTTTATCTATAAGATTGATTTTGAGAACAGTGCTTAAAGAATAATGTTTGAGGCATATTGTTTGAAGAATAATGTTTGAAGAATAATGTTTGAAGAGAAGTATTTGAAGAGAGATATTTGAAGAGAGATATTTGAAGAATGGGGTTTGAAGAATGGGGTTTGAAGAATAGTGTTTAAAGAATGATGTTTGAAGAATGGTGTTTGGAGAATAGTGTTTGGAGAATGGTGTTTGAAGAATGGTGTTTGAAGAATGGTTCTTAAAGAATAGTTTGAGAGAGTGGTTTGGAAGAGTGATTTGGAAGAATGGTTTGGAAGAGTGGTTTGGAAGAGTGGTTTGGAAGAGTGGTTTGGAAGAGTGGTTTGGAAGAGTGGTTTGGAAGAGTGGTTTGGAAGAGTGGTTTGGAAGAGTGGTTTGGAAGAGTGGTTTGGAAGAGTGGTTTGGAAGAGTGTCTGTGAAGAGTGTCTGGGAAGAATGTCTAGGAAGAGTGTCCTGCAAGAGTGGCTTAAAAGAACAATTTAGAGGTAGCTTAAAGAATTGTTTAAGTTCAAGCAACTAAAATAGTTTGAAGGAACAGTGCTCAAATAAGACTCCTTAGAGAGTAGTCGAGCTTAAAGAATAGAGTTTAAGAACAAACAGCCAAGCTAAGACGGAGCAGAAACAAATGACTGATGGAGGCCAATGCAGGTCGATTGAGGCCAATGCAGGCCGATTGAGGCCGATTGGCTGATCGAGGCCGATCAAGTTTCTAATCTTAAAAAAGTAAGACTGCTGCTGTTATCTATTTGCGGACAAAGCAAACTGTTCAACTATATACAAAAGACGACCAGATGGCGCCAGGAGAGCAAAACCCGACAAGCCATTTTGTGTGACTTTAAGCTGGCCAAGCTGCGCACGCCGAAAACCAGTTTGGCTGGAGTGGATATTGGGCATGCGTGATGTTCATGCGCAGTGGCACATGACAGGAGGGTGCTGTCAGGCGTCTGTTGGCCATGTGTTGGGGTTGGAGGGCAAGTGGCGTCAGTCTGTCAATAGCACTTCAGTTGCGTTCTGTTCAGGTTGTATTAAATTTGCCATTTGTTTGAGTTTGATGGCCTGCAGACCGAACAGACGAAGTAAGCCTGAGAATCAGGGCCCGAATATTGGCAGAGAGAATTAGCAAGTTGATAGAAGAGTGGCAGGGATAAGAGTGGCAGGAATAAGAGTGGCAGGGATAAGAGTGGCAGGCGAAAGAGTGGCAGGGATAAGAGTGGCGGGGATAAGAGTGACGGGGATAAGAGTGGCAGGCACAAGAGTGGCAGGCGAAAGAAAGGTCGGAGAAAAGAGTGGAACGGTGGTCGGTAAGAACAGTGGTAGGCAAAAATTTACTGGTAGGCAACATTCTAGTGATAGGCAAGAATAATGGTAACAAAGAATAATGGTAGCAAACAATAATGGTTGGCAAGAATAATGGGTAGACATCAACAGTGGTAGACAGCAACAGTGGCAACAACAGGGAGACCGAATACTGATAGTCAATAACATTACCAAACAGCAGTGATAGTCAATAACACTGCTAAACAACAGTGATAAGCAGCAGCAACACATTTCAACCCAAACAACACATTTCAACCCAAACAACACATTTCAACCCAAACAACACAAACAACACAACAGGGCCAGCATGCCAGTAACCTAACATAACATCCTAAGCGGCCACCACATGAGCCGCCCTGATCGACGCCATCTCAGTCAGTTTGACAGGCGCCGGCTTCCCGTTGCCATCCTCCTTTTTCAATGCCAAATCTCCAATCTGGTGCCTGCATTTGGCCTGCTTCTCATCTTTTTGTTTTGTCTGTTCTTTGCCTTTAGCTTGCTTTGGTTCATTCTGACCTTTCGAGTATTCTGGCCTTCTTTCTTGTATTCATTTCTTTAGAACATGTCTTAAATTCACTTCTTCAACACACATTTTTAACACAGTCCATCTAAACACTTGTTCCAAACACATCTTCAAAGAAAAACTTGCAATAACATATGCACCTACTTTAAACTATCTGTTCCAGCTACCTATTCCAGTTATTTTTGCTAACACATCTTCCAAACGCATCTTGCAAGCACATTTTGCAAACGCTTCTTGCAAACACTTCTTCCAAACACATCTTCCCAACACATCTTCCCAACACATCTTCCCAACACTTCTTAAAAACATTTCTTAAAAACACATCTTCCAACACCTCTTTCAAATGCACTTCTATACCTCAGCCGATGGCCCTTCTTTTGTTGCCTATTTTATCTACACAATCTAGATTCTGTCATTGTGGGCAGGTCTACATTTCACCGCGATGCACCACATCAACATTGCAATTAGAAACGCATTGGGATGTTTAAACAGACTAACGCAATCCAGGTAAAAAAACTTTTAGCCAATCGAGCTTTGAACGTAAAAATACCTGGCTTTCGCCACTGTTAAACTATTTTGAGTCACGCAGAGTGTTCACACCGAAATAAATAAATGATATTCTAAGACAAGGGATAAACTGGCTTGAGGATGCATCCAAACATCTTAGATCCGTAACTTCGCGCCTTTTCAAATGCAACATTTGCGAGACCTATACTACTGTTGGACACGCTTTAATCTAGAGAAATGTTTGCCTGTTTCACCTGTGCAATGAAACACTGATTGCCTAATCCGATGGTGGTTTGACTTGTTTGCACCTTGATTTGCCGCCAATCGGGGTCCTCATTTGTCAGATTGTCAAAATCTGGGTTAAACAAAGATAAATAGTGGCCAACTGTTGAACCGTGTAATCGACTGTTCCATTAGTTAATACTATCTGTATGCCTGTCTACTACATTGAGTTCGGGTTGAGTCAATTTTCGTCCAAACCATGTTTATCCTTTCTAGTATTCAAACTTTATTTTTCTTACTCTTGCTTACTTTATCTGCCATTCCAAAATTTATTTTTAGCCTTTAACAATTTTAATTTAAATGTTTAACTTCCGGTTAAAAAGATTTGCAAATGTTTAGAATTTTCACTTTTCGGATTATCTTGATTAGATAAAGCAAGCTTGATGAAACTTGCAGGAAATCGCAAAAACGATTTTAGTTGAAAACAGCAATGTTAAAAACAACATTTTTTGCTTATTTACTAAAGTCTCAACTCTACTGTTTGATTTGAGCATTTTTAAAAATCCAAACAGCTATTGTCTATTTCGCTTTTAATTATTCATTTCATAATGGTGTTTTGAAAAAAAGTCCTCTAATCTAGTTGAACGTAAATAGCCTGAACGCGTAATATGATGCAAATAATAAGAAAATGTGTGTTTAAAACTTTTCAAGAAAGTTGGGCAAATAATGGCATGAAAAAGGTAAAAAGAATAGATTAAAAAGGTTTATTCATACTAAGTACATTGACAACGTCATTTAATTTGATATAGATTTAAGACTATTTTCACATGAAAGATTAGTTGTTGGCTAACTAATTGTAACACTTGAACTTGCCGCATTCGCTTTTTTCTAAAGCGAAGTTCAATTGTGTCAAAATGATTTTATCCTTTTGTTTGATCTAGTCTTATTAATTTTGCTTGAATGTGTTTAAGTTTTTTTTTTCAAATTTCGCATTGCAATTAGCGGTTCAAGAAAAACAGTGCGGAACAAGTTGGAGGAATGAGCCGAGTCAGCCAAACTCGACGGATGCAGTTCAGAATGGTAGACTAAATAAATTAGGGATAGTAGGCTAAACAGAGGCGGGAGCGTTGAGTTCGATTCATGTTAAACCTGTAATTGAACTTTGGCTAAAAGACGACTGACAAGAGAACACGACCCTCTGTACAAGCAATTTGAACAGGCAAACAAATTAGTTGGATTGCACAGGTGTGCTGGCACTGTGATGCAGGCTCAAATGTAGAATTTAATGTGGAATCTAATGTAAAACCTAATACAAAATCTAGTGTAGATTTAATGTAGAATCTAGTGTAAAATCTAAAACAGAATCTAGACAGAATCTAATGCGGAACCTAATGCGGAATCTAGTGCAGAATCTAATGTAAAATCTAATGCAGGATCTAATTGAGAATCTAATTCAAAATCTAATACAGAATCTAATACCGAATCTAATGCAGGCTTCTAATGTTTTATACGGGTTCTAATATGAACGTCAATACAACTTTAATGCGAATTTCAATACAACTCTAATGCAAACTCCAATAAAAACTTTTAATACAGACTTCAATACAAACTTCAATGCAAACTTCAATGCAAACTTCAATTCAAACCCTAACGCAAACTCTTCAATACAAACTCTAATACAAAATTTAATGTAAACTCTAATGCAAACTCTAATGTAAACTCTAATGCAAGCTCTAATGCAAACTCTAATACAAACTCTAATGCAAACTCTTCAATACAAACTCTAATATAACCTACAATGTAAACTCGATCGCAATTTTATACCCTTACACAACTGGCCTGCAGTTGGAATCGATCGGCTGTAAATGATCATACTAGAAAAAGTTGTTTGATCATTGATTGCAATCTGTTCAAATCAATCGAAACCAGTAAAAATTTACAAAATTAAAAGTGACTAATTAGCACTAAAAAGAAGGCAATTAAGTACAATTAAGAAAAATATTGTGTAAATGGAATATGGATGTGGATTTAGAAGGGATGTGGATTTAGAAGGGATGTGGATATAGAAGGGATTTGGATTTAGAAGGGATGTGGATATAGAAGGGATTTGTTTTAGAAGGATTGTGGATTAAGAAGGGATGTGGATTTAGAATAGATGTGGATTAAAAGGAATTTGGATTTAGATGGGATGTGTATTTAGAAGAGATGTGGATTTAGAAAGGATGTGGATTTAGAAGGGATTTTTAGAAGGGGTGTGGATTAAGAAGGGATTTGGATTTAGAAGGGGTGTGGATTAAGAAGGGATGTGGATTAAGAAGGGATGTGGATTTAGAAGGGGTGTGGATTAAGAAGGGATGTGGATTTAGAATAGATGTGGATTAAGAAGGGATGTGGATTTAGAAGGGATGTGTATTTAGAAGGGATGTGTATTTAGAAAGGATGTGGATTTAGAAGGGATGTGGATTTAGCGTAGATGTGGATTTAGAATGAATGTGGATTTAGTATGAATGTGGGTCTAGCATTAATGTGGATCTGACTAGAATGTAGATATAGCGTGAATGTGGGTCTAACTAGAATGTGTGCCTAGCATGAATGTGAATCTGACTAGAATGTGGCTATAGAGTGAATACGGGTCTAAACTTAAACATGGCCTAACTTAAACATGGGTCTAGTGAAAACCTTGTTTTAGTATAAACATGAATTTGGTTTGAACATGGATTTTAACTAAACAGAGATCTCAAACAAACATAGCAGGCCATTTGCATCAAAATGACAAAAGAAACAGCTGAGCTCGGTGCGATGCAATTTTGCCATTTAATCAGTGCTGACTAGTTCAAGTACGGCGACGCATCAGCGCATCCGGTTCACTTTTCTAAGAAATCAGGCTTGTTCAGCTGTTTGGCGCCTTAGTTTTGCGTGGTTGTTCGCGCTAGACCAACAAACGATAAAAGCATTTATTTTAATGAAAAAATCCCGCTGTTTTGCCTGTCGTGAGCTTGCTCTATACACGCTCGACTGGTTGTCTGTTTCGGCAGGCTCATGTGCTCGGCTGATTCACAGCTGATTTTTCGCCGTCATTGTAAAGCTATTTGGTAAACAAGTGCCACAGTTTGCCCTTCAAGTTCGAGTCTTAAGCCTTGTCTTTAGCCCAATGTTCAGTCTAAAGTTCAGTCTTGAGTACAGTCCTTAATAAATTTCATGAACCGAGTTCTGGGCCTAGTTTTCAGGTCGGCTTTTAGTCTAGTCTCTGGTTGGGTTGTTCTGGCTTTTAGTTCGGTCTTTGCACTAGTTTTTGTTCTAGTTTTCGGTATTTCATGTTTATGTTAGATTCATGTTGGCCTGCATCTAAATTCTTGTTCATCTTAGCTGGCAGGTTTAAGTTCATTGTTGATCTCAGTCTGCAGTCTATTCTTCATCCCAGTCATTCTTCATCCCAGTCTGTTTTTCATCTTAGTCTGCAGCTTAATCTTGAAACCAGCGTTTAGCCTAGTGTTCAGTTCAGTTTTCAGATCTGTCTTCAGTCTAATCTTTAGTCTAATCTAGAAACTGTGTTCAGTCTAGTGTTCATTCTTCAACCCACTCTTCAATCCGGTTTTTCATAATTTTGACTTGCTTTATTTTGCAAAGCTTTGTTCGCGCATGTTTGTTTTCATTGAAACACTGGCCGGAATCCAATCCATCTTACCAGATGCAAACAACCTTCTTACCATGTGATGTGCCATACACGCCCTGTTCAAGCGATTAGGGCGAAAAGAAGCCCGATTCAAAAGCACGCTCTACTGAGTAAATTGTATGTCCGTAATCCAGGCGCAGAGGCGTAACTTAATTTAACCAAGCGCTATATGATGAATCGACCAAAAGTTCAGAACTCGAGGCCAGTCAAAAAAACGCAATCTTATAGAGTATGAGAACTTGACGCAGACGCACAGCTGTCGCAAGCTAGCATTGAAGGTTGGTTGCGGGTCTAGTTTGGTGATGAGTCTAGCTTGCATCTAGTTTGGTCGTGCATCTAGTTTGATATCAGGGCCAGCTTGTGGGTCCAGCTTGTTTGCTAATGTTTAAGAAAAAATCAAACAGCAAAAAAGAGCAGTGAAAATAGGATGAACTTAAAAAGGTGCAAACATACTAAAGATGAGGTTGCCGAAGTTGATAAACAAGAAGCAAAGGATTGAGAAGAAAAGAAATAGTTAAGAAAAAATGCGAAAAAGTATTGAAAAAAGAAGGCAAAAAAAAAGTATAAAAAGAATAAAAAAAGATAAAGAAAGATTGAACAAGATGGTAAAGTGTAAATAAAAGTATAAACAAAAAAGCTACGCTGAAAGCAGCCCACAGGCTAGTCGACTAGAGCGCGTTTGATTGTACTGGTGGTTGATCTGTTCAGAACCAAGTTCGAGCTCAACTGTTCGTTGCTAGCAAAGTGTCTTTTGGACTCTGTTAGATTCTGTCTATTGGAATAAGAAAATTTCTTGCACAGCCCAATTTTTCCATACCAATTTTGCAATGCTGATTTTGCCATACAAGTTTTGCTATCCAAGTTTTGATATCCAAGTTTTGCTATTCTAATTTTACCATCCAAGTTTTGCTATTTAATTTTGCCATCCAAGTTTTGCTATTTAATTTTGCCATCCAAATTTTGCTATTTAATTTTGCCATCCAAGTTTTGCTATTTAATTTCGCCATCCCAATTTTACCATCCCAATTTTGCCATCCCGATTTTTCCATCCCAATTTTGCCATGCCAATTTTGCTATGCTATTTTTGCCATGCCAGTTTTTCTATGCCAGTTTTGCCATGCCAGTTTTGCCATGCCAGTTTTGCCATCCCAATTTTGCCATCCCGATTTTGCCATCCCAATTTTGCCATCTAAATTTCACCATCTAATTTTACCATCCTGATTTTACCATCCTGATTTTGCTATCCCTCTACGCCCACCATAAACATTAGATAGAAAAGAGTGGGTTTTATATAAGAATGTAGTTAGTTAAGAGCTAGTTTTTCAATTGCGACGTCGTTTTGCTTATAGCGGCTGGCAAGTGTAGCTGGCTTTAACCATTTTCTAATAAGGTAACAGGTTGTGTTCGTCTTTATTCTAAAACACATTAATTATAAAATTATCATTTACCGACATGTCGAAGCTAATTAAACGCTATTGCTCAAGAAACAAAATTCACACTGATTAAGATGCAAGTCTTAATAATGCACTTCAAATAATGGCTATTAGACAGAAAAGGCGTTCGACCAGTTTCTTGGACCGTGCACAAACTAATCAGCTCAGACTGACTAGAAGCCAAAAAGTTTTTTTTGTTATTTATCTTTTGGTTGACGTTCATTAGACATTTTGCAACCATTCACTACGTCTTAATCTAGGCTTTTAACAAAAACGAATGTGCATTATGACTTTAGCTTAAGCTCATCATCACGACTCACATTTTTGCAAACTGATTGGTCGGGTTCATTCTGGCTTTGCTGTTCATCGGCTGTTGCCAGCTTAATTTGTTAGTTGTTTTACATAAACTCTGTTTTGTATATTAGATCACAGTTACAACTGCGCCTTCTGTTTCAGTATTTCAAGTCTTTTTATTTTACCTTGTATTTGTATAAAGAAACGATATAATAGATTCTAACCACCTTTGCATCTTTCATATTCTTATTCTTGTTTTTATTCTTGTTTTTATTCTTATTTTAATTCTTATTTTTATTTTTACCCTTACCTTTATCCTTATCCTTATCTTGTTTCTTGTATTTATTCTTTTTAATATTTTTTTTTCAAATTTTTTATTTTATTTTTCTTGTTTATACCCAATCCTTTTTCTTTTGTTTCATTCTTCCAATTGTCTGTTTCATTTTTGCTTGTTTTGTTCCAATAGATTTACATTCCAAATTTTACTATTTAAAAACAACATATGGCCAAATTTTCTATCTTCTTATATACTTTATTCTATCTTGATTTTCCCTTGCCTTATCTTCAAAATGCTTATTTCCGTTAAACTTTTTTTTTCAGCAATTATTTTTATTGTATTTTTATAAACCAGCTTCAGTTTACTTTCTCGCCAATTTAGTTTGTTCAATTTTTTCATTTAAATTCTATATTATTTAATGTAAAAAATCTAAAGACAATAAACGAATGTTAAATCATTTTAAAATTGACAAATTATATAATATAAATTAATATATTAAACTTAAATTATTTAACAAATTTTAAATTAAAATACATAAGTTTTATTTTATTTTTATATGTTTAAACTAAATTTGATCATTTTAAAATCTCGTGTTTGATTTTAACAAACGTTTTTTTTTTTTTTTAAATCTTTGTCTAGTTCAATGTCATTTTAATTTTTTTTTGTTAGTTTTAGCTTTTAAATGTTTCAAATTTTAAAATTTTTTTCTCGTTACTCAAGAGACCGACAGATTTCGATTTGATACACTTGTTAAAAATAGATAAAATATTTTTTATTTTTAGTGTATCTTTTAGTGTCTAATTTTTACTTTTTTTTTGTTTTAATTTTTTTTTCATTCACATGTTAGTAATTCGTAATGTTTTCAATTTCGCTCATTGTTTTACAATTAATCTATTTTCCTTATTTTATTAAAAAAAGATTAAAACTTGAAATCTATTTAAAACAAATATAATAAAGTAAACAGCAATTTTCCAGAAATCATTTCTTATCAGCTAGTTAATAAAATATTTTGATTACTTAATTTTTTAATTAAATGGGGTATATTTTTTAAATTACTTTTTCATTTAATTAGAGTTTATTATAGGAGTTTTATTGATTACCATATTGAAAATTTGCTTTAGTTTTTGATTTCAATTAAATTCCGGCAACAGTTTCGCAAAAAAATGAAAAACAAATCATGATCTATTGTGAGGGAAATAAATCGCATTGAACTTGAATAATTGGCATTGAATTAAAAATAGCAATTAGTTTAGAAGAGAAGATTTTGAAAAAGCACGCCCAAAAAATCGAATTGAAATTTTGAAACGTAGGCCACGTGTTTAATGGTAAAATATTACTAGACAGACGCCATTAACCAAGATTAAATAGAAGCCATTTGCACCTGTTTTGATGTAAAAACTGACAGACCTATCAAGCTGAGTTTGTTTAGTTCGTATAAAAATGTGTAGCATCTTTTGGCTTTAAATGGTGCATAATTAAAAGCATATATTGTTGGCAGTAGCGAGAATTTAAGCTTAGATTAGAACGAGTTTATATGAAAAGTGATGAAATCACCTGTGCATTGTACCTGCGCAGCAAGTTGAAACTCACAAAAGGTTGTGAGTGACAGTAAACCAGGCTAACTAGTTGTAAATGGCTAACTAGTTGTAAAAGACTAACTAGTTGTAAAAGACTAACTAGTTGTAAAAGGCTAACTAGTTGTAAAGCAGAGCGACTGAGCCTTATTGTCACTAAAACAGACAACTGTCATTAAACCGGGCTTTGCTGATCAAACTGGGCTTTGCTGATCAAACTGGGCTTTGCTGTTAAAATTGGACTTTGTTGATCAAATTGGGTTTTGCTATTTAAACTGGGTTTGGGTGTTTAAACTGAGTAGACCGGACTTGCAGTGCCCAAGCAAACCGATTGTCATAGGACTGACTGTCATCAGACTGACTGTCACCAAACTGGCTGTCACTGCAGATAAACTGGACTTGCCAGAGCGTTTTCCAGATAAGCTGAAAAAGGTGGGTAGACCTGACTGTGGCTAGTCAGAGTTTTGACTAAGACTTTGTCGCAACTGACAAGCAAGTTCGACCCAATGGACCGCTTAGCCAATTAGCAGCACGTCTAGTCTGTTCAGGTGCTGTCAGAGTGAGTTTGGTCGGATGCTTAGCCAATTAGATTTCACTGGTATAGTTGTGCAAGTGACTCGGAAGAAATGGCCGTGTCTTAGCCAATTACTATTATTTTTGGCGTGCACTGTGTTGCAAGTTAGTGACTTCTTAGCCAATTACCAAAAGGTTGGCAGTGATGCAACTGACTCAGTCAAATTGAGTTCAATTCTTAACAATTCAGCCGTGGACGTCTTAACTAAGTCGAAGTGCAAGTGGCCGGTCGATATATGATCGTCTGATAGTGAGCCAGCCGTGCCCACCAAGCCTAGCAAAGCGGCAGTTTGAGGAGCGGTTGTTCGGGGTGCGGTTGTTTGGGGTCCGAGCTTATATAGAATGAAAGCTGCAAAGCAGTTGATTTGGTTTCCCAACGGTTGCTAGGCCACTAACAACTCTACAACGCACAGCAGCGCTCTCTGTGGGCGGCTGCGGGGGCATGAGAACCGCAGCAAGCGGCTGAGTGCGCCAGTGCGCCAACTGCAGTCCGCCGTTTGACTACGTGTTCGTGTTTAAAGTTGTCCAGAGTGCAGGTGTTGTTTGTGTTGTTGTGGTTGCTAGTGTTGTGGTTGCTAGTGTTGTGGTTGCTAGTGTTGTGGTTGCTAGTGTTGTGGTTGCTTGTGTTGTGGTTGCTGGAGTTGTTGCTTTCAGTGGTGCTGTAATTGCTCCGTGTTGAGGTTGCCCCTGTTGAGGTTGTCCCTATTGAAGTTGCCACTGTTGAGGTTGCCACTGTTGAGGTTGCCACTGTTAAGGTTGTCACTGTTCAGGTTGTCACTGTTCAGGTTGTTACTGTTGAGGTCGTCACTGTTGAGCTTGTCACTGTTGAACTTGTCACTGTTGTACCCCTCGCTGTTCTACTCCTCGCTGTTCTACTCCTCGCTGTTCTACTCATCCCTGTTGTACTCATCGCTGTTGAAATTGTCACCTTAAATTTTCACCTTTAATTGTCACCTTAAATTGTCGTACCTATCACTATTCTCATCCTCACTTTTGTGCTTACTCTATTTCTTTAAATTCTCTTCTTATAAGTTAAAAAGTTTAAATCCCTCTTCCTTATCTGTTTATAGTAAAATTGTTGTCGGCATCTTAATCTTTCTCAATATTTTTATCAGTGCCGTGCTCTTGTCAGTGCCCTTGTCAACTGCCACAAACTCTCCCTCAAACGCACCTGTCACAACTGACCTTTTAATCCTTTCTAAAGCAACACATCTGAACACAAACATTCTACTAACACAATAACTAATCACGCCACGCCCCATCACATCCGTTGCGAACACACGTTAAGCCAGCCACAACAGCGTTCAAATGTGGTTTCAAATTCGCTCTTCACTTATTCGCAGCTTCTCATCTTTATAATTCATCATTCTACACCGTCTTTAAACTCTTCTTCTACTTCTTCACTTCTTTGCACCATCTTTTAAATCATCTTTTATTCGTCTTATTCATTCTTTCAGCTCGCTCTTCCTAGCTCTGCTACACAGATCCAATTGAAACCTTCATCTTCCCAACCACCATTTTCTTCGACATGTTCACCTTTTTTGCCAAATCTTCTCATTAAATTTGTGATTTACTCTGCAATAGTTCGATCGGCCAACTTTGGTCAATTTTCTTAGTACGCAATTTAAGACTAACTTCACCAAGCTCTCTTATTTATCTATCTTTCTCTCTCTCTCTCTCTTTCTCTCTATGTGTATGTGTATAATTCTGTTACTGTTATGACTTCTGCTCGGTTGCTATCCCAGTGTTTCTTTTGCCACTTGTTTGTCAAATCGGTCGAAGTAAAAACAATTCCGAAAAGTGACTTGGATCAACTTTTTTTCAACAATATCTTGCAACTACATCGATTACATAATCCATATTATTATCGTTGTCTTCTTTTTTGACATTTTCGCAGACATTTATTCTATCCTTATAGAAGTGAAATTCTCCGTCGGCTTATCTTCACCATTTTCTTTTAGCTTTCAAATTAATTAACAGTGAATGTAAACAATTGACAATTTAATCAAATCTCGATGGTAAGCAATTTTGTTTTTCAATTCAAACCAAACGCTTTTCGAATGAATTGTTTTTAGTTTGAAAATTTAGAACTGATTTGAAAATAGAAAAAAAATGTAAACAAAAGCAAATCGAAAATGGCAAACAAGCGGATATGGTGTGTTGGGTTTAGTTTAAATAAATTTAAATAAATTCAAATTTAAATCAGTTTAAATTGTTTTCATTGTTTTTGTCTGATTTTAAACTAAATATACATTCAAGCCAAACTATTTTGAAATTGTTTTCAAATTCATTTTCAATCAAAGTTGCATCAATTTTAAATTAATTTCAAATACTTTCTAAGTTATCGACACAACCATCTAAATTAAAACATGTTTTTTTAAGCTAATTGCAGCTGAATTTGTTAAAATAAACAACTAAAACTGATTCAGAATTACATTTCTTTTGTAACTATTTTTGGCTATACCTGTTCTTTGATAAAGTTTAAACCTGCTTAAACTTTGCTTAAACATCTGCAATGCTCATTCTATCCTTTATTTGGTTGACTCAGGCGATTTCCTTTAGGTTTCAATCAATTGCAAAAACTTAAAAGAAACTTCTAATTAACCTGAATAATTAAACGCAATTTAATTGTGCACTCAGCTAAACAATGATAGATACAGAGATTTTTATAAATTGAGCAAAACAAATTGGCAAGAGTTTCAAACTTGTCAACATTAGTAAACTAGCAAGCATTAGCAAAATAGTACGAGCATTAAAATAGTTGACAAAAACTAATATATTTTTAGGCGTAAATTTTTACTTCAATCGTAAATTCACCTGTGCACAATATAATTGCTCTATTTTACTCTAATTTAAGCCATTAGTGTTGAAAAGCATGATTTCAGTCGGATGGTGTTCCACACAATTAAGAATCTTTCAATCATTCGAATCATTCAAACTTTGATAGTAAATTTAGCTTTAAAGTAGTTAATTTGGTTATGACTATGACTATTTTATAAATTTAATTCATAAATTGCGAAACAAAATGTTATTTGTAAATAGATAAGTCACGTTGAAATTTTAATTTAGTGAATTGTAAATTTATTGCTTAATCGCTTATATATGGAAACATATATTGGTTTATATATGGAATCATGTATTAGTGAGTAAAAGCCAAGTTTTTGTTTACCAATTACCTCATGTAATAATTGCAAATAACACGTAATTTTTTGCTAACCATTTGAGGATATTAAATTTTATTAAGCGATGAAATGTGATTGAACAATTTGGACAGAATTTGGCCGAGCCCGTTATGAACCTATCAAACACGATTATCTTTTGGTGGTTAGACGTGGTTAACGTTTGTTTGCCAATGAGTAAAAGGCTGTCTAATTTTGTTATCATTTTGGATGATTACCTTACAGGGCTGTTGGCTTCAGTTGGTTTGGTTTGGCGTGGTTCGGCGTGGTTCGCTTACAGTCGACCATAGCCAACTGCAATCCACTGCAATTGGCTTGAGTGGCTGATTGCACGACTTGCCTACCAGATCGGATAACATTGTTTCCATAGTCACACAAACCTTGTTTGAGTGTTTTGGCCTTATTCAACGCCGGAAGTGCATCTCTTTAGTTAAAACCAGTTTGTTTAAGTCCGTTGTATTAAAGTGATGACCAAAATAAAGCAAGATCACAAAGTAAAGACTAGAATAAAGAAAGACCAAAATAAAGAAAGATTAGAGTAAGGCCAAACCTGGAACAGATTGGCTTCATTGTTTGTTTTACTCTTCAAACTGTGAGTTGTCAGTCTTCTGTTCTCAGGCCTGGCTCGGTTTTGCTTGCCGGCATCGACTCAAGTGTTTTCATCTTTTCAAATTCTCTTCCCATGCTGTCTTTGAAACATTTGCAGAGAAACATTTGTAAAGAAACATTTTCAGGCTGACTATTTGCAGGCAGGCTAACGTTTGCAAACCAACATTTACAGACCAACATTTACAAACCAACATTTGCAGACCAACATTTGCAGACCAACATTTGCAGACCAACATTTGCAGACCAACATTTGCAGACAAACATTCGCAGCTAAACAATTGAGCTGGCAATCGTACCAGAATTTGAGGCCAAGTGTTTCTAAGAAGCAAAAGTTTCTTCAAAAAGAATGGCGTGTTTTATTCGGATTAAGACGAAAACTGTCTAATTGTGAGAATTATGCCGTTCATTGTGATGTGTGTGTATTCTAAATTAAATTTTTCCATGGATAAATTAATTAATTTCACACATTTCAATCATAAATTGGTTGTAAAGTTACAATACACTTTCACAAATGCATTTGTGATCAATCAGCATGCGTGAACAATTTAAATGCCCAAAAACAGGACATTAACAGTGTTCATCTATTTATTTTGCGATAATTGCATGTTTAATTAAGAAATTATGTAAGCGTTAAAATGGTGCAAATTGTAACTTTTGCTAGTAAAAAGCTACCTATTGTGTTTACAAGATGTATTCAATACAATTTTTTTAACTATGTTCGAACAGTTCAAATCAGGCTTAAAATTCTTGAAAACTTTAACATATGATTGCAACAGTAAATGCATGAGAATATGGCAGTCAATTGTGGCGACATTCAACTTAAATTTTAACTTGTCTCTTTCTTTTTTCAGCAGGTAAACCAGCAAAGCAAGAACAGCTGCCATTTTATAATTTTTTCAGGCTGTTTGCACATCTTCTTTTCAATCATCTTCACTTCAATTGTTTGTTCATTTTGTGATTTTGCATTTAATTATAATGCAATTTAAGTTTACATAAGGCGACCAACTAACCTTGCCATTTGGTTCACCTGTTTACTTGAGTAGCCAGTAAAAGAAACTACAACATTGCGTCAGCATTGCCCGCCATAGTGTAGCAAAGCATATGTTACTTGTCTGATCTGATTCTTATTTTTACTTATTCGGTAACCAGTCTTGACGTAGTTTGCCAGCCCAACTAAACTGTATCTTGCACTTTGTTCATCTTGTGTAACCATTTTTAAGTGAATTTTTTTTTTAAATATTCAAAGTGTAAAGTTGCAAATGTTTGTCAAAATATTTTGTGTTTGAAATTGTGAAAATTGTGCACCCACAATAAGATGGGGTATTGTGAGTTTAAATAGCCTGGCAGGTTGATTATTTCGGAACGAATCGAAACAGATAATAAAAGATAGAAAAAGGTTGAGGTAAATTGAAAACTATAGATTGAACTAAGATTAAACTGAGGTTGAATTAAGACTTGAGTAAATATTGAAAAAAAGATCGAACACACTGATTGGACAGATTGGATATTCAGATTGGATATAAATATTGGATATACAGATTGGATATACAGATTGGATATACAGATTGGATATACAGATAGAATATACAGTTTGGATATACAGATTGGATATACAGACTGAGCATACGGACTGGACTCACAGATTGAATATACAGACTGAACATTCAGACTGAATATACAGACTGAACATTTGGACTGAACATTCAGATTGAACATACAAACTGAACATACAGACCAAACATAAAGATTGAACATAAAAATTGGACATAAAGATTGGACATAAAGATTGGACATAAAGATTAGACCTACAGATTGGACAAACAGACTTAGCATACAAATTAAACACACACCTCTGAAACAGCAAATTAGGTTGTATTTAGAATCAAGGAATTAGACTTGGCATTTCTGCACTTTGGCCATTTGCTTGTGAGAAAGTCAGGTGTAATGGCAGTGGGTGTAAGTGAAGGAACTGAAAGCTGAAGCAAGGCTAGAAGACTGGATACAAATGTGTCCAAAATAGGTGAACTTGAGCCAAACTTGAGCCAAACTTGAGCCAAACTTGAGCTTAACCAATTCGAGCAATTGACATTTACTGTCACATCAACACACATCCACCATCTAGCTGGCTATATATAAGTGTTTTATATATTTAAATGTATACGCCGTACACGCGTATTTTGTGGTTAACTTGTTCATGCGCGTTAACAGACAAAAGCTGTTCTAGAGGTGCACAAATCCATCTTCGGTGTTTTGTTCATCTTTTCTGATCTTGGCAAGTGAACACTTAGTCTTCATTTTCTCGGCTCTTTGAACATGAGAAGCTGCACCTTTTCTATCCTATCGCCAGATACTGGTCTCCATTAGTTTTTGCTTGTTCTGTTCGTTCCAGTCTCTGCTTCTCGGACATTTCACTCGACCATTGACTTCTGGCCGGCCAGCTTCGAACAGGAAATTCAGTTAATTTAACCGGTAAGTCACTTGCTTTTGTGTGCTATTTTACCACATTCTAACCCTTTACTATGTCGCCATTACAGAACACACCTTAGTTTGGTGGCATGCATATTCCGTCGCAATTGAACTATGCCTCCTCGATCCGATCCTGGTGTTTCCGCCGAAACATCCAGCAGTAATCTGAGTGCAAATAGCGCCAACACTTCTGCCAATAGTCACAACATGTCCAATAGTTCTAACCAAGCTTCAGCCACCGGTCATCCGGCCCAAAGTCATTCTTCGACAGCCACTAACCCTTCGTCTGTCGCACACCTGCCTTCCCAGCCTCATGCGCCTCACATGGTGCCTCTCTCTGCTCCTCAGCACTATCCAGTCAATCCGGACATGTATCCTCATGTAGGCAAACCACAATCATACAGCATGCCTCACCAATGGCAAAGTAAGTTCTAGTTAAACTTTTCTTTAATTTCAGCTTCTTATATCTTTTCCTTCCATTGTTCAGACAATGCTTATCGGCCTCAAATGGCACCTAGTCCATATCCTGGGCCTGGATTTCCACATTATCCCCCACATGCTGGAAGGAATCCGGCTCATCCGGCTGCTGCTGGCTATGGCCATCAAGCAGCCTACATGAATTATGCCGCCAATGCTCAATATGGTCTTAATGCGGCCAATAATATGATGCCACCGCCAAATAGTTATCCTGGAAAAATGGCTGGCATGTCTGCTGTTCCTCAGCAAATGTATTCTAGAAGTCCTGGGCAAGGTATCCCTCCTGGACCTCCTGCACCACAACATGGGCCTCCAGGCCCACCACCACCTGGGCCACCGCCTGGTTCTCAGCCAACTGGGCAGCATCCTGCATATCAACAACATCCTGCTGCTCATCTTGGTCAATCACAATATCATCAGCAGACCGCTTATTCACCACAAAATTATAACAAAATGTACTTCAATGGCTTCTTGTATCCACAACATGCACAGCAAATGCCATACGGTCCATATCCGCATAGTGAATATTCAATGTCTCATGCAGATAATTTTCAACAACCTCATACTCCTGGATTCAACTCTAAAGGTGAATTTAACGGCCATGCAAATGATTCTAGTTCAACTCCAACCAATACGATTCACAATAATCAGCAGCAATCTGTGATTAATAATACTGGAAATAAAACTAATGAAACTGGTCATAGTAATGTAAATAATCATAGTAGTAATAGCAGCAATAATTCAGGCAATAGCAATTCAAGCAGTAATGTCGATAATAATGTAAATAATAATAATAATAATAATAATAATAATCACAATTCCAACGGTACAGTTAAAAATGGATCTTCAAGAAGTACTCAACCATCGCCGCTTCCTTCAGCTGCATTAGATGAAGCAAGTCAAGCGTCTACTAGTTCATCTCAACCAGATGATAGATCCGAAACACCTAAGCCTTCTTACTTAAAACAAACTTCTCATCCACCGACGCCTAATCCATTAGGCTCTCCTAGTGCTGCTTCTATGTCTTCTTTGCAGGATGAATTAGACAATTTGTCTAATCCGAGTTGGCCTCGCACACCTGCAAGTCCAGTTGTAAATATTGAACATTCCAAATCAAGCAAGGTACTTATTTAAAAAAAATGTTTAAACGAACTTTAAAATTAATTTTTTTTCTCTTTTTTAGAAAAGCGATGGTTTACAAAAATTATATGAAATTTCGGACGAACCAGAACGCAAACAATTTCTTGACAAACTAGTGCAATTTAACAGTGATTCAGGCATCAATTTAACTGCTTGTCCTCATATAAGCAAAAATCTTGTAGATTTATTTAAATTATATACTTGTGTAAAAGAAAAAGGAGGATTTGTGGAGGTAACTAAAAAAAAGCTTTGGAAAGATTGCGCTGCAGCAATCAAACTTCAAATTGCATCAACTACTTCTTATACTTTGCGTAAACAATATATTAAACATTTGCTTCCGTTTGAATGTAAGTTTGATCGCAGTGGAATCGAACCACAATCATTATTGAGTCAAGCGGATTCTAGTTCAAAAAAGAAAGCAAAAAACTCACCATCTCCAGCACCTGTGGACAGTAATTCACAAAGTTCTTACCCACAGGCTGTTACTCCACAACAAGTTGATAATAATTTTTCTGTATCTAATTATTCAAATTATCCAATATCACACTTGAATGCAAATCAACATCCTAATTCGCAGCATTCAGTTCAACCACATTCAAATCAGCATCAAAATCAACAACATCCATCTCAAACACATTTAACACAACATCCTTCTCAGCAACATCTTCCGCAACAACATTCACCATCTTCTCAACATTCATCAACTCACTCAACTCATCCATCACAGCAACACCCACCTCATAGTCCTCATCCTTCTCATGCACAACATGTTCCGCATCCACATCTCAGTCCACATCAAATACATCCGAATCATTCAAACAATCCTCACCATGTAACGAACTCGCCGCAATTTAACCCACCTTCAACTTCAAATAGATCTTCTAAAACAATTTCTAACACAATGAATCCTAATATTTCAACTGCGAATCTTAATAGCGTGAACGCAGATAATCCGTTTTCTGACCAAAATGATTATAATTATTCCAAATCCCATGTTAATTCTTCGACTGCGAATGGACCACAACCTATGTCCCAATCTGGAAATGCTTATGCTACAAGTGGTCCAGGTTTTAGACCTAGTTCACCCGCATCACTTCATTTTGCTTCACTTCCCAATTCTAGTAGTTATGATCAAATCGGACCAGTATCTTCTAATTTAAGTTCTGCCGCTAATTTAGTTAACAGCAAAATTAATTTAGATAATGGAGATACTGTTAAAAATAGTGTGCCAATCAAATCAAGTGTAGATTCTGCAGATATTCAAAAATCATCTCCAAATACTACGCCGGTCAACTACTATTATCAAGCAAATTATGATGCATACAGTCGAGTAAAATTAAATGGAAATGGACACCATCCTCATAATTACCCTGGACATGCAGCAAATATACATCATCGGTTTCCACCAACAAGTGAACCATATCATCATTCTAGATCAGCTCAACATATGGCCACTTCTTACACTAATAATCAAAATGAATCATTTAGACCTTCTGATACTTATCCGGTAATTTTCACTATTTTATTATTAAAATTTAAGTTATTTAAAAAATAGTTTATAAACTTATTTTTTTATTTTAGTTTTGTTTGATATTATTCAAATTTTATTTTAATTTTGCATCAAATTTCATTATTTGCTTTTTCTTTTTTATTTTTTACTTTTATATTTTGTGATTTACAAATATTTTCGTGTAATCATTATTTTCGTAACAATTTGCGAAAATTAATTTAAATCATATAAATATCAGAGTTCCATTAGATCCCAAAGTCCTCTTGCACAAAGACTTTTGCAACCAAAAGTAAGCCAAGTATGTAAATAGATTAAGTTTAATTCATATTTTTTACTAAAATTTATTATTTATTTTATTTAAATTTATTTTATATTATATTTATTAAATTTTTTATCTTTTCCTATATAAAACTTTTTGCTCAAATTATTTGTTAAACAAATTTAATTTTAAAATTTCAAATTAATTAAATTTAATTTTTATTTAATAGCCTGCAAATACGTACTCTGGCCAGCATAATACGCAATATTCATCTAATGGTCAATCTTTAAAAAATACTTCTAGTGTTACTTATTCTAAAAGGCATCCAGATTTTGCAAAATTGGATTCCAATTATACAAGTTATAATCAAGTGGGTTATAATAGTCAACATTATCCATCACTTGGGGGACAACAAAATGTTAGTGGTCAATTTCCTGGCAATTATCCTACTGTAAAAGATACTACTAGTTACGCAAATGCTAATGAGTTTTTATCAAACTCATTTTTAAATAGCTATAATAAGCAAACATCATCTTCACTATCCACTGCAGGTCCAAGAAATGTTTTTAATGATCAACCTGGTTTTGCCAAATATCCAACACAGCCTTATCATTTATTGCCACCTTCGGGCCCACTTTATCCTCCAACTTTTGCACAATATCCTCCACAGCTATTTACGCAATCTTCTCAGCATAAAGAGATTTTGTTTCCAAACGATTGTGTTGAAGCTACAAAACCAATTTTTAGTAAACGGAAAAAGCTTACTGCAAAAGAAATTAACCAAGTGGATCCATGGAAATTGATGATGTCGTTAAAATCTGGTCTTCTTGCGGAAACAACTTGGGCATTGGATGTCTTAAGTATTCTTTCACATGACGATAACACGTATCTTTATTTTGGATTACAAAATTTACCTGGTTTACTTGAATTGTTGCTTGAGCATTACAAATTATATTTATCTGAAATATTTACTGATTTATTTTCTGATATTAAATGTGACAAAAAAACTAAAAATGTTGCTGAAAAAAATTATGATTTTGAAACTGAGCTTATTAAACAGTTGCAGTCCAGTGAATGTTTATTAAATGGTAATAAATTAGACAATCAAACGTTAATAAATGGTGGTTCAAATGAAACTAGTTTTACTAATATTTTAAATACTAATGAAAAAAATAAAACTATAATTCTTAAAACGTGTAAAAATTACAACTTGAAAAGTCGTGATGGTTTACCTATACATATTGTTCAAGATTATGATAATTTATTCATAACAAATACTTGTGATAATTGGCGAAAAACTAAAATTAATATAAATGAAGATAAGTTTGAAACATCATCTAGTTATATCCAAACAACATTTGAATTGTCAAAAAGTAAATTAAATTTTTTTAAATATAATGAAAATATGGAGGAAGAATGTCAAAATATAGTATCAAACAACTTATCAAAATGTTTTAGCAAAAATGAACCTGAAGATTATGAAAAAGAAAATAATTCTGAAAACGATTATAATTTAAATGTTGAATATCCTAAATTTCGACAAAATGTTTGTAAAAGAAAATTTCTAGAAAATCATGAAAGTGAAGCTTATGTAAGAGATTCACCACCACTTAGTTCATTAAATGATTATCGTGAAAATATGGCTAAACGGTGCATATGTTTATCAACATTAATTAGGAATTTATCTTTTGTGCCTGGAAATGATGCTGAGTTATCTAAAAACACCAATTTACTTTTAATTTTGGGCAAGTTAATACTTTTGCATCATAATCATCCGGAAAAAAAAGAAGAACGTTTGAATTTGTCAGAAATTGAAGATGATATTTTTAACGAAAATACTGAATCAAACGTGGATTTTAAAGATTCAAATAAAAAATCTTATTGTGATGAGTGGTGGTGGGATACACTTGGCTTTCTACGTGAAAATACTTTAGTAACTATTTCCAATATTTCCGGATCATTAAATATGTCTAAATATGGAGAAAATGTTAGTTTACCAATTTTTGATGGTCTTTTACATTGGGCCGTTTGTCCATCATTTGTAGCCATTGATAACTTTAAGTCAACTTCAATTGCTACAATTTCACCAAATAGATTAGCATTAGAATGTCTTGTAAAACTTTCTGTTTTAGAAGATAATGTAGATTTAATGCTTTCTACTCCTCCATGGGGATATGAAACAAAACTTTATGAAAAGTTAGTTAAACTTTTAAAACGAAATGAAGATCAAACTTTAAGAGAGTTTGCTTTAGTGTTGTTATATAATTTTGCAATCGTTGATTCAAGTATATCTAGGGCTATTGCGATTTCCACAGATGCAATACCACAATTAATTAATTACATTGAATTTGCTGAACAAAATGCAATCGGAGTGGTTAGTACACATGGAATAAATACTTTAAAAGATAATCCTGAATCTATTGGTACTACAGTGGATATGGTCAAAAGAGCTGCTCTTTGTTTGCGTAGTTTAGCTAGAGTACCCGAAAATAGACCGCTTTTATTTAGTTCACAGCAAAGATTGATTCAATTAGTTATGTCTAGTATTTTAGATAATACAGTTACAACTATTATAGCGGACGTTTTGTATGAGTGTTCTTTACAAGAAATTAAAGTAGAAAATGCGTCCAAGATTGATTATTTAGATAAAGAAGAAGATCTTGACATAAAACGTTTGGATTAATTTTGTCGTATTTTTTATTAAACTCTATTTTAAAGTAGCTGAAGCCATTGTTAATGCTATTTAAACTTTCCAATTTAATTAAAATAACAAACGAATTAGCACTAGTTTTATGATTTTAATTTAAATTAATTCTTTTTGTTTTTTGTATTATATGTTTGATTGCTTTACTTTTTTTAAACATTGGCTGACTGCATCAAATTGTTTGTAAAAAAAATCATTATAATTGTATGTCAAATGTAAATGCATTTTATAGATTAATATATTTTACTTAAACTTAATGATGATATTCATCATATATTTGAAAAAATTAACAAAGTATTTATTTGTGAAAATATATAAATATTTATTTATTACTAAAATCATGTTTGTCTGAATCAAAGATTTAAAAAAATAATTAATGTATTTTGAAAAATTGAAATATTATGTAAATAATGAACCAGTAAATGTGAAAATGAACAAAATACATGATTTTTTAATTTTCTATTTTAATGTATCAACTTTTTGTGAATAACTTAAATTACAAAAATAAATAATAAGATCCTTAAATTAGGCATAATTGAATTTATTGAAATTTAAAGTTGCGACAATATTAATGATGATTTTTAATGTCAATGGTAATGTATATAAGTTAAAAATATTTTTCTATTCATTTTTTTCATCATTTTTTTTTTCTTCTTTTTGAGTTTCATCATAAAATTCGTCATTTCTTTCTTTTTTACTTATTTTACAGTCTTCTAAAGCATCTTCGTCAAAGAAATCATCTGGGGTGTATTGCATTTGCACAGATGGACTGTTTTCCACGTTCCTTAATATTTCATGTGTATATTTCACGATATTTTCAAGATAGTTTTTGGTATTAGCATTATGAACGTTTTCGCCACAAGGTTTATCCAGTAACAAAGTGAAATCAGGTGAAAAGTACTCGAAATATTCTGAATATGGGATTTCATTATTTATTTGTTCATTAACTAATAAAGATGTTTCATAAGTCCAAGCTCTGGCAACATTTTTTGGAGTATAACCACCTCCACCTAATACTAGAAGTGGTATATTATATTTTTTCATATATTTTACACATTCGCCGTGTCCTTTTATAGATAAACTAAAACAACCTGTCATGAAAAAAATAATTTATTGAACTTAAAGAAATAAAAAACAAAGTATACCTAATCTGTCGGCAGCTAAAGAATCTGCCCCACATTGTAAAACAATGGCTTCTGGTTGATAACTAGACATTACTTTGTCAATGACAGGCTTGAAAACTAGGTGATAATTGGTATCGTCAATGCCTAAAATAAAATAAAATTTAAATTAAATAGACTTTCTAAATATGACAGAAAAAAATTACCTTCTTTAAAAGGCACATTAATAGAGTAGCATCTTCCGGATTCTGCCCCGATTTCAAACATATCTCCAGTACCCGGAAAGAAATAGCTTCCATATTTATGGAATGAAACTGTCATGACTCTGTCTGTCAAGTAGAAAGCTTCTTGAACGCCGTCTCCATGATGAATGTCAATGTCTATGTACACCACCCTTTTATGGTATTTAAGTAGTTCAAGAATAGCTATTACAATATCATTAACATAGCAGAATCCAGATGCTTCAAACTTTTTTGCATGATGTAAGCCACCTGACCAGTTCACAGCAATGTCACACTGTTTATTATTGAGTTGTTGAGCTCCTTGTAGACTTGCACCTGTGTATCTAGCACAAAAATCGTATAAGCCTTCGAAGACAGGACAATCATCGCCAACATTAAACTGCGACAAGTACTTGGTGAATTCTGTCACATTACTAGGTGTTACTCGACTAAGAAAAGTAATGTATTCGTTTGAATGAAATCGTTTCATATCATGGTCAGTGGCTTTGTATGGTTTAAAAATGTCCATTTTTTTGTGTAAGTTGTAGTTGAACACTAAACTGTGGGTCATGGCTAGACGTTGAGGTTTCATGGGATGTCCTGGACCATAATGGAATTTGCCTACTTCGCTGTCCCAGAAGTAAATCACTTTTTGATTGTTTAATTCAGACATTTTGTTTATGCGCTTGTTTAGCTAATTGCTTGATTATTAATTTAGACAAGACAAGAGCATTTGCGCTAACTAACTAAAGATTGCTAGCAATCAGCTAATTAGTCTTGAATTTTAAAAATGTTTGTGAAGGGTTGTGAAAAATTGTTTAAACTAGTGACTTGTGTTGTCAAGTTTGCCGGTTGAAACTGGCCAAGTAGGATCGCACAAGACAGGAACCAAAGTGTTAAAGGTTAAGTTGGGTAAAGGCACTAAGTTTAATGGAAAGACAATGGACTAATTCTAGTCCCAGGTAAAGTGTGATTTAATCTGAACTAAAGGCAACTTGTCTATTTATTTTTTGTTTACCAGAATAAACACGCATGATTGAGCTGTTCGAGCTAAGCGCGCTTTTTGAAAAACTTTTTATGAAATCGAATCGCTACCATTTAATTTAGATAATGAACATTTTTTAATTCTATTCAATTTAATCTTTATCTAACTTGTTTTTGTTTAAAAGCAGGTTGCTCTAACAGAAAATGCACACCAATTACTACGGTTTCTCATTTCCTGCTTTAAACGTGCTCTAGCTGACATTTATAACTTTGTCAATTTCAATTACAGCTTCACTTTTTTTTTGCTAGCTAACATATGTTTTACATTTCGCAAATAATCATTTTACTATACTTTTTCAACTGAAATTCGCATTTCAAATCAACTGTGACATGTCTAGAGAAATTTAAAAAATTTGGCTCTTTTAGACTAACTTTTGTTTAATTTTAAAATGAAAATATTACTTTTCATTTTGTTGTTGATTTTGCTACAAGATGACACGTCCGGGACAAGTTTCACGTCAAAAAAAAACGTTCGATCGCAAATCAATCTTACTTTAACTACGAAAAATTATTCTCAGTACAATTCAAGTTTGGAGCAAGATAATTTTTTAGATAATTTAAACATCAGCTCATATTCCGGCCATGGTTTGTTAAACAATGCTAGTTTGATGGAGAAGATGCAAGGAAAAATCTTTATTATTTTACTGCAAATTATGGATTTGTATTATAGGAAAATGTCCACTTTAAACAATAATGCTATTTACAAGAAAATTAACAATAACTACTATCTTAATTTGTTGGCATCATTTTTTCTTGGTATTTTTATAGGTTTGTTGTTTGTTATTTTTCTCCAATTAATTAGATATTGCTGCGTTCACATATTTTGTAGGTCATATTACCGTAGAAAATACTTAAAATTTTGTAAAAATAATAATTTAAAATGTTTAGAAGAATCTCATTTTCTACTTGTAAATGATGAAAAAGACAGTGATAACGAGTTATGAATAAAATAATTTCCAAACTTATTTTGCCATTTGATAAAAATTTATTTACTTTTTCCTTTTAATCGAACAGAATCTACTAAATGACAATTACTAATTTAGATTACATAAATTTATAGATTTTAATCAAAATTAAGATGATTTTTGTCAAAATTTTTCCAATAAAAGACTCCACCGACAATAACAGTTAACAGAGAGTTGGCTAATATTTTGTATCCGTGGAAAGAGTTTTTGATCACCTCTTTGGTTAAATAAGGAGCCGGTTTTGCTGATTTTTCATACTTGCAGTAATTCGACAACAAACTGTGTTGTGGTTTAAGTTGTTTTGGGTGAATAAAGGAGACAAAACCCCGACCAGCAGAAGCACGTAGATGATTAATCAACATCTTGCCAAGCAATTATACAGGACCAAGATCAGTTGTTGGATATGATTAAGAAAGATTGGTAAGACGACACTTTTGTCCGGAACCGAGGAGGTGAGATTGTAAATAAAAGACTGAGCATGCGGAAAAGTTTCTGTCTATTTGCACATGAATCGCTATTATAACAACATTAATAGAAAACTGTGGAATTCGAACCATCATTGGTTATTAGTAGGTAACTGGGTTAATTAATTGCGGACTGATTAACTTTTAATTGAATCATCTGTGGAGAACCACTCACTTAAGTCAAACAAACCATCAGCGAGACGACCTTAATAAATAGCAATTTAGAGTTAAAGTTGCAATCTTGTATTTGATCAAAGAGTTCAGAAAGCCGCATTTAAAGTCTCATTCAAAATGCATCTTTAAAGAGCCCAAGATTTAAAAGAGTTTTATATTAAAAAAGTTTCTTATTAAAAAAGTTTTGGTTTTTGAGTGTACATCTGAAAGAGTATGGTTTAAGTTGTTGATCAAGTCACTGCAAAAGACTGAGTGCTATCAAAATCCAGATTTGACAAAGAGGCGACTAAGCCATTGAAATTGAATGCCTAGCAAATTAGTAATAGCAAAATAATATTAAATGTCATGCCCTAAATAGGATGAAATTGATTTTGTCTAACTTGTCCAGGCAGATGAGTGCATGTGCAAGCTGAATATACGCAAAACTAGCAATAAAGCGAATAGCAAAGTGATTAGTTGGCCATTGTCATGGAATAGAATGCCAGAAACAGAATGGAAAGAGAATGTGAAGCTGCTGATAATAGTGTCTCGATTAGCTGGCTCGATTAGTTGGCTCGATTAGTTGGCTCGATTAGCTGGCTTGTTCAGTTGGCTCAATTAAATTGCTTGATTAATTGCTAAATTAGTTGGTTGGATTTAAACTTGAATCGTCAGATCTGCAACTGTGACATCAATGTATTTGGCAAACAGGTGTTGGTCTAAAGAAGTGGAGTCTGAAGGAGTTGGAATTTGAAAAAGTTGGAATTTGAAAGAGTTGGAACTTGAAAGAGTTGGAGTCTGAAAGAGAAGGAGTCTGAAAGAGAAGGAGTCTGAAAGAGAAGGAGTCTGAAAGAAAAGGAGTCTGAAAGAGATGGAGTTTGAAAGACTTAGATTTTGAGTTGGCAACAGTTGCAATACATAATGTATCAATTGACTGAACCTGTATAGTAGTGAGCACACGTTGGCAAGTGGCAGATGGAGGATGCATTGAGCCGAAGACAGTGAGGATGCAGCCAGCCGAAGATGGAGACTGCGTGTTTGTTTTTGCACATTTGGCAGGCATGTTTACTTAGACGGCGCTGTTTAATGCACCCAAAGCACTTTGCCTGCATATGCCAGATAGAGGGCTCTAAGTATTTGAGGGTCCGATACCTTTGGTGGGTGCCAATATCACTAAAGGGCTCTAATAGCCGCTGAAGAGCAGCCGCCGCCGACTTGCGCCCCTGAAAGTGCTATCTGGACACGTACTCGGCTTTAGTCCACACATTCGCATTCAGTGACTATTACACGTCTGCCGCCGAAAGTCAGCTTGCCATTAGCTTTAAACCAGTCTGGCCCTCTTTGGCCACCTGTTCCGCCACTCACTTGTCAGCCGATTGTTAGCTGTGTGTCCAGCCGACTTACAAGCCTCTATTGGCCCTGAAAGGTCCCGTCAGCCCTTTTAGCCCTTTTAGCCCTTTTAGCCCTTTTAGCCCTTTCAGCCCTCTGTCAGCTCTCTATCAGTTCTCTGTCAGCTGTGCATTGCTTCTCTATCAACTCTAGCAACTCTAGCAACTCTGGTAATTCTAGCAACTCTAGCAACATTATCAACTTTACCAACTCAACCAACTCAACCAACTAAACCAACTCAACCAACTCAACCAATTCAACCAACTCAACCAATTCAATCAACTTTAATAGCTCTAGCAACTTTAACAACTCCACCAACAATCACAACATTATTAATACTATCAAATCCACCAATTCTAACAACTATAACTCTATTGACTTTACTGACTCTACCAACTTCACTAACTTTTATATCAACCTTTCTGTTGACCCTACAACCACCCTGCAACCACCCTCCAATAATCTCCGATTCAGTCATCTCTCTGTCTCTCGTCATCACTTGTCTTGTCACTTTTGTCGGGTCCGTTTTCTCGTACCCTTCCGGCCGTCTTATTTGATTTCCCTACTCCACCAGCGTTTCTTAGTCTAACTTTGTCAACCATGCCCACCATGGCTCCTAAGAGAAAAACAGGCTCGCAGAAAAATCCGCCCATACTAAGCCATGAATTCTTCATCCAAAATCATGCGGATATTGTGTCCTGTATATCGATGGTGTTCGTCGTTGGTCTGCTCTTTCAGGTAAATTCTACTTACCTAATTCATTTTTCATAATCCTTTCTATTCAGGGCACTCAACATCTTGCATCGTATTTCGTGGTTCTTGGACATAACACAACCGAACTGTTCGATCCGGTTAATGTGCTCAATTCAAATTGGACCGTTAGCTACACATATGGAATCAAAGATTTGGCTTTAGTATTTTTCTACTTTCTCATCTGTATTGTGGTGCATGCTGTCATTCAAGAATACATTCTGGATGTAAGTTACGCCGATTTTGAATACACTTATCAATCTAATGACTTTTCTTTTCTAAACAGAAAGTCAACAAAAAACTTCACCTGTCCAAAACCAAAAACAGCAAATTCAATGAAAGTGGTCAACTATTTGTTTTCTATGTTGTTTCAGTGATTTGGGGAATAGAGATCATTAGAAGGGAGTTTTTGTTTCCTAATATTTACAAACTTTGGTCAGCTTATCCCCATACAGAGATTTCTTCTTTGACCAAGTTTTACATTCTGATTCAGATCTCTTATTGGTTACATAACTTACCTGAGATTTATTTCCAAAGAATCAAGCGCGAAGAATGGTCATCCAAAATCTTTAATTCTTTACTCCATTTTACCATCTTTACCATAGCTTATTTGACTAAGTAAGTTAAAATTATTTTTTATTCATCATTAATCAACATTTAATTAAATCTTGTGGTTTTCAGTTTTACCAGAATCTGTGTTTTGCTTTCTGTTGTACACTATTTGGTTGAAGCTTTATTCCATTTATCTAGGTTATTTTACTATGCTGAAAAGAAAACTCTTAGCCATTATGGGTAAGTAATCTTTAATTTATTTTATTTGACTTAATTCATTTAAATTTAATTTTTTATTCTTATTTCTAGTTTTCTACTTTGGAGTGTGCTGTTTGTTTTGGCCAGGTTAGGATCCGTAATCATTGCTGTTTTAACCTTTTGGTTTGGTTTGTCTCAACAGCCAGTTTTGTTTCCTGAATTGCAGCAAATTGACTTTAAAACTGGAAACTTTAACACACATTTGTTCCGAATGTTTGCACTAACTACAGTGTCCAGTCTTCAAGCTTGGATGATGTGGGTTTTTATTAATTTAAATTTAAAACGTTTAAGGGAAAGCTCAGAATTAGAGTCTCAGGCTAGAAGAAAAAAAACAGATGAGTCTAGTGATAGTGAACACGTGTCCACCAGAAAATCATTCCAAAACAAAAAGAAAAAGTAGAAAATGGTTAAATTACGATTAAGTTTTTTTTTTTAACTTTATTTTTAATTTTAATTAATATTTGTTACATTATTAGTAAAAAATTCATGCTCACTTTTTGTAAAGCACATGTTTTCAATTAAGTGATAGTCAAGAATATATTGTTCGCATTTTAGGTGCATTAATTAACGTTATAAATGCCATTATTTTAATAAGAAATTTAAATTGTCCAGAAAAAAATCACACATCTATTCACGTTGTGATTTATAAATGTCTTTAATGATTCGCAAATGAAACGCGCATTTAAAGCAAACCAAGTCAGGCCGACTGGTTCAAGAAAATAAGTAGCAAAGATGGTGTTTTTTTTTTTGAAAAAGCTTTATATTTCTACTGAATTTCTTTATACAAATTAATTTATTCTAGTTCAGGCAACTCTTCATCATCTGAAAATTTTTCATTATCCATATTTAAGTCCATATCAGCGGCACCCAATTTTTTCATTAGATCATTCATTTGATCACTCCCATTTTCATCATCCGACTCATCTTCATCAACCCATCTGTTAAAGTCGATCTTGAGCCAGTGGAACTTGGTTTTCTCCTTCAACAATCTAGGCCAGTATCCTTGTTCCACCTTGCTAAGTTCGAAGTCGACGAATCGGTCCCGAACACAGTGTTTGGAAGCCTGGACATCAATTTTTTCGTAAAGCTCAAGCTTGGCTTCGTACTCCTTTCTGTCGGAGCCGCCAACTCCTTTGAAGTAGATCTGGTTCTCCTCTACCCTGCAAACAGACAAGATTAGAGGTGTGCAAAGACAAAGAGCAAGATTACTTCAAGATGGGGTCTTTGCAGTCTTCCACCATAATACTGACATAAACAAGGTTGTTTCTCTGAGCCCACTGAACGGCAGGATGTAAAGCGCTGGTTTCAGGCATATTTCTGACAAGAAGTGCGATCAGAAGGATGAATGAGAAGAAAGAGTGCTTACTTGAAATGGAATGGACGTAGCTAGGACAAAAGCAAATTAAGTGACACACCTGGTCTTAAGAGAGTTGTCTTAAAAAGAGAAGGATTCAACTGCAGATAAACGAGACGACTTAAATAAAAGTGTTTAAAAAAAAAAGCATGAAACAATGATTTTGGATTTTTCTAGTACTTTCCAGCGACATCTGACGACACTTTGTTTTCGCCAGTTTCGGGAGCTGGAGTCGGGAAACCCGAACAATGTGCAGTAGCTGTTCTTTCCCACATGAAGTAATCTTCTGTCAGAGGAGATTGTCTGCAGAAGACACTAAAGCCACATTAAGCTTAGCCACTGGTTTTGGCCGGGTCAGATCAAATCGAGCCAGATCAAATTAATTGCAATCTAGTGAAGTTAAGTAGAGTCCAGGCAAATTATATTGAATCCAGGCAAATCCAGTTGCATTCAGTTGCATCCAGTTACATCCAGTTCCATTCAGTTCCAGTCAGTTCCATCCACTTCCATTCACTTCCATCCACTTCCATCCATTTCCATCCATTTCCATCCACTTCCATCCACTTCAATTCACTGGAACCTAACGAAATCTGTTGTAATCCAGTAGAATCTATTGCAATTCACTAGAATCTATTGCAGTTCAATAAAATCCATTGCAAATCATTGGAATCTAATGGAAATTAACCTTAATCCAAAAAAGTCCATTAGAGTTTGGCTTTATAACTTATAACCTACACCAGATCAACTTCATCTAGTTTTAAACTCCTGCACTTTTTCATTTTCTTCAGCTCTGTCTTAGTTCAACGATCTGTGCAAAAACTCAATGCCTGCATCACATCGATTTTGCCGGTTATTGGCCTGCTTCGCAATTAATTAACAATAATTCATAATCCATAATTCTTGCTGACAGGCTTCCAAACTCCCAGTCATTTAACACCTGTCTTCAACAATCTGATGGACATGTTCAGCCTATGCTCGCAAACCTTGCTTTTTCAGTCTCTCCATCTTGCGTTCAGTGTTTACAATACTCAAAAAAACATTTGACTTTTAAAGTGAACGCTTTGCCAATCTCTTCATCTCAGCAAAACCGTCCTCCATCAAGCTCTAATCCATGTTTTAATTCTAATCTGCTGGTTTCAAGTGTTAATTTACAACTAACTTAAATCCGCAAATGGGCAATTCCAGCAACAACAACACCAGAACTCTAACCATCATCAACAATGATGGAACACCGCTCGTTGTAAGAAATAACGCCACATTATTGCTTCTTTTTCTAAGATTCTCTCTTTTCTTCAGATCACCAAAGGTGTCCTCAAAAGACTTAAAAATCTGACAGAAGCTGACGAAAAACCGGTATCAATTTTCTTTTGCGCCCTTTAAGCCACCTTTCACTAACTATCACCTTTTCAATCCTTCTTCAGGCAACCAAACCTTCGCCTCAAGTTATTGAGGTTCCAGTCAAAGATAGCAAACTTCAGCAAACAGTAGATGAACTTAAAACTCAAAATGAACAACTTTGGAAAGCTGCAAATGGAAAACTTTACACTGATATCAAAAATGTAGAAAATAGCTATTGCAAACTGAAACATCATGAAATTTGTGAAGAATCAAAAAGAAATTTAAATCAATGCTATTTAAGCAACAGTAAAACACCTTTAAACTGTTCTCAAGAAGTCCAGGATTTTATACAATGTGTTAAAAGCAAAAAGTCCGAATTATTAAAATAATTTATTGTTGTATAAAATTCAAGATAAACATGTAGTTTGCATATTGAAATTTTATTAAGTTTAAATAATTTTGTAAAATAGTTGTTTAATATCAACAAAAATATATATGATAAATTTTAAGAAATATTCAATTTATTATCTAAATAGTTTATTGTTTTTCAATTTAAAACATTCAATTTAATATAGTTTTCAATCTAATTTTCATTATAATTTATGGACAGATATTTTCTTTTCACCAAGGATTTTCCTAAATTCAAAGCAATTTGCGAAATAGCACCAATCAATATCATAAATCCCACACAAAGTGCTAGCAAAATTTGTCTTGCAATTAAAATTTCCTTATTTTTTCGATCAATTATTTGTTGATTGGTTAAAATGCTTATTGTTACATTATTACAAATTATAGAGGCTAAAACAGATAAAAAAAATTAACATTTCAAGAAAATAGCTCAAAATTGAAAAACTTACGAATTATATTAACTTGCTTTAGGTCACTCGTACTATTTAAATTAGAAATATTTAACTTATTATAGCTAAAAAATTTGTTTTTTATATTTTTAATTTGCAAAATTTTTTCACTAAGTAAACTTTGACTAAAATTATAAGAATTAATCTGGTTTGTAAGATTAGCTTTTTGATTTTTATTAGTAATCTTACTAAAAGAGTTCAAGTTTGTATGGGGATGATGGCTGAAGCACGACAGTACTTTCTCAAGCATTATAAGCAAAAGTATCAAACTCAACTTGAACATCTTAAGATGTTGCTTAAATGGATTTTTACTGCATTTTCAATTGCATTCCAGGACAATTTCATTGCTATCAATGACCAAATGTGGTCTAATTTCGTTTTTTTATTTTAGATACATTTTCACATTTTTTTTAGTCTAATTTTTTTCAGATTTAATAGCAAAATAGACACACCTTGTTATTATCCGATTACTTGGGTGATCAGTTTTTATTGCGTTCTCAGACGCGCCTAACAAATTCAATGTCTTTTGCTAGATTATTGATTTTTTTTTCCACCTTGGACAACACATTAAAAGAGTTAAGAGTCCATTTAAACAAAATAGGACAATTCACGTAAACTAATTGTTTATTTAATTTATAATTTATTCAAATCAATAATCGCTATATTTTTAAAAAAGTTTATCTAAAAAATTTATTACAAGCACTTTTTATTTAATTATATATATTTTTAATTCATATTTGGTTGGAGCAGTTTAACCAGTTAAAAAACCTTGAAAACTTTATTTTAAAATTTAGTTTTAAATCTATTTTAATCTAAAAAGATTCATTGATCCTAGTCAGTTTATTAAACCATTGACTGCGTAAGTGACTAGAATCTTATTTAATATACTTCATTATAATAAAATGATGAATTCTGTTAAAAACCTCTATATTAAATAAAGAATGAAAAATATATAAAAACTTTATAAATTTAATATAAATGAATAAAACATGAATAGATCTAATTAAAATTGGTAATTTATATTAATAATATTATTACTATATTTAAGTTTTTAAAACACATTATGATGGTCAATCATCACGGTCGATAATAAATTACAATTTTTATTCCATCTTCATTACAGTTAGAATAATAAAAAGTGTTAGATTTTTGTCTATTTAAAGCTATTTGTTTTTGGTGATGGAGTTGATTATTTAATAGTTTTAAGGTAAAAGCTTACCTTTGAAAAATGTTAAGTTTAAAAATTATAAGGTATTGGCTTATTTATTTGTTGGTGAATACTTGTAAAGTAGGAGCGGTGGGTTCGTCTTCGCCAATCTTGGTCGAAAGTACAAAACCAATGGAATATTTGGAGCAAATATTTAAATTTATTTTGCCAGGTATTTATGTCAGGTGTTTGTTTTTTGTTTGAATTGGTCAATCCAACTAGGATTTTCAAAATTTTTCTTGTGTTTTTTGAAGTTCACTCAAGAGAGAATCAAACAATGGCAAGAATAGATAGTAATAGAGTGAAAAAAACAAAATGTTTTTGCGGAAGAAATAAAGCACGAATTGGTCGAATTGTGAACGGAACTCAGGCCACACCACATTCTCAACCTTGGACTGCTGCTTTATACTGGATAGCCAATTCAGTTCAGTTTTGTGCTGCCACAATCATTAATTCAAGGTGGCTTATAACAGCGTATCATTGTGTGGATGGAGAAACAGAAAACAGCTTTCGCATTATTCTTGGAGCTCATCATTTGCATCAAGTTTCTAATAATTTGTCTTCTAACAAAGTGCCTTTTAAAAAAAATGAAATAAAAAAAATGTTACATTTATCTCGTAGTAAAACTCATAAATCTAACAATTATGACAAAACTAAAGACAAAACCAAAAATTATCGAAAAAACTTTTATGTCAATCGTATCAACGCGTCCAGTGCAGATATGAATACAGTTCAAATAGTCCGAGCTAAGAAAGTAGTTTTAAATCCAAATTTTGAAAAAAGTTATCTTAATGATGACATTGCTCTTATTGAGTTAGATCGAGATATTCAATTTAATAGTTATATACAACCGATTTGTCTTTCGTTTGATGGACAAATTTATGGAAACAAAACTGTTGTAGAAAATGATTGGCCCACTCAAGTGAAACTTAGTAAAATTGTATTTAATTTAATAGAATTTAGGCAACCGGATCAGTATTTTATTGATAGTTTTCAAAAAACCCAAACTAGATTAATGGTAGAGGAAAAATGGCTCAAAAATAAGCAATTAATTGTCTACGGTTGGGGCCGAACATTCAACCAAGGTCCAAGTTCAGCTTATTTAAAAAAGTTGAATGTATCATATGTAGACATGAATTCCTGTTTGAACGAGTGGAAAAATGTTTTCTTTAAACCAAATTTAGAGCAAATGTCTGGTTTTATTTGTGCTAAAAGCTCAACTGGAGATATTTGTAACGGGGATTCTGGTGGTCCAATGATTGTGAAAACAAAAATAATTGCATCAACAAATGATGAAAAGTTACAAATAAATAGAATTCCTATTGTCAGTCATTATTTAATTGGAGTTGCTTCTGCCACTTATCATTGCAATGGAGAACTGCCAATGTTGTACACTCGTATCAGTAATCAAATTGATTTCATCAGGTCAAATGTGGATAGCGGGGAATGGTGTGAAGTAAATTAGTTTTCATAGTTTCAAATCCACCAAGTTGATGATACTTATGCGGAAAAGTAATCAAACGATAAGTGAAGTTATCATTTATTTTTAAACAGATCATGTTTAGATAATGGTCTGGTTTGTTGAGCTCATCAAACTAGTTTGCCATTGTTTGCTTTTGATAACCTGGTAAAATTAAAATTTAATAAATAGCTTTTAAAATTTTTAAGTTAACTTTTCAAAAATTTATTACATATGTTAATTGTTCATAATTGTGTTTGCAAACTGTTGTAATCAAAAAGTGCAAACACTATTCGATTAGAGATGAGTTTAAAAATTGATTTTTGCTAAATTATTTATTTTTTGAGTTGAACCAAAAATATTTTAGTTTATTTTTGAAGCTAGTAGAAATAAGGTAGCAATATTGAATTGTGCATTAATTTTAAGTTTAAAAATGAATTTTATTAAAATATTATTTTTATCCAATTTTTCAATTTTATTTATTTTGATTGAATCGAGTAATTCAATTGCTCGACTGCCATCATCTGATGCATACATAATAGCGAAGCCGCCAATTCAGGACAATATTAACTTTTATCCCAATCTTCCGCTAGTTTTTGACCATCCTCTGTATATGACGCAACCAAAATTATTTTTACATCCAAATGGCCAAAATATCGGTATGTTTGGACCGTCTGATTTGATCAATTATCCATTGTATCCACCCAATTACCAAATTATAATACCAAAAAGACGTTATAAAAAACGAAAATCTAATCGCAATAGACGAAAGCATATGACACAACGATTATAGCAATTATTATCAGGCATTTAAACTTAATACCGTAAATCAATTAAAAATTTTTCATTATTTTAATTGTGAAGAAATAAAAGAAATAAATAAAACGTTTAATTATTTTATGTACAATCCATTTCAATATTTTAACATTTTTTTTGAAGCCAAGGTAGAAAAGGCAAAAAGTTTTTAACGCAATAATCAGTATTTAGTGAATAGTGAAGAAAGTGTTAAGTCAACATGAGAATAGCTACGTGATCCAGAAGAACACGTGTTCGTAGGTTCAGGTCCTTTCTGTTCATCATCTTATATGCGTAAAAACAGATCTTCCATCCTAGACACAAACTTTCTTGGTTTGGGATTCGATCATGGGAAAGTTCCCTTCCACAAAGTCGACCCGTGTCTAGTAATGATGGCTAAATAAGCAAACTTCAACGCCGTTGTTTTGTAATTCGATATCTTTTTTCTTCTCTTTTTTATTCTGATCTTATTTTTTTTTCAATTTTTATAGTCTTCCTATTATTCTTTTTTTTTTCTTTGTCTTTCTTCTCTTCCTTTTTATTACAAAAACATGTTTCATTTTTGATTGCGGCTAATTAAGGGTAAAAATTGATTCATATAATAAAACAAGCAACAAACAAGTTTGTTCAGCAAATCATCAAAGTATGACCATTCTTGCTTTTGCCAATTACAAATAATAAACCAAACTATGATCCTGTATTCATTAAACAAGCAAACTGTCCAGTGTGTAAATTTGTCTGCTTGCAATTAAATAATTGTATGAAATAATAAATAATAATCCACATTCAATTTCGATTACTGTAATCAGTTTAATTATGTTTAACCTTTTTGTTATGGATTTATTGTTAAATTTTAATTTTTAATCTATATCCCAGTTTAAAAATGTTGTTTGTGCAAAATTATAATTTATTTTCCATCAAATTCGAACGGTAGCAAAAGTATTAGTGAAAAAAAAGTTTAAATTAAGTAAAATCATTTCGATACTAAACAGGAAGAATTCTTTAATTTACAAATCTAATAGGTTAAAATCGGCTTTTAAATGTAATAAACAATCAAATCATTTAAAATAATAATGCATCAATGCGTAAAAAAAGGCCTAATTAATAAAAAATATAATGCACAATTTCCAAATGGTAAGTTAAAGCAATGGTCTAAAAGGACTGATTTATATCTTATAATTTTAAGATGGCCTGAGAATTGAATTTTTAAGTAAACATTTAAACATTGAAAAATTCAATCATGACAATCTAAACAAACAAAAAGTTAATTTGTTGCAAAGTAAGTAAATGGAATAGAAATTTGTTTTAATTTTAATAAGATTAATTCAATTAAAACTTTCACTAAAATTGTTCCAAGGCTGTTTTTTAATGGCTAAAAAACAGAGATTTGAGTATAGTAAAATCAAAAAAGTTTTTTTGTCAGGTTTTCTTAAGAATTGCTATTAAAGAGAAATTCAATTGAAGACAAACATTTGTTTGAGATATTAAGCAGAAGAATGTATCAAAAAAACACTTTAATAAGGCTTGCATTTGATCTAAAGAATTGTTTAGAAAATATAATACTAAACGCTTGGATTGATAAAAAAATGCAAAATATAAAATAAGAAATAAAATTAGAAAGCAAACTTAAACAGAAAATGAAAACAAATGCTTTAAATAATGTGATTCAATTCAACAGTGTACACAATTAGATCAAGCATATTTGATCGTTTAATTGCGCACAAATTGTTGCTTAAAAGTACTTAATTAAGATCATACAATTTAATCAAACGCAAATAAAACACAAACCGCAATTTATTACTATTTGAATAATGTTACTTAATTCAATCATGATATAGTTATTATTTTATCAATTAGTTCATTGGCTATTTTAAAATTGGTCAACCATTTAATAAATTGTATATAAAGTTAAACTTATTTGGATTAAATGAATATTAAGCCTTCAATTAGTTTTTGGTTTCATTAAAAAATCGCAAACTGTTGACCGAATTGGTGAACAATTGCCATTAAAAATAATTTATTTTAAAGAAGAAATTGAAAAATCAAAATATAATTAATTTGAAAAATATTAAATTTTATTAATTAAATGGGAAAGTTAACTAAATGAAAATTGTTTTTTTGCTAAATTTTTTGATAGTTTGTTTCAAACAATTTTTTTGCTTTGTTATTTTTGTTATTTTGTTCACTTTTCAAAAACAAGTACAATCACAATGATTTACTATTATTTTTAAAAGCTGACAAATCGACTAATTAAACTAGTTACAAATAGTTTAATTAAGAATTTTATTATAAAATAAATGAAAACAAAAGGTGAAACAAACTTTGTCCATTTAGTATTGAATAACTGAAGGTAAAGTTGGATAAAACAGGATGAAGGTAAATTTATTTAGTCTTGAGATGTATATCTTTAAAAAACAGCTTTAGAAGAAAAAATTAGAGTACATTTAAAAAAACAAAATATCTGTTTATTGTAGCCACAATAAAAGTATTTAAATTTGACCGACACTAAACCTTTGCCAGCTGGCATCAATTGTCGAACAACCTGACCACAGACAAATAAATGGTCTTTGATAAAATTCATTCATGCTTAAATTTTTATGTTTGATAATATCTGATTAAAGATATTAAAACATTAATCTGGCATCAGGTTATGATTTTGACTTTTGTTTCATCCTTCTATTAGTTTCTAATAGTTGAGATTTAGAGATTTAGAAAAAAAAATTAATGATAATCAGTGTGTTCATTATGTATTTAATTTTAAATTTATTGGGCAAAAAATAAAACGATTTTATCAAGATTATATGTTTATTTGTAAGCAATTTTTTTTATATTTCTTATCTTGTTTCATTGTTTTAATTTATCCATTGATATGCTTCCCATCTGAAATAAATTTTTTAGAATTTTTTAAATAAGCGTTTTTTACTTATTTTCTTGATTATGGTTTAAAAATTGTTAGATGTTTTATTAAACTTTGTTAACTAATTTTATCTTTTAAATCTGTTAGCGACAATGAACAAGTCTACACTAGTTAGCAAGCGTACTTGACCAAGACAAAACTTAAGCAAATGTAGATGATCAAAGTTCAAATCTAATTTAAACTTTTGAATCATATAAGGTGTTAGTAAAGAATTTTCAAGAAAAAAGGTTATGATGACTACAAATGATGATCCAATGTTATGCAAAATGTGTTGTAAATGTGTTTACATGCAAATTTAAAGGTGACTTTGCATGGCACTGATTGCGCGTTTTGACATAAATGACTAAAAGTTTAATGGCTTAGCCTACTTGAAGCCCTGTTTGAACTACGACACAACCGACGCTCAGGTAAGAGGACAAACAGAAAAAGGGTTAAATCGTTAGACAAGGCAAAACTGTCAGAGGGGAACATCTTGAAATGCGTGAAGAAAGTGAAAGTTTGATTGTGCAAACAATTTGTTCATGTCTCAGTCATAATCATTAGCCTTGCAAATATCGTGTGAAGTCAGTATGTGGGATGATTGTGGTTGCGACGCTTCCTTTTCAATGTGTCCAATATCATTGTGTGTTTTTATGACATGCAGTTCAAAACTTTAATCGATTTGTGCTGGTGTTTGCTCGGATTAGTGTGGATTAGTAAAAAGTTGAAATTCTAATTGGTCTGTTTGTTCAATGACGCACACCCATTTAGACTAAGAAACATTCAAGAAACGTCGGTCTATTCATTAAATGTTACTTTGCAATCCCAATGTGTCAACAAAAGACTGGCACAATTAAATGGACACACTATGATTGTATTGTACAAACTGGATGCAGGCTTTTTTAATTTTGATTGTGTGAGTTTGCTCAAAATGATAGAAACATTTTGAAAATCACTTTTAAATCAACATTTGTACTCTATTCATCGTGTTCATCTATTGTTTTCTGGTGAAATTAAAAGCAGTCAAAATTGAATTGTGACCGGTCGAGTTCATCAGACGATTCATTAGTTTGTTTTAATTCTTCTTTGTCTTTTTTCCTCTTCTTAGTCTTCTTCTTCTTTACTTGGACTAGCAGCTGTTAATTTTGCACACCTTTAATTTGGTTTATTTTCATTTTAAATTATTTACGTCTAGATAAAAATATTAATCATTTCTTAATTATTTAAAAGTTATTTGTTCACGATATTGTTTTAGATGTCAGTTTTTTTAACTAAATAAATATAATATTCACACCTTAGAAAAAATTTATGTATTTTAAATTTGAAATAATAAAAACAGGAAAAGCACAGCAGTAATTAACTATGGTTAATTTTTTTAAGTTCAATATCAATAATCTTTTGTTTAAAGTTTAAAACTTTTTTTATTATCAATATTTTTCTGAAAATGTAAATATTTAGATAAGCTAAACAATATTAAATTGTTTGCAGTTTTAAATTTAAAAATACATTTTCAATTTTTTTTTAACATTATCATTAAAATTCATTACCAAAAATTATAAATTTAGTAATTAAAATTTTCTTGACAAAAAAACTTGTTCAATTTCCCGATAAAACAACAAGACAATAAAACCAAATCTAAATAAATTAATGAAACATTATAAACATTTTTTTAAAATAATAAATATCTTAATACAAATCAAAAAAAAAAACTGACAATTTTAATAAAAACACAATTATGTGATCATTGTTAAATTGCTTGCTTGATTACTTTATTTTTTTTATTATTATTATATACAATGAACAAAAATTTATTGTAAAATTCAAAATCAGATTTAAAAATCATTACAATGATAAATAAAAATATTTAACTGATAAAATAAATTTTAAATTAAAAAAATGTTATATACTTGTTAAAAATTAAAACAATTGCTTTTTAATAGTAACACAAGGTAAAAAATAAAGAATTTAAAATTAAGTATTAATATATATGAAACATTTTGAAGATGAAGCAGGTAACTAATAGTAAGTAAGCTTTAATTAACAATTTATAATCGACTCAAATAACTATTGTATCAGATGACGTACTCTTAAAATGGCGCCAAAAATTCGTGATATGATTTGATCATAATTTTTAAAAATTAAATTTTATTACTTTTTACAAGTTATCATATTAAAAATGAGTTTTTTTTTCGAATTTTAAATATAAATTTAAAGTGGTGTCAAAATTAGGTATGTAAAAATTTAATCATTAAACATTTATTGGATTTAATAGCTTTAATTCACCTAATCATTATAAAAAAATATAATATAAAAAGAAAAAAAAAAACGCGTGCATAAACACATTTAAAAATTCATTTGACTTTTTATCCAAAAAAAAAAAAAATTTAAACAGACAATTTACATTTATCTAAAATTTAATGAATTGCTAAAACAATTTGCTAAAAAATAACCTCTGAATTCATTTGATATTCACAGCAATTTACACTTTGCAAGCTGGTGAAAATTCAGAAAAATCTTAATCAAATAGTTTGATCAAAAATTGGCATGTGCTAATTAAGAAAACTAAGCAGAACAAGAAAACTATGAACAGTCAAAATGTTGTTAAAAAAATGTTTTGCTTTAAATTCATTTATTCATTTTTAATCATGCTTTAATTAAGGAGAAAAGCAGTTGGAGGGAAAAAATAGACGGAAACGTTGGGCTAATAATAACATAGCGACTTTTTAATAAAGTAAATTTTGGCAATAATTTCCTGCTTAAATTTTAAGAAAATAAAATTCAAAAAATTAATTTTTAAAAAATTATTCTTTATTTCAAATAACTTAAATACTAATTTTAATACTTTGATTTAACTATTTTTATTTTTTTATTTACTAAAATTAGATATAGTTTATAATTTATAATTACGTCTTTTGCAAAAAATTAAGATGAAGAAAACTGGAAAAGTATCAAAAGTGAAAGCGATGCAGTTAAGCTAGCCATCGCCTACCTTTTGGGCACTATTTTTTTTCAAAAAAAAATTACTTAAATTAGTTGATTATTTCAATCGGCCTGAATAATCAATAAATTGTCATGACTATAATAGAGCAATAGCCAACCAAAATATTGTTTGCGTAAATTTTTTAATTTTATAAATTAATCTCTGCAATTAAATAAGTAATTATTTAGACTAATCAGGTGAAATTTTTTGCTTGAAGATCACTTTTGACCCTTTGCAAACAAAAATTGATTACTTTTCGTTTAGATTGGCGAGCGTTTTAAATTTTCAATTAATACGGATTTGGTTAATTGAAGTGCTAAATCAAAGACGAATTTCAATCTTAATATTTTTTAAACGTATTTTTAGTAACTAATTTATATAGTTCAAGTGCTGCAAACAACAGGTATGAATAAATAAAGAATAAAATGAATATTAAATAAAAGATTGAAGTGGAAACAAAAAGCATAATAAAATCAAAATAAATAGCGTAAAATTAAAAAATGGAGCAAACTTTCGCTTCTTAAATATTGCGTATTTGAATGGCTGCACAGGCTTGGTTATAAATAAGATTTTAAATGTTTCTTAAAACAAAACTCAAATAATTTTTTATTCTTAAATGATTCAATTTGTTAAGAATAAACATTAAATTAGTGCAAATTCTATCTCAAAAGATTGCATCGGAAAAGGTTAGTTTATGCAACTAAACACTGGAATTTAAGAACACTAAATACAAAAAAAAACAGTTAAATTAAAATTTTAATATTAATTTTTTTAAAACGAAAAACCAATGATGAATGGTTTTTATATAAATTTTGATTAAGTTTTTAAGTCTGACATTTTTGATCTGAGGCAATGTTCAAAGCTTTATAAAAGAGTTAAATAATTAATTAAATTTTTTTTTTTTAAATTTAATATAAGATTACATAGAAGTAAATTAGATAACATTTTGATCTATATTCAAAATTTTTTTTAATTAAAACCAAATAATATAATTTGAGTCCATGTAATTAGTTTGTAGACTTACGCTATTTTATTTATTTTTAATTTTTTTATTTAATTTACAATATTCAAGCACCTTCTTACATCTAAAACATGTATTTTTAATTGAGAAAAAGTTTGATATATTTAAAATTTTCAAGTTGGTATATATGTATTTTTTTTCTTAAAATGGAATAAACATTTTTCAAAAGCTTCCTACATTCAATATTTTGATATCATCTTAATTCATTGAACGCTTTAATTTTGAATTGAGCTTAATGATCAAATTTGAGTTCGATTAATCGAGCAGAACTTTCTAGGCAAGAACCAACACTTTCCATCAATAAATCAAATAATCAGAATAAGCAACTTTCACTATCGTTTTACGCCAACATCATCCAGACACAAAAGATATCCAATAAATCAACTTTTAAAAAAACTTAAAAAAAATATTTAAACAAATCTTTACACCAGAAATGAATAATTTAGAAAACAAATCAACCAAACACACAATTATAAATAAAAGTCCACCAGAAAATTGATCAAAAACTTTAAAAATCAACTTTTTAAAAAAGATATTCAAAACTTTAAAAATGTTTAAAATAATTTTAACTTATTATTGTTCAATTATTGCCACCTTAAAACTTATTTATTTTTTTATTTAATTGAAATTTGTTTTAGTTTAGTAACTTGCCGGACGAATAAAAAATAAAAATTTTTAATAAAAAATATTCATAAATAATATGAACATTTAAAAATTTAATTATGTTTCTTGTCATTTTTAATCCATTTATGCAACAAATTTATAAACGGATTAAAATATTTTTTAATCATTTAAAGCAAACTTAAAACTAATTCAAATACAAAAGTTTATTCATTGTTCACAATGTGCAAATAATCTTTGAATCTTAATAAAATGCTCAGCCTATTTGATTGTCATAATTGTTTTAAATTTGAAACTTTTTTTTGCTATTTTTTAAAGATGTTAAAATGATGAACTAAAAAAAATCAGGTAGTTTGTTGTATCCGCATGTTTTGTACAAATTGACGAAAAAAAAAATATAAACTATAAACATTAAATCTGGTTTAAGAATATATAAACAAATCAGAATAAAAACGCCTTTAATTTTTTTACATTGTATTTAGTTAATATTATTAAATGACTTTGAAGTGTCTTAATTGTTTCAACATATGGTGCCGCCACTATCTGTCCAAATAAAATTGACTCCTTTTTTCAAAGTTTGAAAATTACATCTTAAATGCGGCTGCTGATTGTAGCAATCTTTTCATTTTAACTTTGTAGTCTATTGTGAACCAAACTTAAGTTTATAACTTTAAAAAAGTTTATTTTATATAAAAGTTGATAAAATTTTAAATTATAATTAATTATCATAACTTTTTTTTATTATATTTTATTAATTATTGTGATTTTTATATTAACAAAGTGATGATTTAAAAAGAAAGGTGATTATAAAAAGACCTAATTCAATTAAAATACTTTCTTAAGATTTGGACTTATAAATTAACAATTAATCGTATTAAGGTAATATTTTTTTAATATTAAAAATTAAGTATATTCAAAAAAATAATCAAAAAAATAATAAAATAAACTACACATTTAATTATTCTAACAAGGAATTAAATCCTTAAATAATTGATCAATTATTTATGACGATTTATTCAAATTCGTTCTATTTTAGTATAGTACAATATTTTAGTATAGTATATGGTTATTAAATTATTTTTTAGTATTTGCAAGCCCAAATCGTTAACCAATTATCAGTTATTTTAAAAGTTATATTTTAAATAATTAAACTTGTGTTTTTACCGTGCTTATTCAAACATTAATTATTTAATTTATTTTTTTTTTTTAAATATTTAAGTTTTATTTGAATAAAAAATAGTAACTTTTACAAATAATTTTTTTTTTTACTTGAAAATAATTATTTAAATATTGAATTTAGTAGCTTATTCATCGTAAAATATAGATGTAATATATTTTAATTTTATTGTTTACTAATTTTTAATAGTTTAAGACCAGTTAGATTTTTTTAGTATTTAAATAAAAAAAAATAAATTAGCTAAAATCATTTATGAAATTATTATTACAAATAAATTATTCTTATTTTAATACTCAATTTATGTATTTAGTTTAATATAACTATTTTTAGGCAACAAGCACAAATTTATTGTATTTAATTTTGTTTCAATAGATTTACTATCAAAAAATAATATTTTTATTGCATTGGGTTTGCAAATTGAAATATAATTTTTGGAGCTTAAAATTTTGAAAAAGAAAAAAAATTTATTAACAATCAAATATATCTGTTTGATTTGTTACTAAATTTAAACAAATCAGTAAAATTAATTTAAATTCATAAAACTTTTTTTAAAATTTATTAAATTAGATATTTAAATTTAATGATGAGTAAAGTATATAAAATTAAAAAAATAAATTAATTTATATTTGTTTATTTTTGTTATAACAATATTTTTTTTTGTTTTTTTTTTTATAAACTTTAACTATTTATTAGTAATTATAATATATATTTTATTCAAAAATTTTTTTATTTTTTTTCAATTATTAACTTTTTTATTCAAGTAATTAATTTTTTTTGATTTAGAACAGATTATAATAAATCAAATAAATTTTTTCAAAAATTAGCTCAGTATAAAAACATTATTAATGAATATTTTAAATTGAAAATTTTTTTAATTCCTATGTCAAAAGTTTACTTGTATTACTTAAAATTCAGTAGTTATATTAAATAATTTTTCAAATAATAATTATAAAAAAATGACAATTTAAATAAACTAATTTAATTTTTTTTAAGCCTTAATAAACTATAAATAATTAATTCTTTTTTTTATTGCTTTTTTTGTAGTTACTTTCATGAATTTCCTTCAACAATTCTTAAGAATGAGATTTTTGCTATTAACATTATGCCTTTTAGCATGTTTTTGCAATGGATTTGCACAATATCAGGTAATAAATGATTAATTATTAATTTTTTAATTTTTAATTCTAAGTTTTTGTTTTAATTTTTTTTCACTTCAATAAAATCACGTTTTAATACCTTTTGAACTAATATTCATATTAACATTACAAAAATTTCTGTCATTTAAATCAAATTGCTATTTAATTGTTCTAGTTTATTGTTAAGGTTTTAAAATTTAAAGATTAGAAATAAATTTCCGATGCTTATTATTTTTAAACTTAACTTTAGACTTAATTTGAAAACAAAAACTAATTGAAAATTAACCTTAGTGTAATTATTATTTATAATTTTATTTTCAATTTTAAGACAATTTATTAAAGAAAAAAAGTTGTTACATTAAAAGCCTTTTTTTTGTACCTAAAATATATAGGAAGTTCCTGAACACACATTTTAATTGGAATAAAATTGATTATGGTTTTGATAATGATGAAAGTTGTTTTCTTCTTTCCTGACTTTACTTCATGCATACAAATCTAGGTCAATTTTATTTTTGATATGACATAAATAATTAAACTTTGATATATTCATTATTAACCTTGTTTTAAATTTTTTTAAGGATGGAGGTTATGAAAATAATTTAAGTTCTTATCCAAGATCACAATATAGTGATGGTAGTGAATCATTTTCAAGACAACCAGCTTCCTACGGCAGAGCAAACATTCAACCATCTTCTTATTCTAAACCAAAGGTAAAAAAAAAGTTATATTTTTTATTAATATAAAACTTTAACTATATTAAATATTATTTTATAGGCTACCTCAAATAAATTGAAAGCTGAAGAAGAAGCAGAAGAGGAAGAAAAAAAACCTTCTGCCTTAGAACTTTTGTTAGCTAATTCTAAATTTAGTTGTTCATCTAAAAAAGATGGATATTATGCAGATAGTTCAGTTAATTGTCAAGTATTTCATTATTGTGTTGGAGGTGCAAAACACAGTTGGATGTGTCCAGAAGGAACTGTTTTTCACCAAGTCCACTTAAACTGTGTTCCAGCCGCTCAAGATATTTGTTCTCAATCAGAAAAATATCATATCGTAAATGAATATTTACATAAAGTAATAATTTTTATTAAATTTTGTAATTTTATTTATTAAAAAATTTATTTTTATTTTTTAGCCAATTGAACAAAATTATGGGCCTAACCAAACTATTAGATATCATCAAAGATATTATCCAGATGAATTTTTGGGAGATCCGTTAGCTCCACCAAACGTAGGTGGTGTACAGCAATATCCTCCTTCAACACCTATTTCTAAGCCAAACAATGTTTACCAAAATAGACCTATTAATAATTATGTATCTCCAAATACAGCATCTTATGACGATGATAATATTTCTTCTTATAGAGCTGCATCTCCTAGTTATTCAAGCAATAGTAATTCTGCTTCATTAGCAGCAATCAGATCTTCTAAACCAACTTATTCAAATTATCCATCAGGTTATTCTGGTCAGCCTAAATTGTCTGAACCCATATACAAGGCTCAAGCAATTATAAAACCTAAACCATCTTATTCATCAGGAGGATATCCAGTAAATTTAATTAGTTCGCCACAACCTTCTAGAAGACCATCTCAATTACCACCATCTTATAATTCAAACAATGACAATTACGATGACGGCTCATACAAGCCTTCTTCTTATTCTTCTTCAGGATCAAGTTATCCGACTAATTCTTATCAATCACAATCATCACCAAGAACTCAACCAATAAATTACTCATCTCCTAAACCAACTTCAGGATATAAACCACAAGCAATGTCTAGTTATCAACCTTACTCTGCTGCTACTTCTGCAGCTTATAAGCCAACAATTAATAATGGAAATCAATACAAACCAATAGTAATTAAACCAGCAGCCAACTATGGTGGCACATATCCGTCTTTTAATGCAAATTCTTATACTTCTTCCATTAATCAAGCCAGACCATCATCAGGTTATGAAGGAAATTCAAAACCATACGATTATTCGGGAGTAACATATGAAGAAGATTATTAAATAAAATTCAAAAATTTATAAATCAATATATTGTTTTTTATTAAAATTTTTTCATAAAGAATTGTATATAGTAAACCATTTAATACAAATATTTAAAATTAAAAATTATAAATTAATAAACATTCATTAATAATAAATATTATACATTATTACATTTAGCTGTTTTCTGCTGATAAATAAATTTGAACCAAGTTGAATATTAAGCTAGTTTTTCTAGTTATAAATATATATATATTGTGTTCATAAAATAAAAATTATTAAATCAAATAAAATAAGCATAAAATAATTTTTTCATTTTATTTTTTCATTTAATTTACAATAAATAATTTCATTTTAAATTTTTACAATTTTACAAAAACAATTTACACAATTATTTGTTATTACAAATTGTGAAATTTAAATTAATGTAGTTTTTAATTTTTAAGAATTCATAAAGCATCAATTCAATTTTTATTAAAAATGTATTATTTCAATTCGTATAAATTCCAAATGATTGGTTTGTTAAAATAAATAACTAGGAATCGTTCTAAAAAAAAATTTTATAAGCAAAAAAAAATTAAAAATTTTCAAATTTACCTTGTGAAGAACGTGTGCGAGAAAGGTGTCATAGAAAAATGTCAAAAGCGAAACATACAAAAATCTGTATTTTGGAGGAAGAAATATGAAATTTAATGATTGCATTGGAACGTAAAAAAACCAATCTACCTAAATAAATAAAAAAATTAAAAAGAAATTTAATATAATAATTTAATATAATAGTATTTCACATACCAAACAAACATAAGGAAGAACGTCTTTAAAATTCATAATAGATGTAGATAATGATTTATTTTCAAAAAATCCAACTGATATGAAAGTGAGTCCAACTAAAGGAATACCTGCGGCTATTTCTGCAGATAATTTTTTAATCAAAATTGATCTTTTAGTTCCAGGAAATTTGTGATCGAGAAATTTATACCAATAATGTCCCATCGCACCAAATATTGTTCCAGTTTTCATCATGGCAACTAAATTTGAAACATTGTTTCATTTAATTTTTCATCCAAAGATAAATACCTGAACGATTTTTATCTAAAGCCCATTCTTCTGAAGGAGAGCTGTCATTTGATTTTTTTGTTTTTGAGTATTTTTGCAACTTTTGTTCTGCATAATCACCTAATCCAAGAAACGTTAATCCTAAACCAGTATTTGTAAAAAGCAAATATTTAGGAGAAAAAAGTTTATCGACCGTTTTTTTAAGAACATTCATAATTTATTGACTTTTATAGAAAAATATTAATTCAGCATTTATATTTTAATTGTAAATTACATCATACTTTATTTATAATAACTAAATATGATTTAAGTTTAATTATTACTAAAAAACATGCTGTTTGCGATGTAGCTAATGTAATGAAATTTTAAAAAATTTTAAGCGCGTTGTTTAAACTATATTTTATTAAATATGCAAATTCAATTTAGACAATTCAATTATCAATAAAACTTAGAATTGACCACATGCTGTTACAATAAATTAAGAAAAAATAAAAAGTTCAATCGATTAACATTGCAGAACATATTTGACACGCTTGTTCTTAATAAATTCTTGACGTTCTGTTCAGATTTGAATAGTTTTAACTTTAAAATCAAATAGTAACTATCTTTGTGAAAAGCTAAAAAAGTAAAAAGTTATAAAGAAATTATCATGTGGATTAATTGGAATTTAGTTTGCTTAATTTTGGCAGTCGGGTTAAGTTTGGGACAGTCAATTTTGGCACAACGAATTTCATCTAGACCAAACACTCAAAAACAATTCTCTAGACCTAATTTATCTAAACCTTTAATGGTGCCTCGAACTGTATTTCACAACATAAATAATTTGAAATGTAAGATTTTTTATTTTTTTAAATCTAATTAAATAATTTTTTTTATTTTTAGTTGATAGAAATCCAAATAGACAGCTACCTAATTTTCAATCCAGATCGAAGCAGATGGAAAATTTACGAATGTTAAGAAAACGCAATAGAAAAGCAGTACGAATAATCTAAAAAGAAACCCGACTAAAAAGTTTTATTAAAGATTTGCTTATTTGAAAGATTTTTTATAAAAAAAGCGTTTAAAGTAAAAAACACATAATTTATTTAATTTTTATTGTGAAGTTTTTTCAAAAAGTTTTTTATTTTATTGAAATAAACTTTAACTTTTACATTTGCAATATTTTAAGCTATTTAGATTATTTGATTTTAAACAAGAATAACAGAATTATAAGCTATTATACTTTTGAATTTTGATATGATGTAATTAATAAAAATTAACTAAAAAAACATTGATTGAGTAATTTTTGCAAAATAAACCAGGTTAAATTGACTAAGTTACATGAGTCAATTTTTAAAGTCACAAATCTTAATTTAATTAAGTATTCAAAAAATTAATAAATTTATGCGCATGTGCCTGACTATTCATACGAATAAACAAAAACATGAGGTTAAACCAAAATCTAATCTTTTCGTGGTTTAAATGTCGATATTGTTTATTAAACTGCAAGTTAGTTTTTAATGAACAAAATTGCAATAAAATAACGTTCTTGTAATAACAACATTTTACATACCAAGTTCACAAACCTGACCTGTCAATAAATCGGCATAGATTATAGTGAACTTCTTGGACAACAAATTAAGATAAGATGAAAAGAAAAGAAATACCATTTTCAATCAGATATGAAAAACTTCTTAATTCAGCTCATCGAGGTGTTGTGAACGTGTTGGCAAGTATCAGTGCACTTTCCACTGTATACATTGGCTGCACCTATGTTTACTTTAAATTTTACCGTGAAAAAGAATTGAAATCGAGAGCAGATGAAGTGTTGTCTAAGACTAAGGAGATTGTCTGAAGAAGTCGAAAAATTGAGCGGGAAAAATGGTTTGGATGACTTTTCGATTCGGACTTGATTCAAATGTTTTATTTTAAAAAATAATTGCTTCAACTAATAAAAGGAATTATATTTGCTAAAAAGCGACAACTAGTCTTCATTATTATTATGTGGAGGTCTGTTTATAGCGTTCTCCTTCACACAATTGATCATCCATTCAATGCTATCATTTATTCCACTCCTAAATAATTGAAATTTTTAATTTTATCATGCCAATAAAATTTGAACATGAATTAAAAGACAATAATTTGCATGTTTAATTTGCATACCCTTGTAGTGCCGAACAAGCAACTAAATTGAGTTCACGATTTTTAATGTGTTCTGAATTAATTTTAAATATTTCATTCACTTTTTCAAGAGGTAGTGATTCCTTTAAATCTTGCTTGTTGGCTACAAATAATAGTGGAACATTTGCCAAATGCTTGTTATTGATGACCACATCTGAAACAAATTTGAATTTAAGAGTCATTCAATATTCTAGTGGCAACGTACCGAACGCGGCTTTGGAATCGTTCATTCTGGCCAAATCTGATGAATCAATTATGTAGATGATGCCATGTGTTTCCGCATAATACTTAAATGAACAAAGGATAGACATGAGAAAAGGCTGAAAAGCAGCATTTACCTTGTCCCAAAGTGATTGCAGTTCCTTTTGGCCACCTAAATCCCAGAAATTAATTATGACTCCTTTAGAGTTTACCTTGCCAATATTTAAGCCAACGGTGGTTGTGATTTTGGACAAAGCAATGCCTTTGTAGTTTTCATTGAACTGAATTTTGGCTTGTTCCAAGAAAGTGGACTTGCCCGCATTGTCTAGTCCTAAAATTAAAACAAAATATTCATCTTTCTTGGACAAAAACTTCCAAAAGCCGTATATTAAGGAAAACATCTTGCCTAGACACTGGCATTCTAGATGTGGCAAGCAAACTTTGATTTGTTTACATCTATCATTAGTTTCTGGCGCCGACTGGTGCGGGCTAATGCATCCACGCTAGATTCAGACTTTAATCTTTAAAGACAATTTAATCTTAAAGATGCGACTCGTGTCTTATCTTTAATCTTTACAATTACTCGATTCGGTTGTTTTTGTTCCCTTTTGTTTTAACACACAAAGACATATTGTCTTGATAAACACTTATTAAGGATTTTTAATTAAACCGTTACGCGATTAAGCAGTCATTTCGTTTGTTACATTCTTAACTGTTTTCCTTAGTAGAAGTCCTTTTCAAATTAATTGTATTTGTTATTGCTCTGTTTAATTTAAACAAAGTGAAAACTTGGCTATTTCCATTTCATCAACAGTTACACTGGAATGAACGTGGCTTGAAAGATGCGCTTGAAATAGTCGACCGGTATTAAAGGGTTAAAGTGTTCAAAATAGTAATGCTTATTAATTATGCTTTTTTCATTTCTTATTTGCTAACAAAACAGTTTTTCAAGCTAAATCTATTTTTTTATACTCTTTGGACTGTTCACTCGAGTTGTTTGCCGATTCGCAAAACCGCTATTTTAAATCAATATTTATCAAAATTTAATAAAAATTTATTTCGGATTTCATTGTATTTTGTTGAACTTGCCCAAAAAACAAATTTGACAAAAAAAAATTTGCTTAAAAAATTAACTTCATTTTATTAATTTCATCTTGCTAATTGATGCTTTTTTTAAGTTTTTTAAAATAACTACAAATAAAAAGCTTTGCAATATAAAGACTTTTTTGTCTTACTATATTTTATTTTGTCTTATTTTAAGTTAATTTAAAATATAAAAAAAGAAGATTAAACGTGGTTAAAAAATGCTTGATTGTAATTGAAAAGTAAGAAAGATAGTTTAAGATTTTTTTAGAGCAAAACATAGCTAAGAAAAAGCGCAACAAACCGCAAAGCAAACCATACAATGTTTCCATATTAAGAGCAGACGATTGAAAGTGTGAATACTAAAAGGCATCAGAGCATACAGGTAAGCTTAGTGATTTAGAATTAAAGTGGCAAACTTAAGCAATTTAAAAAACCTAAAATATTTTAAATTTAATTCTGCTTCAGTTAATTTTTACTGATTTTGTTGTAAACATTCAAATTGAGAAATCAGTTCTAAATCTAATAAGTTTACTTTCTTGATTGATGTCATACAAGTTAAGTTCAAAAAATTAAAATTTCACTAGTTTTAATTGTGAATTAAATGAAATGAACAAAATTTTATTAAATTAATTTTTCTATGAAACTCATTTGAGTATCAATATTAAACTTCACATGCAATGCGTTTAGTGTTTAAAGTTCAATTTTTTTTTTGTTTTTGGTCGGGATTAATTAGTCCATATGTGTGTTTATGGCCAGGCTTGTTTTCCCATAGTGTATTCAACACTCCTCTCTTATGGCCATCTCATCCTATTGACGATTCATTAGGTCTCCAACAATCCGAAAGTGGAAATGTATATTCTTCAGAAAATATTCTTTCAGTTAACGAACCTTTACCATCAGGTTTGTTCATACCCTTGGAACATTTGCAAAAAGAATTTCTAAATCCATCAATATTAAACAATCCATATCCAATGCATGGTTTTATAAATAATTCTGCTTTAAATATTGGAAATAAAAATTTCATTAGTTCGCAACATGTAAAATTAAAAAGTCATAAACATTTAGTAAACCAGTTTCAACCGCCTGTTCAAGTTAGATCAAATTATGGTTCATCTGGGTTACTCATGAAAAATGAAAACAATCAATTTTATAAAACAAACCATGGAGACCGTATTTATCACGATAAAGATTTTAATAACAAATATAACGATTATGAATTTTCTAAACATTTAACAAAACAACGAGAAGATAATGATGATGATCTTTTTACTATAAAGCAATCATATATTACAAGACCAATGAATCGATTACCAAATAAAAAGTAAGTTTTAATATAGTTAAATGAATTGTTAAAATTTAAAAATATTATTTTTAGTACTCCTATAATTAAAAAAAATAGTGAAAATTTTATTAAAGGTCCAAAAAAAAATTTAATTGATAAACAGGTTGAAATAAATAATAGTAAAGTATTAGAAGCTCAATTGGGACAAATTAGTGGAGAAGGTTTTGAAAGCGCGAATAAGGACAATCAAGTTTATCCACTTAAAACTTCAAGACATACTATTACAGATCCAAATGGAGATTTAACAGTTGTTACAGAAACTATTTACAAAAATCCATATAAAAGTTTTAACAAAATTGATTTGGAATCTAATAGATTATTACCTTCTAATGTGTTTAATAATGACTATTTTAAATTGAAAGAACATTCTAATTCAGATAAATTAATAACAAATGAAGGAGACATTGAAAATGTGTTGAATAATGAAACTTCAAATTATCCTATAATTTCTGAAAATTTATTAAATTCTTTAAAACAAGGAAATTATTTTTCATCTAATGAAAATTTAGGCAATGTCCAAGAATCAGGTGATATAAAATTGGATGATAAACAAACAAATTCGTTTACAGTAAAAGATGTTTCAAATGTGTTTGCCACACCATGGAATTCTTTAAGAATGTTACCCACAATTGAAAATGGGGAACAAGAAAATGGTTTAATAAAAAATCAAAATGAAACAAATGACTCATATTTAAATAATGGAGATGAAAATTCAAATGTTTCTGAAAATCGTCAATTTGAAAACAATTTTGGAACATTAGCCATATCTGTGATTGTAATTGCATCCTTAATTGCGGCACTTTTATTTACAGGTCAACTAAAACTTTTCTTTTGTCATTATCTTAATTTTAAATATATTTTTTGATAGGTTCATCATTATATTTAATGTATAAAGTATCTAATATAAAGAAAAAAAGATTGAAAAATATTCGTCAAACAAGTTCATCTGAATTTGATACTGAAGTTTCAGTGATGGACAACAATGAAACACCTAATTCAGATAACATGTCCACAAGTTCTGCTAGAGTTTGTCAAGCCTCCAATACTGGATCAGGGCTATTAAGTAATAATAATTTTATTAAAAAACAAAAAGAATCATTCGTAAATCACCCATTAAATTCTGATTTGAAAGGAAGTTTTGCAACAAAAAGTCATACAAAAACATGTAGAAGTGGTTTAGCCAGAATGGACAAATTAACGGATAACAAATTTGAGCGCATAAATACATTAAAAACTATTTCAGATAAAAAAAATTCTGTTTTAAGCAGATTTATGCCGAGAAATGAATGTAATTTTAGACAAAATGATAGTTCTGGACATTGTGTGTCTATTCCATCTGATATGCCTAATTCTCGAGTAAGTTTTGAGCTTTAATCTCATTTATTTTGAATATTGATTATGTATTGTAAGTTTTAAAAAGATAATTTAAATTTTTGAAATTAAAAATTTATTTTCTTATTTAATAAGAATTTAAATAATGTATTTTTTTATCGGCAGTTTTACTATTGGCCTGCAGCAAAGTTTTGAAGTTGCAATTTTTACACAAGTATGTTTGATCGCTTTTTGTACAAAGTGTTTTTAATAACTTCTTTAAATTTGTTTTTTTTTTATTTTTATATATATTTAATATTATTGTAGTTTGTTTTACATAAGTTTTTTTTTATACTGCTTTAGATATTTTTAAATTTGTATGCAACAAAATCATAATAGATATATTACAACTTATTACTTTTTAAATTTAATGTTTATAACAGTATCTAAACTATTTTAAATGTTACGGAAAAATTGTCAGATATAAATTTTAAAAATAAATTAACCCAACAAATTTTTTTTTTTTTAAAATTGGATGTATTTTATATTAAAATTTGCATAATTGGTGTTTACAATTTGTATTTAATAACTTTATTAAACATCAAAGGTAAAAATTGTGTGAAGTGTGGCAATAAAGAAAGGTGCAAAAAAAAAATTGTTGTTGAAGAAAAGTTTGTGGTGAAAAAAAAGATTGCTGTTGCCAAGAAAAAATAATTAAAAAAATTGGTCACTGCTTTAGAAAGCGCATAGATAAAGAAGAGGAAAAAGATTTGTAAGATTAAGAAAAATTGTAAAATTTGAAAGATTTTCAGAGAGTAGAAAGATTAGAAAAAAAATAAGATTTGAAATATTCGTAAGATATGCATGATTTGCATGATTTAAAAATTACTTAAATCAGTTGGTAAGTTGTTTTAGTGACTTGAAATCGAGTGATTAGCAATTAATTGCGTAGACAATCAACAAGCAATTAAATTGTTTACCAAAGTACGTTTTAACATTTTGCAACCGATTGGTTGCGCCTGTGCGTCCGTCTTGGATCAGAGTAGATGGTGGATTAGACGCACTGAGAAGTTTGCAAAAAGAGGTTTGGTGAGGTTAAATCGGTAAAATAGGTTAATTCGAACTAATGAATCAGACTTAATAAAGAGGACTTGGTAAGTCGAACTTGGGGAGTGAGTTAGAACTTAAAGAAAACAAGAAAGCCCTAAGAAAGTGTTGAATGGACAAATTGTGTCTTTTGACATCTACAACTAAGACTTAGTTAAGGTCGGTTCTCAATAAGGAGAAGGCCCCTTATGCAGCTGTCTATTTACACGCCGGACTGAGCCAGTTAAATTTGATTGCAGTTTTGATTTGCAAACTAGGGCGGATTGTCCATAGTCTAGAGTGTTTAGGAACAAGTAAAACAAGTGTAAACCCCAGGGTGCAAAGAGTTTAGGTGTGACAGTTATTATAACAAAGTGCATTAAACATGGCAAGTATCAGACATCTTAACAGCTGACTGAAAGAGACAATCAACTAATTGTGTTTCTTGATCGTAGGCAAACTACAGTGAAGATCAAATTCCAGGTAACTAGGCGCTCGCCTTGCGTTGTCAAGTGGTTATCACTTTGGCTGTTAATTGACTTGTTTTTATGCTGGATTTCGTTGCAGAATATCAAGAAGCCTTTTCATTGTTTGACAACCGAGGAGATAACAAAATCAATGTATCTCAGTTGGGCGATGTTCTGAGGGCTTTGGGACAAAATCCGACCGAAGCCGAAGTAAAGAAATGCTGCAACCAACTCAGACAAGGTAACACTTTAAGGTTAATCAAAAAAAAACTTATAGCAAACATGCTAACCAATCTGTTCAGACGACAGGATCGGATTTGACGTATTCCTGCCTATTCTTCAAACTGTTAGCAAGAACAGATGCAAAGACAGTGCAGAAGACTTTATCGAAGGCTTGCGACATTTTGACAAGGACGGAAGTGGCTACATAAGTTCGGCCGAACTGCGTCACTTGCTCACCACTCTTGGTAAGTAAATCCGAGTGTGACAACTGAAAGTAACTGTTGCATTTGAAGGAGAAAAGCTGACGGACGATGAAGTGGAACAACTGCTAACTAACCAAGAGGACTCACAAGGCAACATCCATTATGAAGAGTTTGTCAGAATGGTAATGAGCGGCTAATCGAACAGATAGCTGTTTGGTCAACATTCCACCTATGTTGGTTTTATTTAAGTATTATTTAAACCAGTTTCCAATAAGTGTACCTTGATTATCTTTCAAATAAATATCTGCTTATTAAGCAGCCGGCGTATATTACAAATCAACAAGGTTTATTAAATTAAATTGCATTAACAACAGTGGGTTTTTACACGTAATTTTACCCTAATGTACAATTGAGTGCGAACGATCAATCAATAGATTGATCGTCCTGTTGCTGAGGAGGGTTTCGTTTTCTAAGACCCTGGTTCTGCAGGACAGGTGTATCGGACTGATTGTTCTGAGTGCCATAAGAAGAGCCTCGAACTGCTTTAGTGGATCTTATTAATAAAACCAAAGCAGACACTCCGATCAGAATGGCATTAAGCACAATGAAAGAAAGTAGCTTGTAGAATTGACACTTAAATAAAACATAGGGAACAAACATTCCGATGGACACCACCACAGTGCTCCAGAAAACCATGTTAAAGATGGACATCTTTCTTGGCACAAGAGTTTCTTGAAATGGGCTGGAAAAGCATTTGTGCTTGATGAAATGCTCGCTAAGTTCATCTTTTTTACTGTAGATGTCAAACAAGAACTGATCCAGATCCTGGTCGCTGTCAGTGGGCACCTGATCGAACGGAATGCGTTCAATATACAGATGACCATGAATTGGCTTGCACGAGAACACTGACAAGATGTTGGGCTCAGGATTGTCATCATCAGTGTCAAATTCAATTTGCACATTGTAGATGGCCGGCATCTTGTTTTTCAGATGACTAGCAGTAAAACGAAAGCCTCTGGTTCTGGGAATCAAATGATGTTTCAGAATTTTTAAGCCCTTTTCTTGAGCGAATTTTACTCCACTCTCGTATTTGGCTTTGGTGTATCTGGTTCCTTCGGCAAACAAAAGCAGGGTTATGTTGTCCGTATACTCGACCAGCTTATTCAAACTCTGGGCCATAATAAGACAGTCTTTTTCCCAGTTTCTTTCCAGAAAGATAAACTCTCCGAAATAGAAACTCCAACCTATGATGGGAATCCAACGCAAAGCCTTTTTGGCATACGACTTGGCACTCTAGATTAAGAAAACATTAGAGCTGGTCACATTCTTAACTAGTTGATCAACACCTACTCCTAAGCAAGAAAAGTGATCCATGGTGAACCAGCAATAGAGCCAGTCAATTTCATACTTGTGGTTCATCAGAATCAAACCGTGTTCTCTGCCGAACTGTTTTTTGGTCTGTTCGTCTGCGTAGTAAAGAGTGGTTTTGCAGTTGGCCCAGTGCTGTCCCATGCCCACAATTTGGCTCCAGCTGGAATATATTAAGTAATAGTTAAGCTTGCGATACAGATGTACACTGCATGGCTTGACGGTGAGAGCAAGAATGAGCTGCAGAAAATTGATGATGAAGCCGTCACAAACCCAGACCAGGGCAAAGAAGAGCGAAATGTAAAATCTGTAAGATGACATTTGGCTAAGCAGAGGCTAAACAGTGGTTTTTCAACATGGACAGGACAGAAGGTAAATTGCACAGAACATGAATTGTACAGTACATGAATTGTGCAGACAAACAACTAATGAGCTCAATTAAAATTTAATAATTGACAACTTTGATAAACAACAACTTTAATAAATAACGATTTCGACGACTTTTAATTTAGACGATTAACAATTTTAATAACTAACAGATTTAGTAATTTAATAATTAACAGCTGCAGATTGAAACAAGTGTCGACTGCATTTGCCAGTCAAACGTGCGTTGTGTGAAGACATCGCCAAACACACACAGGGACCGCGCAGAAATCCTGGCCCTGCTGCAATCTCGTCTAATCACTGCGATCTCTGGTCACAGGTGATGTCTGTCTGTGTTCTTGGCTTCTTAATTCCTTCTTAATTGTTCCAGCAGGTCTTCCGAACGTCTTAATTTGTCTCCGGCTGTTGTTCACAGTCACACGACACTCCGGTTTCCATAGTTCCGCACCTGGCCACTGTTCCGACACAAACAACACCATCTTCACTAATTGTTTGCTTTGTTTCACAATTACTTCAATTCTCAATGCTAGCTACTTTACAACATGGTTATCAATGTTTGGCCCAAAGTGCTTCTTCTAGGCGACTCCTTAACTCAAGTACGATTTGCTCTTTCTTTGTCAACTTGTTTTCTCACCTCTTCTTTTTCCTCAACTCTCTTCTTAACTCTTTTCTTAACTCTCCTCTACTCAACACTTCTTCTAGCACTCCTTTGAATCTAATGGCTGTTGGGCTTCGCTTCTGGCTGACTCTTTGCAAAGGTTTACTCTTCGTCTGTCTTTTCGTTCTCTAACTTATTTTTCTTTCATTAGGAAAGCCGATTTGCTCGTCAGAGGTTTTTCAGGCTACAACACTAGATGGATGAAACTCATTCTGCCTTCTATTGTGGACAAACAACTTCTTCAACAAACTGCCTGTGTCACAATTTGCTTGGGAGCTAATGATTCTTGGTTTGAAAACAAATCTCCTCACGATGCTCATGTTCCTCTTGCTGAATTTCAACTCAATTTAAAGCAAATCATCAATTATTTGCAACAAAACGGACTGGATAAAAGCAAAATACTTTTGATTACACCTCCTATTTTTATTAGGGAAAATTGGATAAAATTTCAAAAACAAACTATTCATGAAATCATGACAGACAAAACTAATGATAATACTAAAATATATGCTCAGGCTTTGATCGAGACCGCCAAAGAATTAAATGTCACCTTTGTCGATATATTCACTATTTTTGAAAAAAGCAAAAAAGGTGCTCAATTGTTTGTTGATGGTCTTCATTTTTCTTCTGAAGGATCTAAGTTGTTTTATGAAAGCATTATTTCCTTTATTGAAGAAAAAGTTAAACAGGCAAGAGGAACAGATGAACTGAATTTTCCTATTTATAAAGATGTCGATTCATTAAATCCAAGCCAAAGTTTCAAGTGATTTGTTGTTTTTTTTTTCAAATTTAGCAAAAAATAAAACGTTTACGTGTACCCAAAAGAAAGCAGTTTTGGATCTCTTTGATTTTTAAATCTGATTGTTAGCCAAATTCCGAAAAACTAGAAAAAAAAACATCATTGTTTTTTATATATTTTTATTTCATTTAACAAATATATTACTTGAACTAGAATTGAGAAAAAAGTTAAAACTCCGACAATGTTTAATGTTCGAGATATTGCCTCCACCAAAAATGAGTCGCAACCCTAAGAAGTAGAATGAAGAAGGTTGTTAATTGACTTGAATTAGAATGGTTTGAAAGCCCTGATTCTTACAAATGAGCACGTAGTGCTGTAATTGTGGTGACTATGATCAGAAATGCAGCAATTGAAATTGGTTTCAATTTTAGTTATGGATTGTTCACTTGCGGAGAGCCGGCCAACGCGTACAATATTTTCAATTTGTTCATCATTTACGGTAAGACACAAAGCAAAAATGAACAATTCAACACAAAAGACTGCTATTAACATTGAAGCATACTAGAAAAACAAGTTTTAATTAGCTTGTTGCTATTTGAAATCCGTTAACTTACGAAAAGCAAAATGGTCCTGTTATTTATTCTGGCAGCCACTATGCCCAGAACAGAAATGAAACAAATGAAAGATGCAAAAGTAACTAGCCAGTTTGTGGTTTGGGGATCATAAAAGATAAAAGATGAAGAGGTTTGACTATAGACCACGCCAAAAATAAACATAGCATAGATGCTCTAGAAAAACCCACTGTTAAGCTTCTTAAAAGTTTTCTTATATGAGCAAAACTTACAAAGTAGAAAACGTTGAAAAGAACGAGCAAGTTTCTGGTACATGTGAATCCGCCGCACATTTTGGAAGGCGAAATCAAGAGGTGCTGACTTGGACAGATGAAAGCGTAATAACATATATTTGAAAATGAAGCATGAATTGCAAAAATGATTGAAAAGTGTGTTTTCATGTCATTTCCTGTATGTGTTCAGTCTTTTCGACATTTCCTCTGTTTAGAAAGAACGGCCTGTGTATAAAAGACGATCGATTCGAGTTTGCCGATTGAAGTGCAACAGGTGCGTAATAAACAGCTTGAATGGAAGCCTGAAAAGGCTTGGATTGTAAAATGCAAACTGATTTAAAGCCAGAAAGCCATTTAAGGCAAAAACAACTGGATGCACCACCAACAATGACAGATTATTTCTTGAAATCAGATAAGGCCAGATCAGATGGAGTTGGGATGAGCTGAAATAAAGAGATGTTCCCCTGAAATTATGTGAGAAATGTTTGTTGATAAACAAAGCAGGTTCATGATTGTTTTCGGTGTCTGACTTGCCGATGGAAAGGGCGTTAGTCAAACACTAATCTAGACTGGGTGTAATTAATTCTCTTTGATTGACTTGGGACATATTTTACACTGTATATGATCCAAGTGCGATATTGTGCAAACAATGGTGCATTCAATTAACTACATTTAATGCCAGAAGGATAACGAGTGCTTACTGAACGCAACGTAGTTATGAACTGTTGAGTGAAACAACAAGTGGTTGACAGACCCGGCAGATATTTTCGCACCAATCATGAGAACAGGCTTCTGGAGCTACACATCCATCGTCGTGCAGATTCTGCTGGCCATCATAACATTTGTCTACGGAATCGGAATCCACATCTTCTATTTGAGGTCATTTAATTACAATAGTGCCGTTTGGGCCATTCTGGACGCCGCCTTTGCTGTGGCCCTCATTCATCTGCATGTGCTCTTTCTTCGCAATGATCTGGACGATTGGTACGACCCCGGCTCCTTCATAGGCATCAAGTTGCTGGTCAAATGTTTCTTCTTTGTTGGCATTTTCGGCTTCATCTGCAATCTGGCTTTGGCTATCTTGAATGGCGAAGGTATTTCTGGTTCAGCTTTTCATTATAATCATTATGTTAACTCTTCTTTTTCAAATTCCTTCACTCTTGCAGTTCTTGGTGTTCAAGGTCATTACGCGTCTGCTATTCTGGCGTTCATTCTTGTTTTCTGGTGTCTGGTAATTTGCATCTGTGCCCGAAAATACAAACGTTATGTTGAAATGTGCCATCCATTTTCTCAACCCAGTGTTTAGACTTTTTTATTTTTACAAACGCAATTTATTTTCCTACTTGTGTACATACAATATGATTATTTTTGATTTCTACAATAGAATCAACTTTTAACTTGTTTAAAAATTTAATTTCGAATCACTTTCTTTCAATCTTTGCATTTTATTCTCATTAGTCAATTGGTTTACGAAGCTTTTAAAAAGTTTTATGCTATTTTTTAAACTAGTTTTCTCATACGTTTCTATATTTTCGCTCTCCTTTGCTTTGTATTCATCAATTTCCTTGCACAATTCGCTGATGGTGGCCACTTTAAATGGATCAAAAGAATCGATCTCTTCCACATTAATTGGAATGCAAACTTTGCCCGTTTTTGGATGTATGCTGAATGGAGATTTAAGCAAATGGTTCACACCTTTTGATACATTTACATCTAGCCTTGGGTAGCAAAGTTGAATTTTCACCTCTTCTACAAAGTATTTGCAAAGGAACTTTTTTTCTGCGCTAGCTTTAGCTTTGTCTTCAATTTTTTTCCAACAGTCACTGCAACTCTTAAATTTGGTATCAAAAATGCTCTTTTCCAAATCAGTTTTAAACTCTTTATCCATGCACAGATCTAAAACTTTTTGAATTTTTTTCTTGCTATCAAACATTTTTTGCTCATCTACCAGTCTATTAAAATATTTGTCAATTATGTTGATCGCTTCCACAATACTAGGATGTAGGTTTCTTCTGCGATCAAAGTTGACTTTTTTACTTTTGAATTCGCCTCCTTCAATCAAAGTTAAATAATCAGCAATAGCAGACCTTGCTTCGAATGATAGTTTGCGGGCTCTTTCATCGGCTACCCAGCAATGGATTCCTCTTCGACCAGAATAAACGTAAAGAATGTTTTTAAAGCCAAAATCTTCTCTCAAAGCGCGGTTCAAAATTTTGGCAGCAATTATCATGAATAACCAACACTTGTCACAAATGTTGGCTCCGCTGCAGCAGTTCCTTACATCATCATAGTCAGTTAAATCAATGTCAAACACTAATTCTCTTTCTAAAGCTCTAAATGCGACCAGTTCTTTTTTGCTATCTTTAGGAGGTATGTTGTACACAGCTCCGATGTCGATTTTTTCTGGCACCTTTTGTAAAAGTTGTTGCTTCAGTTCATCTGCATCTGAAAACGACAAATATCTAATATAAATATCCCCTGATAGGGTAAATGAAAACTCGCGTCTATTGAAATAATCCGGTATCACTTGGCCATAGGCGAGCCATTTGAAAAATAGTTTATTTGGAAATAACATCTTGTAGTAAAATTGCAAAAGTTGAGGCAAGTCCGATGGATTATACTGATCTGACTCCGCCATTGTGAATGGCTTAAGGTTAATCTAGAGTCCAAAACTAGACAAGTGTTTTAAATGCTGCCCTAACCAAGAGTTTAATTGCTTAATTATTTAGACAGTTTAAATCACCTGTAGAAGATCATAATTAGCCCGCCAAATATCAAGCACATTATACTGTACAAATTGGCGATGCTATTTGTACGAAGTTTAAAGCACCTAGCTTGTACAAACACGTATTCAGTTCGTAAATGGTTCTTTCAGTTCTGTCTAGTTGCAAGTTTCTTAATTGCAAGTTCTTAACTCGAGTTTTTCATTTACGAGTTTCTTATTTTTTAGTTTCTTAGTTGAACTTATCTCAATATGAATGAAAGTGAAATTCCTATTGATATTCACACGAACAAGCTGCTCGGTAGGCTTCCACTTCAATTTTTGCACGATTTAATCATTTTCTAATCAAGATTGGCTCGTAAGTCGTAAACATTGCAGTAAAACATGGAAAACTTCTTTGGACAAAATTCAAGAAAAAAAAAGGTCTGCTATTAAAGACATGCCAGACAATGAAGACATTCAAGCCATCATAACCAAGTATTCGTTTAATTATTTGGCCTGTCTAGAAATTATGACTCTTTTAAAAGAAACTGAAAAACACACTAAAAACCTGTTCGGACTTTATTCATCTCAGAGAATTAGTGATTGGCAGGATATTATTAATATGTATCAAAAAGATGGTTCCTACTTGGCTGAACTTGCTCAGATCTTAATTAGAAATGTTACTTATGAAGTTCCTAATTTGAAAAAAAACATAACCAGAATGCAACAATTGCACGATGAGTATAATAAAAAACAAGAAGACTTTTTAAAACAGGCTCAATTTCTCAAAAAATCATATTATCAAAAAGCTAATGAATTCGGCATCAAGGTATGTTTAGCTTTAAATTTATTTTAAATCTAACTATTTAAATTTAACTATTTTTCAGGGAGAAAATATCAAAAAAGAAATTCAACTTTTAGTTCAATCGTTTTCTTCTGAATATTTAGAATTTAAAAACTTTGATTTAGAAACTCCAGTTAAATATTATTTATTATTTTTACAAAAAATTAGTCTTCAAAATTCAGATTTAATTTTACCATTGATTAGGTATTACATTCAAAACGGGAACACTACTTATTATCAATATAAAACCGGCAAAAAACCTGAATCTGTAATTACAAATTCAATTGAATTTCAAATTTCTGATGATGAAAATGAAATTACTGATAAAATTGATTTTGAAAATAAAAATAATGATATTGATTTTGGAGATGAAAATGAAGATGTAAATAATCAAATTGATTTTGGAGATGAAAATGAAGATTTGAATAATCAAATTGATTTTGGAGATCAAAATGAAGATTTGAATAATCAAATTGATTTTGGAGACCAAAATGAAAATGTAAATAATCAAGCCAATGATAATGTGAGTTTATTATACAAATTTTTTCAAATTAATTTTTTTTAAATTTATTTTTTAATTTTACAATAAGGTGGCCAGAGGATATGATGCTTTAACAATTTTAGAACACTTGGAAACTAAAAATCAATTTATTAATGAACTTTTAGAGGTAAAAAATTAATTATAAATTATTGCTTTTTTTTATTTATTTTTTTATTTTTTTTTAGATTGAAGGATTTTTTTTGCATCGTTTACATGAAACTTCTTCTGGTGATAATACTTTATTTTCAAATCAACTAGAAGAATGTCCACAATTATCTGATTTATTTAATTTAGATTTTTTGCAATCTTTAAATGAAAAATTAAATAAAATAGTTGGCTTTTATACTTCTGATAAAGTAAAATCATATTTTTTATTAAAAGAAAATAAAAAGTAAGCTTTTTAAACTTTATTTTTTTACTTTTTTGTTTTAATTTTTTATTATTTATTACAGTTATGTTAAAACTATTATAAATAAGTTTAAACATTTAAATTCATTAGAGAATAGAGCTTTAAATAAAGCTAAATCAATGGAAGAAAGTGCTATGAAATGTATTAAAAAAATTGAAGTTATTAAACCACAAATACCAATTATAATTAAGGAAACAAAAGAAATCCAAAAATTTGTAAGTTTATTTCAATTAAATTTTTAAAAAATAATTTTTTTTTTTTACTTTAATTAAGATTCAAAATGAAATATCAAAAAAATACAAAAATCGTCCAGTTAACATAATGGGAGGTGTACAAGTTTTATAGTTTTTAAAACTGAAAAAGCAGTTTGATTGCTTTAATATAATCTAATTTACAGATATCAAATAATAAATAGCAAAATAAAATTAATCTATTTATAATCGGAAAAAGGACACTGTAATTTATTTTTAGGACATTTATACTTGCTTAGACATTCACCTAATATTCTATCACATTCACAAAGTTGATATGAACATTTGTCAGAAACATCAGCCTCGTCTGGCATTGCTTTAATCAAAGTGAAAATTAGAAAGTAAGTTAAAATAAAAATTGAAAAAAATCTTACTGCATTTTGCTTGACCATCATCATCACATTTCCATTTATATGGCAGAATGTAGACAAGAATATGGGTACACGTTGTATGAGAATAACAATAGTCATGATCTTTACAACAACTAATAAAGCACATTTTATCGGATGTTGTCCAGCAGAAATAATTCTCACCTGTCTATATCATCCATTGGTTCTCCTTGAAAAGAGAAAATGAAGATATTTAAAAATTAATAATTTACTTATTTACCTGCTCCCATATAGCCACAAAAACAACCATATTTTCTATACGATAATGGCTCACATCCTTTAAATTAAAAATATTATGAAAAATTGATTTTTTAATATTATTTTTCTTAACCTGTAACACATCTAATCATTCCGGCCAGTTGAATAATTCCTCTTTTTTGACGACTATGATTACTGGCATTTAATTGTGTGTCTAAAAAACGTGAGCGTTGATAATTATAAATTTCTTTATTTGAAAAAACTGGATAACTTATAATACTATCATCTATAAACAATAAATTAATTTAATTTCAATTTTTAATTTTAAACTTTGATTAAATTCGATTTTCACTGACCAGATTGACAAGTGAATAAAAATAGCAAAGCCATTTGTATAATGAGAAAACAATTGCGACAAATTTTCATAATAGAATTTGACTTCTATCAATTGAATATAACTTTTTATTATGAAAATTCGCATGTGAAATTAGTTTTAATTTTAAAATTTAAATATAATTATATTACAATTAAACTATAAATTAGTAAAAGTTATTTGCGAAAACAGTTGTTTTACACAGGAAAGCATTTTTTTTATTTTGAATAATTTGCCATTGAACGTGTAACTCTTTTAGCTCAATGAAAAAGTGTAGATAAAATTTAAGAAAACTAAATTCAAAGTAGCAAAGTTTTTTTAAGTTTTTAACTAGATCACTTTCTTATTTGAAAGAATAGAAACATTTCAATATGAGTTATGACAATTTTTGTCAGAATAAGCAAGAAATCGAGCTAATAGAACTGTTTTTTTATACTGATTGTTACAATTAAGCACATTGTGTTTAAAGGCGAATACAATTAGTTTTAGAAATATGGTTCAGGATGTGCTGAGTTAAAAATGCAGTTCAAAAGTGGTTTTAAACAGTTGAAAACAATACTATTCACCATTTATGCACATACTTTGTTATGATTTATTTGATTCGTTATGGATCATGAGTTTAGCTAATTGTGCTTTTAACTGTTTTACCAAATTTCCAGTAAAGTATTTATGTATCAACGTTTGGCACAATCGGAAAACTAAAAGCAAAAGAAACACTAAGCAAATATTAGATGCTCAAAGGCATTGCTAATATATTTAAATTTAGATTTTAATTGCAAACTAGGTTAACTTTTGTGCACTTTATGCAACTAAAGTTGTAATTATAATATATTCTAGCTAATATTCAACTTGTGTTTTCTATTTCCTTAAATTGGCTGCAGTTCAGAGCTGGTTAGATACTTAAGAATGCCGGATGCTTTGAAAAGAAGGTAAATGAAACAAGTGATTCAATGTGATGTACCAGCTTTAAAGCTAGACTTTATTCATTATTAGGCTAATTACATATTATAATTTAAAGTTAATTGCTAATTTAAAAAGCGAACAAGATCAAGAAGGCCATCATCAAACAGAAAAGACCCATAGCTTCAGACAATGCGAATCCTAAGATGGCATATGAAAACAGTTGTTGTTTTAAGGATGGATTACGAGCATATCCGATGATGAGACTACCGAACACAGATCCGATACCAGCTCCAGATCCGGCCACACCGACTGTAGCAGCTCCGGCACCAATAAATTTGGCAGCTGAGTCAATATCCTTTCTAGCAACACTGGTTTGAATAGATCTCACAGATGCCACTGGCACAGATTGGTTGACTTTTTTTTCCCAGGCAGTGGCTTTATTTGACAAGATCAAAGTGCTCAGTGGACGAGCCATTGACCTGGACATGATCTAGAAGACAAAAAAGTAAACAATAATTAGTTGTGGCGGAAGGTGAGAGATTGTAGGACAAGCCAAAATTAAGAAGGTTAAAGCAATTTAACCTTTTAAATATTTTGACCTTTAAACAAGGTTCGGATGAGGGCGGCTTGGCAAGCGAAGGGTAAACTGATTAATTGCTGTAGGGTGGCTAGAAAAGGGCAAGACGAAACTTACCAATGCTCTGGTCATTGGGGAAGCAGCTAAGGTTACGTTGCTAAGGAAAGCCATTCTAATCAAAAGTGGTGGAGATCGGCGTGTAGAAGTAATTAAACGAGTGATGCAGAATTAGTCTGAAATGAGAATCAGAATTAGTGAATCAAATAGAAAATTAAGAGCAAGTTATGTGGCGAATTTATATTGCAAATCAAGTGCAATGCTGCTGGCTTCGAAGAAATGTTGCCGCAATGGCGGAAGGTTAAACATTTCGAATGCCGAAAATGATTTGTAAGAGCGATCGAACCGAAAAGAGGTTTGGCAGAACACAGTTTTAATTAAATAAGATCACGTTGAATCAAAGTTAATTGCACACAATTTAAATGTAAAACAAATAGAACGTCTTTAACTCACCTCAGACCTTAATTCAAACCGGAGTGAATACTGAAGATAATAAGAAATGCTTGCAGAGAAAAATTATGAAAAAGTCACCTTAAAAAAACGACGGCGCCGCCATCTGACCGGTGCATTTGCTTTTGCGCAATAAGCGCCAAATTCAAATAGTCTGCAGGAGTGAGTGCCGGCTAGAATGTGCACGGTGGAAAGGCTCTTCTCCAGCCACACTTGTGGTTATGGTCGACCTCGAGGAAAAACAGCTCGAGCACAATTTCTTAAAGAAACAACTCCAGCACAGTCGTCTCAAACAAACAACTCCAGCACAGTAGTCTTAAAGAAACGGCTCAAAAGGAAAAATGCCCTAAACAAAAGTTATAAACGTCTTAGGCAATCTATTCCCACACTGCAAAACAAGTTTGACTCACAAAGTACCAACTTTGTCTCACCCTTTCAGCCCAAACTGCTCCTACTTCCTCAGTCAAGCTAGTTCATGTGCTCGGCCAAAAAAGGAGGTCCGACATCTATTTTTAGATTAAAAGCAATTACACTGTCTATTAGGTCGCTTCTAGAGCATGTTCTGTTTAATTTTCAATATTAAAAATATTAAATGGCTTAAGCAAAAACTGATTTTCAAAATGGACAAAAGTTTAATTTGCTGTTTGTTGGTTGGTTCAGGTTTAGTCAAACCAACTTCAAATGTGTAAAGCTAGCCTGAAAATGTCGTGTTCCACATAGTAATTGCCATTGTCTTGTTTAATCACAAACACCTGATTAAACGTGTGTGGTGGATCGTCGTCAGTCTTGAGTTGGCCCAAAACGGCAACCACCACCCCATTGTCGAAGGTCGGCTGAGCGTCCACCACGGACAGAATGTGCTTGATACTTCCAAAAGTCAACCCTTTTAGTTTTTCAATGATTTTGGTTTTGCCCATTATCTGCTCGCCTTCGAATGTCATCAAAGACTTGTTCTCCTAGAGAAAAGACACAAAATCAGCCAAACTTATGGACAGAAATCGTGAACTTACTAGGTAAAAATTGGCCAAATTTGCTCTAAGATTCGGATCGTCAAACATTCCGTAATATTGCTGAACAAATCCTTTGCCGATTTCTTGATAATTCGGGTTTAAAGTCATGTTTGAAGATGGACTACCAATAATGTATATAATAATATATAATAATATTTGACAATACTAGGCAAATGTGTATTTGCAAAATCTTTGTCAACTTTGGCAAATTTAAAAACAAAGTTAAACTTTGTTAAAATTTTTCTTTCTTTTAAATATAATACAAATCTATAATTTACAATTAGCCTAAACTTTGACTGAATTAATCCAGTTATTATCACATGAAAAGAAGGTTCACGATCAACCAATGAAGAATAAAGAAGAGCGTGCAGGGGACATTTTTTTAATTACAAACTGTTTTGACTTGTCTTTTAATGATTAATTGATGATTTTGATGAAAAAGTTGGGCAAGGACAAAAGTAGAAAAATTAAAGAGTGAATTAAAGCTGGATAGCGAAGAAATTGAATGGTAAAGACATTGGATAGAAAATGGGATGATTGGTAAGGAAATGGTAAAAATATGAAGCGAATGATAAAATGGGTTATTATCGAAAGAATGATGATAAAATAGATGGTGAAGGTATGAATAAGAAGTAAATTAGCTAAAAAGTAAGTTAGATTTGAATTAGCTAAAAGGTAGATTAGTTGATGGATTGGATAGAAAATAGATTATATAGAAAGTGAATGAGGTAGAAGGTAAGCAAAGTAGAAAATAGCCGGGGTAGTAACTAGATAAAGTGGAAACTAGACAAGATGGAAATTAGATGAGATAGAAAGAGAATTAGTTAGAGAATGAGCAAATAAATGAATAAATGAACTATAAAAAGGACTAGACAAAGAGTGGATCAATTTAAAAATGGATTAAATGAAGACATGATTTGTAAGACCAAACTAGTACTGAATCTGGAATGCAGATCTGTATGAGATTAACTCTAACCAAAACAAGTAAAAAGTGTTGAATGCTTTCGAACAATCAAACAGGTGTCGTACTGATTTCAAACAATGACGAAGTTTAGTGTGTTTGTAATTTGTGAACGACAATCAACAGCATTTGCAAATGATTGCTGATGGTAGCCGGTACAATGAACTTTGAATAGCAATTATGGTTTATGGTGGTTATGGTATGCGATTGCAGAAGATGATTGTCTACAACTGTTCCGGTCACTTTGAAGGAGCAATTTTTACTGGGCAGTGAAATGAGAAGAAACAAGTTGGAAAACACGTGTTCACGAACAAACCAGCTGAAAAAGGAATGGATTCGAAATTGAAACATTGTGAAGGTGTGTTTTGCAGCCGGCTTTCGTGAAAATAGTGATTATGTTTTCAGCTCAACATGGGTGGATGAAGAAGAGTAAACATGTGACGGCGGTTGTTTGGTCAGATGGTTTAGTTGTTAGATTGTGATGAAGATTGTGTGCGTTGTGGAGTAGGTTGTTGGTTGAGATGAGATCTAGGATGTGATCTAGGATGTGTTCTAGGATGTGATCTGGGATGAGGTCTAGGATGAGGTCTAGGATGAGGTCTAGGATGAGGTCTAGGATGAGGTCTAGGATGAGGTCTAGGATGAGGTCTAGAATGAGGACTAGGATGAGGACTAGGATGAGGACTAGGATGAGGTCTAGGATGTAATCTAGGATGGTAACTAGGACGTTAATTAGGAGGTTAACTAGCAAGTTATGAAATTGACAAAGAGGTTAAGTAAGAAGTTAGTAAGAATGCACCAAACTGTTGACCAATTCGTCAACCCGTCTATTAGCTTGCAAATCCGACCCTGGAACACCTTTGGTAAGTGGGCTTCTAAAACGTGTTCCTTAAATTTTAAGATGCAACTTGTGAAGCCGAACAATGGCGGGACGGATTCACATGTGCCACGGCTGAGCCGGTGTGAGAATAGCCAAAACACCGGCGTCGTGTACCAGACATGGTATATAGATTGAAGAAGAAAGAGCAGGGGAAGGGCGTGTGAAGAAAACTAAAATGGTTGCCAAGCAAAAGAGGCGGCATTGCGTTGTCGGCTGCCATTCTGCGCGTCTAGTTAAGCTTAGACCAGCCGACCCGCCCGGCGCAGACCCGTTGTCCAGCCAACCAGAAGCAGTTGCGACGGAACTGCTACAGCCCACAGCCATTTGGTCATAACCATTTGATCATAGCCACTTGATCATTGCCACTTGATCATAGCCACTTGATCATAGCCATTTGGTCACAGCCATTTTATCATAGCCATTTTATCATAGCCATTTTATCATAGCCATTTTATCATAGCCATTTGATCATAACCATCTGATCACAACCATCTGATCATAACCATCTGATCATAGTCCTTTGGTCACACTGTTTCGATCACAGCCCCTCGGTCACGGTGTTTCCATCACGGCTTCTTGTTCATTGTCTTTCGATCACTACCGTTGGCCATAGTCTTTCGATCATATTGGCTATTTGGTCATAGCCACTTTGTCATACTCTTTTCACCATTGGTCTTCATTTTTTCATCAAACCCGCTTGGTCATAGTCTTTTCATCCTTGTCATCCGACCATTGTCACTAGACTATAACCCTCTGATCGAAACTATCCACTCCATGTGACTCGATCGCAACTATTTTATCGCTACCATCTTATTTAAGCCTTCTTAACAATTTAGACATCTGATCATTACTATTGGCTCATAACCATTCGATCTTAGCTTTTTGATTGCAGCCATCTGATCATAGCCGTCTGATCATACCCATCTAAGTATAATCTTCTAATCATAACCGTCTAATTGTAGCCATCTAATTGCAATCATCCAATCGTATTCATCTGATCAAATTTATTTGATCTTAGCCTTCTATTCGTAGCCTTCTGATTTACAACCATCTAACCATTACTTTTTGATCATTTGCATCCGAATATTACTTAACCATAGTGGTCTGATCTAATCCATTTGCTCATCTTATTAAACTAATTTAACTGGCTCCAAGCTGGCTTGCCTCAAGCAAGTTTTCACCGAGCAGTCTATTCAAAGCTAGTTTGCTTAGGTTCAGTCATCCTGAGCAAGTCCCTCTGAGCCAGTCCTTCTGAATCAGTTAACTTGTTTGCCCTGCCATTTGCTCTTCAGTCATCTATTTAGCTTTATACTGCCACTTAAAATTAATTGTGATTTTCTGGTTGATCCGCCTTTTTAGGTTTTGCTTGCCATTCGGCTTACCGGTTTACAGTTTGTCTAAGCTAGCCGGTCACTGTGATCTTATTATTCATGTTTTATCACGATCAAGTTATTATGAAAGCGATATTGGTTTAATTGGATGGCAATATTAGTTTTGAGAAGTGTTGGTTTTAAAGATAAAGTATTTGATTAAAAAGCATTGAAAAAGATTAAAAAGGATCAAAAGTTTATTGATACAAGGTTAATTAATAAAAATAACGCTATTAGTTCAAGGATAGTTGATAGAAATAACGCCATTGGAATAAAAGCACAATTTAAACTCAGCCATCAGTTGGATTATCTTGTCCATGCCAGTCGGTTCACTACGTCTTACACACTGCCGAACAACTCTTTTTATCTGACGGTTCTTTTTAATTCTCTCTAGCACTGTCCTCTTTCAATTTCCACTCCTCTCTCACTTTGGTTTTGTGTTTCCTTTCCTCTCTCACTCCCTTCTTCGCTTGGATTTGCTTGAGTTTGCTTCATTCTCCTTACCTCTGTCGCGCTCTTTCACTCTCTCTTACTCTGTCCTCTTTCAACCTCTGCTTTCTCACACTTTCCTCTGTCACACTCCTCTTTCACACTCTGCTCTGCCACACTCTGCTCTGCCACACTCTCCTCTCTCATACTCTCTCCTCTCACACTCTTTTCTCACACTTTTCTCTCACACTCTCCTCTCTTCTCTCTCACTCTCTTCCCTCTCTCATTTTCTCTCCTCTCTCACTCACACACACGCCACACACAAACACACACATACACACACATACACACACATACACACACATACACACACATACATACACAGTTGCCATTGAGCTCATTTACATGTGTGTTGCATTCTCGTCGCCGCATCACTTCGCATATCACCAGACTTTGATTGTGCCATTAATTTAGTAATTGATTGCTTGGCCCACCGGTGCTTTGTCAACAGTGAATCCAACCAATCTGACTGTCTACTAAATAGTGCTTGGCCCTGTGCGTTGATCCATCGACGTTAAATAAGTCGTCAGAAAACTGCGTCTGATGTTGGTATGCGACTGATCATCAAACACACCTACTCAGTGTTATTTTCGGCATTGCATCCAAAGTTGGTCCAAACCGAACTTGATCAGTTAGTGCACAGAGTTAACATCTTCTGCAAGTCACCTTTCATCTTTGAGCTTGCCAATCGTGCTCTTATATCAGCAAGCTTAACAAATGGCTGTTTTCTTGCTAAACACATGCAAATTTAATGGATGCGGACTCACTTTTCCCACCTTGCAAGAACTTATTTACCATATCGAGGACATTCATCTAGG